>JALAZF010000215.1:600000-930000 GCA_022829125.1 Lathyrus tuberosus
GACGTTTTTCTCCATGATCCAAGTTGAACCAGGTTTGGAGTCAAACATGAAAGTTGAAGTACGTTGTCTCAGCTTTCCAGAAAGTTATAGAACGTCCTTGTAGCATACTCGAGCAGGGAGATATGATTTCGCAAGAAGCAGTGATAAAGCAGAATTTTCGTGACAGCTTTTGGGACAGATTTGACTACACAAGTTCAAGACCATTTTTGATGACTTTGCAAGCTGAACCAAGACCAAAGTCAAACATCAAAGTTAAAGTATGTCATTAGGGTTTTCCAAAATGTATTAGAACTCCCATTAATTCAACTGGAGCAAGGAGTTATGAACCTCACAACAGGCCTTGCTCGAGCTGATTTTTTAGGACATATTTTGTGCACTTTTCTTGTGCCACCCAATTTTCAAGCTTTGTCACCATGCAAGACAAGCATCAAGGATGCAATTCACTTTAATTCAAAATATCATAGTGGATTAAAATATACAAGTGATTAAAGTTTGGAATTATTAATGATCAAAGTTGTCAAATGTTTTAACATTTCATGGGACATCATTAATATTTTTCCAGCAAGAATGTCCCAACTTCAAGGATGTTTTTCTCCATGATCCAAGTTGATTCAAGCCAAACCTTGAACATCAAAGTTGAAGTACGTTGTCTCAGCTTTCCAGAAAGTTGTAGAACGTCCTTGTAGCATACTCGAGCAGGGAGATATGATTTTCGTAAAAAGCATTGATAAAGCAGAATTTTCATGACAGCTTTTAGGACAGATTCGAATACACAAGTTCAAGGCTATTTTTGATGACTTTGCAAGCTGAACCAAGACCAAAGTCAAACATCAAAGTTGAAGTACATCATCTAAGCTTTCCAGAAAGTCCTAGAACGTCCATGTAGCATACTCGAGCAGGGAGTTATGAATTTTACAACAAGGCTTGCTGCAGCTGATTTTTAAGACATGTTTCAGGACAGATTTGCACACTTCTTGTGCCACACGAATTTCCAAGCATTGTCATCACTTTAGACACCTCTGAGGATCAAATCTAATGGGGACAATCACTGAGCCAAGCCTCCAAAGTCCTTGGAACAAGAAGTAGCATGTTATTCCTAAAAATCCCTAAAAGAGGGACAAGACTCCAATTTTGGATTGGAGCATTTAATAGATGCTTAGAGGTGGCATGGACTGACACATTTGCAACTGAATTCAGTCAACATTCCTCCAACAAGTAAGGAACCAATGCTCTGTGCTCTAACCTCTAGTCAATGGCTAGAGGAGACTTGGATTCTCATTGGACAACATTGGCCAAACCTCTGCTGCAGTTGCCATTCACTGTTGCTGCGAAAACAAACTTGCTCTACTATAAATAGAGCTCATTTGTGCTCAGTTTGAGTACACCAAAGCCATCAAACAGATGCTTTCCTCAAAATCTTTTCTTTCACCTCAAATTTGCCTTCCAAAGCAAGTAATTCTGAGTTTTTGAGTTAGAGAGCAATTCCACTCAAACTAATCACACACACACCTCATATATATCATATGTAAGCTGTGCAAACTATCACAAGTGACCTGTAATCACAAAATCACAAAGTCACTTCTCAAAACCTCAAAATGGCACTTTTTTGCATTTTTCAAGCCATGTCTTGATTCAGTCACTTTCCAAACCAGATAAAACCTCAAACACACTCCAAATATCATCCTTGAACTGTCCCAAATGGTTCCCAACATCTGGAACACCATTTGAGAGAGTTGCTATTTTGGTCACTTTTAACCCCTTTTGCAAGAAAGGGACAGTTTGTGTTTTTGCAGGTACCAGTTGATTTCAATCATCCTAAAAGCTTCTAAGGGATCATTTGAGTGTGTCTAAAGCATCAAATCATTTCTGGAATAAGAGGCTTGACAGATTGCACAAAAACTCCAAAAAAGCTCAAAAAGAGGTAAGCATCACAACTTGGAATCCTTGAAATCATGCATTGCTTTGAAGTCCACTGATCATACACATCTCATACATGTTGTATATGTTGTGTTTGGGCTAATTCACCATGTAATCCATGCCTGTATCAAAGTGTAGCACAGAAAATGCAATTATAGGTCCTTTTCAAAACCACTATCGGGTTTTGAGGAGGGAGTGTGATCTGAAAAAACTACCATCACCATTGGATTCCTTGTGAAATTCTGGGCCAGATGCATATAAATTTTGTCTCAAACCATTGAGATTTGAGAAAGTTATGGGTGTTGGAAGTTTGATAAAAAAGATGTTGAAAACTCATGAGTGATGTCTCATGAGTGATGTTGTGACATCACATTCTTTTTTTTTCTTAGTTTATCTTCAAAACTCAACCAATTCTTTCACATAGCAAAAATTATCATTTTTCAAATCTGTTTTACACACTTCTTATTCATACTCCAAAATATTTTATTCCACAAAAAAATTAGTTTTATATTATTTATTTAATATAATTAGTATTTGTGTGAATAAATTCCTTTTTAATGTTTTTAAAACATTTTAAAAGTGAACTCTCATATTGAAAATCAAGACCAAATGAATTTTATTTCATCTTGTGATTAAAACATCATTTTTCAAACCCCAACCAAAAATCACAAGTTGCTTATTTGGTATTTTTATCATTTTGTATTGATTTTCTTTTAAGAATTTACTTTTAAAATGATAAAATTAGGATTTCTTTGATTTTCACCATCATAAAACTTTTTAAAACCTTTTGGGCCTCTTGAGAGAGTGTAAGACCCATCCCTTTGTACAGAAAACTTTTTGGGCCTCAGTCACTTGTATAAGCCCCTCTGTACATTTTCAAATAAACGGCGCGATCGTCGCCAGTTTAAAATTAAACATTTGGGCCCCTAATAGAGTGTAAGACCCAATCCTTTCTTGACCAAAACATTTTGGGCCTCAATGTATTATATAAGTCCCAATACCGTCAAAAACAAACGGCGCGATCGTCACCTTTTGAAAAATAACCATTGGGCCTCTCCTTGAGCTATAAGACCCATTCAAAACTTTTGGGCCTCTAATAGAGTGTAAGACCCAATCCCCTTTTAACCAAAATCTTTTTGGGCCTCACTTATTGTATAAGTCCCTCTGCGTTAAAAGAAAACCTCGGCGCGATCGCCATTTCAAACGGAAAAATCAATTGGGCCTACCCTCGTGTTATAAGCCCCACTCTTTTTCTTTAAACTTTTTTTGGGCCTCTTGAGAGAGTGTAAGACCCATCTGTAGCGAGCGATTTTGGACGTGGTTCTTAAGCGTTGGTCGCTCTCTGCGGTTGAGCTTAAAACTACAGGTCGATTCATTTTTTATCCTATTGTGAGCTGATGAAGGAAGGGAAATAGATGTCTCCAATTAACCCTGCTTTGCATACTGAATTTAAACAGCGGTCTGTTAGGTTACGAATGCTATCAATGTGGGGGAGTCTTTTTTGTGCTATTTAACAGAATGACAGGTTTCTGGCGGGGAACAAGGATTAGGATGTTAGGACTGATGCTTTTGATGTGAGAGTTTGGGTTTTTGTTGATTGTGCTCGCTAAGATCTTTTCTTTCGATCTTATGCCTACGTATTCCCGTTTACCGAAACAGGGAAATCAGAGCGTTCGTAGTTCCTCCTATTCTATGGGAGGAAATGGGTGTTTTGGGTGTCTTGTTCAAAGCCCAAGACGTGAAGCTGAAAAGTCTATTTGTATCTTGTTCAAAGCCCAAGATGTGAAGCTGAAAGGTCTATTTGTGTCTTGTTCAAAGCCCAAGACGTGAAGCTGAAGGTCCTAACTTTAGAGAGAATTTGTCATCTCTAAAGAGGGGGTTGTATGTCACAACTGTTTTATAAAGGAGAATTACTTTAACCAGGATTTTTGATTCCGGCAATGCCATAATTTCCTTTATAGGGGATTTTAACCTGAAGGAGAAGACTTTAACTCAGTGTAGAGCAATGCTATCTTTCCTTAGGATTTTCTCATACTAAAAGAGGGACAGTGGCATGGATGTAGATGATCCAGAGGCTTGCCGCTTACAGCAATTAGATGAAGGGGAAGGAGTTGTTGATGTTGTATACTGTGAACGAGGCACAACTTTGATGCTAAAAGGTTAATTGGATTAACCAGTGGTTTTCTTATACAAAGCCTAAGAGGAGACTAATATGTGTCTCGTACAAAGCCCGAGAGAGAGGCTAAAAGGTTTTGACTCGACGATGAAGTCTTTTGGGTATCTCGTATAAAGCCCGAGATGGAGGCTACTTGACTCAACAAGAGAGTTTTTATATCTCGTACGAAGCCCGAGATGGAGGTTGTTGTTTGTTTGGCTCAATAAGAACCCTTTTGTATCTCGTTCAATGCCCGAGGTGGAGGCTAAAATTGTTTGCTCCGCTGGGGAGAATCATTGTACAAAGCCCAAGAGGAGGCTAACTTCACTTGAGAAGGATCATTATACAAAGCCTAAGAGGAGGCTATGGCGACTGTTCAGTTAAGTGACAGGTCCAATATACTGATTAAAGGAGAAAATCAGTTCTTATATGAGCAACACTGTGATCATGGATTTGATTTGAGGATCTGGGTTATTCCTGTTCTTTAAGGAAGCGGGAAATCCGAAGGGTATTGAGACTGTCCAAGTCTACGGGTTTCCTTCCTATTCTTGAAGGGTGCTTGAGAATGTCTTTGAGACTCAAGGAGATTAGACTGTCCAAGTCTAGAGTTTTGTCTTTTGTACCATGCTTTGAGAAACAGTAGTAGACTCTATGAAAGGACTGTTCTATGCAAATGACTAAGTTATGTTCCTATACCTCTAGGAGGTCGTCGGGACAATTTGTACAAAGCCCAAGAGGAGGCTGGAAACTTTTAAGAAGCCGACGGGTCCTTGTACTAAGCCCAAGAGGAGGCTATCATTCCCGGAGGAAGAATCATTATACGAAGCCGAAGAGGAGGCGGTGAATACTTCTAAGAAGCCGTAGGGTCCTTGTACTAAGCCCAAGAGGAGGCGAGGTTGCTTTTAGGAAGCCTGTGGGTCCTTGTACGATGCCCAAGAGGAGGTCGATGCTTTTAAGAAGCTGGTGGGTCCCCAAACCCCGAGAAATTCAAGGCAATGCTATTCACCGAGAATAGATCAAAGTCAGGAAAGTTCGAGAATTTGGAAGAAACTCAAAGATGCCATTCACGGAGAAGACATTCATCTCTGGGAGTAGAGTTTCTTGACAATTCCTAATGAGGACAGCCGAAGAGAAGACTGTATCTGGTGATCCTATTGGGGATCTAGTTGTCTATTTCTACGAATAAACGAAACGGCGTCACTTAGTTCTAGACGTAGTTGCCTGGGAAACTCGAAATATCTATACTATTATTACACAGTTGATATGAGTTTATGAAAGAAGACTTACAGTGAAACAGCCCCACAATACAGTTATATGTATATAAAAGCGGTAAATGAAAGCGTATAAACACTTACTCGGTTGTAGAGCTTCCATGCTGTTTGGTTAGTTGTTCAACAAAGAAAGATTGAAAACAACAGTATATTCAAAATCAAAGGAGAAAATGCTTTGAAAAAGAAAGATTTTGGGCTTACAGCTCAAGGAGAGGCCCAGGGTTTTATCAGTGAGCGCTCTGTTGAATTTGTACAGAGGGACTTATACAAGTGACTGAGGCCCAAAATGTTTTCTGTAGAAAGGGATGGGTCTTACACTCTTTCAAGAGGCCCAAAAGGTTTAAAGAAAAAGAGTGGGGCTTATAACACGAGGGTAGGCCCAGATGATTTTTCGTTTGAACTGGCGATCACGCCGAGATTTTCTTTTAACGCAGAGGGACTTATACAATAAGTGAGGCCCAAAGTTTTTGGTTAAAAGGGGGTTGGGTCTTACACTCTATTAGAGGCCCAAATGAGTTTTAAGAAAAGAAATGGGTCTTACTACTCGAGGGTAGGCCCAAGGTTATTTTGGAAAAGGCGACGATCGCGCCGTTCGTTTTTGACGGTATCGGGACTTATACAATACACTGAGGCCCAAAAAATGATTTGGTCAAAAAAGATTGGGTCTTACACTCTCTCAAGAGGCCCAAAAAGTTTTTAAAAAGTTTGATGAGGGTTGAATTGATTCAAAACCCTAATTTGTTTTCAAAATGTATTTTTAATTGAACAAAAATTCAATTAAAATGATTAATATTTGTTAAATACATGAAAACAAATTATGATCTTGGACCAATGCTCCAAAAAATCAGGTTTCTTCCTACAAAATGATTGAAGTCAAATTAGGGTTAGAAAATGAAAAGAAAAGAAACATTTTAAATGCTAAAAACACATAAAACATTAATTCTTCTCAAAAATATCAAATATAGGAAATAAGTAATATTTTTGGGATTTTTTGGTAGAATCAAATATTTAAACATTTTTGTGAATTATTGCAAAAGGAACCAATCAAAAATGATAAAAATTGAAGGAGTTATTAATTTTTCAAATTATTAAAAATAATAATATGAAAAATAACAAAATAGACAAGTGATAAAAAGAAGTCTGGGGCGAGGGGGATTCGAACCCCAGACCTCTCGCTTGCCAATACACACAAAACCCGCTGGTGAACCGCTGGGGCGCAATGCCAATTCAAATATAATATGGCAAGGGAAAAATATATAGAGAACTTGTTGGATTTTCTGAAAATGGCGCCATGGTCATCTTCCTCCTCGAGCTCGTGCATGAAGCACCCTATCTCCCTCATCTCTCCACCATTGGACATGATTCAAACACCAAACCCGTGCGTTTTTGCACAAGGAATAAGATGGCAATACCCAATTTTACTCATTTTCAGTGTGGAGTAAAATAATCATGATGAACACAGATGAACCCTAATTTGCAAAAGCAATCGTGCAGGCATTGTTATAAGGTCTATGATCTAATTTCTTGAGGTAAAACAATCAACACATGATGACAATCAAATGGCAAAAATATCATGCGAGGAAATATGCATGGATCATGGAGTTTGAGTTTGAAGCTCACCTTGATGCAAGCTGAAATGGAACTTTGCCCAGATGGTGTTCCAGGCATGAATTGATGATCCCTACAGCTTCAATGGATGTTATGGAGTGTGTTGCAAGCTTTGGAACACTTTGAAACTCTTTGGATCAAGCTGGAGACCTCCACCTGCAAAATTGAAGCATAATGGCTTGGTGGAAGAGAGATTTTGAGCCTGAGGTGTTACAGTCAGTGTTTAAGTGTTTGGACACCTCAAATACATCATATGTGATGTGTTTGAGCAATTGGAACTAATTGCTTATGGCTGCAACTCAAAACCCGATAGTGGTTACTCAAGAACAAGAAAACTTAAGGTTTAAGAAAGAATGAGAGAAAGCAGTGCTGTAACTGGCTTTGGGGTGAGTTGAATGATCCATTGGGACCTCTATTTATAGGTGATCAACTTTTGTTTTGGAGGAATAGTGAATGGTTGCTGGATCAGATCACATTTGTATGGATTGCCTTAGAGGATTTCTTCTCAAGCAAGGCAAGCTAGCCATTCCCAAGAGCAGGGCTATGCCTTGACCAAAATCACATTCCTCAGATGTTTTTATTGTTGTTTAATCAGAGAAATTAACTGAGTAGGGTAGCTACCTTGACAATGCACTATTCCACATTAATGCACTTTGAATTCAAGGCAAAATGTGCCAAAGTGGATGAATTTCAAGTTGGAAGATTCCTTGGCTTTTTGACTCAGATTTATCAGTTGGATCAGTTGCATTGTGATTGGTTTAAACACAGGTGGCATAGTGATCCTTAGTCTTTGGCTCAAAATCGTGTGTGGCAAGCAAACATGCAAACTGATTTTTCCAAAACAGCTTGCAGCAGCATGACTTTGGGCATGGATTTCTCATGGCTTAAGTTGAATCAATTCATGCTGTTGAGCTCTTTGAATTCTTAGTAACATATGTAACAATATTGATGTTTAACTTTGGACTTGATTTAGCTTGCAACTATGTGAAAAGATCTCACAAGTTTTGGTGTTTCAACAAAATCTGTCTTGGACAGAATTTTTTTAAGTGTTGGAAAATGGTACACTTTCATGTTTTCAGCCACTTTGGCTCACTCATAGCTCAAAATCCATAATGAATTGGAGTTAGGCCTAGTTGAAGTTTTTGTAGAGGGTAATGAGATCTACAAATCAAGCTTTGGATGGGAAGAATTGGCCTTGTGGTTTAGGAGTTATGGTCCTCCAAAGTTAGTGTATTAGTGGTACTTTTTCCATAACTTAGAAAAATTTCTAAGTTTTATGGTTACCCCTTTTACAAGTTATCCCACTTTCTTTGATTTTTCTTGATGAATGATGATTCAAATCATACATTAACATCATTTTAGGGTTAAAAAACCATTTTGGTGAAAAATCTCAAAAAGTCAAAGTTGACTTTTGTGCACAGTTGACTTTTTATCAGATGAATTCCAAACTGTGCAATTCTTCAGGAAATCATGTCCTTGACCTAAATCAAACTTGATGGACATGTTCCATGGGTGTCATAGGGTATATTTAGGTCTGTCCTAGGTCTTGGGAGCTTGTCCTGGTCAAAAGTCAAAGTTACAGTTGACTTTTTCCTTAAAACCCTAATTGTGGTGCAGATGAAATTGAGACTTGTGGCTCAAGCTTATTGGATTAATCCATTGTTCCAAATGGATCAATATAGTTCATTAGAGACCCTCAAATCATGTCTTGAGGTCTTGGCTCTTGATTTGTCCCAAAAGTCAACTTAGGGGTGAATTAGGTCAAGAAACCCTAATTCCTTATTTTTGATGTATGCATCCCCTGAGGTCAAATTGACTTGATGCTTGGGTCCATGAGGTTCCATGGAGTACATTAGGTTGTGTTTTGGATATTTGGCTTGTGTCCAGATGAAATTTTCCATCTAGAGGCCCTGGTCGACCAAAACCCTAATTTGGTGATACTGGCGATCTTGAGACTTGAACCACTTAGAAGGGAGCAACCTTGTGCTTAATCCTTGAAGTGGGAGTCCTTTTGATCCATTGTGGATGTTTGAGAGGTTAGACAAGTTAAAGATTGTGTCATTCCTTGATTGATCCTTTGTCTAAGGCTCTGAGAGGGCTTGAAACCCTAATTTTGATTGTAGTGAATGCTCAACAACCCTTGAGCCATTTGATGAGGCATGATGGTTCATCCATATTGTGATGATGATTTGCACAATGATGGGAAATCTTAGTGGTCAAAATTTGGGGTATGACAGATGCCCCTATTTAATCTTCTTGAACCCGAAGGTGTGAATGACGAAGGTATTCGGGCATTCGGGGTGCAAGAGGATTAAATATCGGAATACCCGAAATTTTGATGGTGGTTATGAATGGTAGCTTACGCATTCATCTTCTTTAGCTAAGCAATGATGCTTAGAAAAGGTAAACTTCCCCTCGATCCTGGTTTCCTACCAAGGAACTGGTCTTAGTTACGGAAATAAACTTCCCCTCGATCCTGGCTTCCTACCAAGAAACTGGTCTTAGTTTATGATTTAAACTTCCCCTCGATCCTGGTTTCCTACCAAGAACTGGTCTTAGTTTCTTTTGTCAACAAACTTTCTTGACAAGGAACGCTATTAGTAGCGGTTTTCCTTCAAACTTCATGCCGAATTTTCCTGGGGAGATGCCATTTGAGTGGAAAAAGTTTTGATGTTAGACTTGCTGGGGAACCCAGTCGTCTGAGTTGTAGAGTTGCACAAACTTCTCTGTTGGAGACGCCATTTATTTCTACTGGGGAAAGCGGGTCTCTTGAGAGACTGCTGTCACTTGGGATCTTACATCATACTTTTCTCGGGATCTTCCCGGAGAAATGCCATATGATGGGGTCCAATTTCGAGGTGCCGATGACCTCTTCATCAGCGATCTTTTCGGAGAAATACTGATGTACTGCCGAATCTCTGATTACGAGGCTTTCTCTGTGGATTTTCCTTAATCCGGGAAAGCAAGGATATCATCTTTAATGGCGAAGAGTGATGTTGACTGAGGGTTCCTCTGGTTTTTCAGAGGTTCAAGTTATCAAAGTGGTCGAGGGCCAACTTCCTTCCAGAAATAAGCTGGGAGTGAGGTCGTTCAAACATAGTATTTCCTGACGAGGCAAGGACTGACAACTCGATTGAGAGAACTGTTTATCACTAGGGGACAAGACCGACTAGAGTGATAGTGATGCAATATGACTTGTGAATGCAAATCAAAAATGCGTGATGCATGTATGTATATGCTGACAAAACTGACACGACACACAAACTAAAAGATGAACATGACTGGATACTCGGCCATCGCGGGGCGTAGAAGTACCGTTGGTCCAAAAGTAGTAATTCTACCTTGCTTAGGAGAAGTAGTCCTCGCGGGGAATACCGGTGATCGGGCTTAGGAGGTAAGAACTCTGCCGTGGATGTCAGACGAAACAAGGTCTCTGACACAGTTGATCCCTTTATTCAGGCGTACTGGTCTAGAAGGAGTACTTTGATTCTGCACTTTGAGGTTCGATTACTTCTGGAGAAGCGACCGATGTTCCTTTGATGTTCAACAGTCAAAAGAAATTGTCGTCTTTAAAAAGCAGAAAAAGTTTTAACAAGTAAATTCATTTTTGTTTTATTTGAAGAATCGTTAATCATGTTAACAACGTCGTTCTGTAAAGCTAAAACAAATAAGAATTACAAACAAAAACACAAGGGCTCAAATTTTATTGATAAGATGGAGATCAGCCAAACGCGTGATTCCAAAGAGTAATTACAAAGTTAGAAAATGGTAATTTACAGGGAAAAGGGCTACGTTGAAACATAACGACCACTATCCTTCTACCAACTTTGAATTCGGAAAATCCTGAGCTTCTGTCGAAGATGACCTTGACTGGAGTTTTCCTCTGATGGATGATGTAACTGCTGCTGCTGCTGAGGGACTTGCCTCTGTTGAACATAGTTACTTGCCATTATCCCTATTTTTTGCCAGGATTGTACTATGATGTTTCCAATCCACCGGGATGATTTTTTTTATTTTGTCTCTAACTTTTTCCTAGACCGCCCTTTCGGGTTTTCAATCCACCGAGACGTTTTTTTTTAGGCAAAGTATTTCTTGACTACATCAACATTTGTGGGGTAGGCAAATTCCTCTCTGTCCATGGTTGCAAGTCTCAAGGCACCGCCTGAGAAAGCTTTCTTGACCACATAGGGGCCATCATAATTCGGAGTCCACTTGCCCCGGGAATCAGTGAGAAATGATTGTATCTTCTTGAGAACGAGGTCTCCTTTCCTGAAGATGCGAGGTCGGACCTTTTTGTCGAACGCCCTCTTCATTCTCTGTTGATACAACTGACCGTGGCATAATGTCGTGATTTGCTTCTCCTCGATCAGATTCAGTTCGTCGTGTCGGCTTTGACACCATTCAGCTTCGGTGAGCTTAGCTTCCATCAATACTCGAATTGACGGGATCTCTACTTCTATGGGGAGCACTGCTTCCATGCCATACACTAGAGAGAAAGGGGTAGCCCCTGTTGAAGTGCGAACGGATGTGCGATAACCTTGAAGAGCAAAGGGTAGCATCTTGTGCCAATCTTTATAGGTTACAACCATCTTTTGAACGACCTTCTTGATGTTCTTGTTAGCCGCTTCTACCGCTCCGTTCATCTTGGGTCTGTAGGGAGATGAGTTATGATGTTCGATCTTGAACTCTGCACACAACTCTTTCATCATCTTATTATTCAAGTTAGATCCATTATCAGTAATGATCTCGCTTGGAACACCATAACGGCAGATGATATTATTTTTGATAAATCGGACCACCATTTGTCGGGTTACATTGGTGAATGACGCTGCTTCGACCCACTTGGTGAAATAGTCAATGGCTACCAGGATGAACCGATGTCCGTTTGAAGCCTTGGGCTCAATCATGCCAATCATGTCGATTCCCCATATGGAAAATGGCCATGGGGAAGAGAGAACTTTGAGATGTGATGGCGGTACATGAATTTTTTCGGAGTATATCTGACACTTGTGACACCTCCTCATGTACTTGTAGCAGTCGGATTCCATTGTCAACCAATAGTACCCTGCTCTTAAAATTTTTCTCGCCATTGTGTGTCCATTGGCATGAGTGCGAAAGGATCCTTCATGAATTTCTTTCATCAGCATGTCTGCTTCTGGTCTGTCTACGCATCGGAGCAAGACCATGTCAAAATTTCTCTTATAGAGAGTGTCACCGCTCAGGAAGAAGCTTCCAGCCAATCTTCTGAGGGTTTTCCTGTCTTTTCTGAGTGCCCCAGATGGGTACTCTTGTTTCTGAAGGAAGCATTTGATATCGTGATACCAAGGTCTGTCATCTATGACTGCTTCAATCGTGAAGATGTAAGCAGGCCGTTCAAGGCGCATTATGTCGATCTTAGGTATGTCATTCCACTGAACTACACTAATTATGGAAGAGATAGTGGGTAATGCATCAGCCATGTGATTCTCGTCACGAGGGGTGTGATGAAACTCAACCCTGTTGAAGAAGGGTAACAACCTTCTTGCATTGTCTTTGTAAGGAATCAATCCTGATTGGTATGTGTTCTAATCTCCTTTTATCTGGTTAATAACCAAAGCTGAGTCGCCATATACGTCCAAGTTTTTTATCCTTAAATCAATCGCTTCTTCGAGACCCATAATACAAGCTTCGTATTCGGCCTCGTTGTTCGTACATTTGAACGTAAGTATGGCAGTGAAAGGAATGTGGGTACCCTGAGGGGTAACAATGATTGCCCAAATTCCGTTTCCATAATGATTAACTGCTCCGTCAAAGATAAGTCCCCACTGGGAACCTGGTTCTGGCCCTTCACTGGGTAACGGTTCATCGCAGTCTTTCATTTTTAAATACATGACATCTTCGTCTGGGAAGTCAAACCCGATTGATTCTTGATCGTCAATCGGTTGATGAGCCAAATGATCGGCTAAAATACTTCCTTTAACGGCTTTTTGAGCGTGGTACTCTATGTCATATTCTGATAGCAACATTTGCCAACGGGCAATCCTTCCCGTGAGAGCAGGTTTTTCAAATACGTACTTGATTGGATCCATTTCGGAGACCAACCAAGTAGTATGACGAATCATGTATTGGCGAAGACGTTTGGCTGCCTAAGCCAAAGCGCAGCAAGTTTTCTCAAGCATCGTGTACCGAGTCTCGCAGTCGGTAAATTTCTTACTCAGATAGTAGATGGCAGACTCTTTCCGTTTGGTTTCGTCTTGTTGGCCAAGTACACATCCCATCGAGTCCTCTAGGACTGTGAGGTAAATGATCAGTGGTCTTCCTTCCACTGGAGGTGATAGAATCGGAGGATTCAACAGATATTCCCTAATACTGTCGAAGGCAGTTTGGCAATCTTCTGACCAAATGCAATCCTGGTTCTTTTTCAGTAATTTGAAAATCGGCACGCATGTGGCGATCATAAGGAATATGAATCTGGAGATGTAGTTTAAACGTCCCAAGAATCCTCTGACTTGTTTTTCAGTTTTCGGAGAAGGCATTTCTTGAATGGCATTGACCTTGTCAGGATCAACTTCAATTCCTTTCTGGCTGACGATGAACCCTAGTAGTTTCCCTGAACGGACACCGAAGGTGCACTTGTTGGGATTCAAGCGAAGCTTGAATTTTCTTAAACGTTCGAACAATTTTGACAGATGTTCAACGTGCTCCCTCTCTGTTTTTGATTTTGCAATCATATCATCGACATATACCTCTATCTCTTTGTTATCATGTCATGAAACAGAGTAGTCATGGCCCTTTGATAGGTTGCCCCGGCGTTCTTCAAACCGAATGGCATTACCTTGTAACAAAAGGTGCCCCATGGGGTAATGAACGAAGTTTTCTCCATGTCTTTCGGCGCCATTTTGATTTGGTTATAGCCCGAGAATCCATCCATGAAGGAGAAAACTTTGAACTTTGTTGTACTGTCTACCAGCATGTCAATGTGTGGTAAAGGAAAGTCGTCCTTTGGACTAGCCTTGTTTAGATCTCTGTAATCGACACACATTCTGAATTTTCCGTCCTTTTTCGGAACGGGTACGATGTTGGCTAACCATTGAGGATATTCAGATGTGACGAGGAAACCCGCGTCAATCTGTTTCTGTACCTCCTCTTTGATTTTGATGGCCATGTCCGGGTGAGTGCGTCTTAACCTTTGCTTTACTGGCGGACATTTCGATCTTAACGGTAAGTGATGTTCCACGATGCTGGTATCCAACCCTGGCATATCCTGATAGGACCAAGCGAATACATCGGGAAATTCTTTGAGAAGCTTTATCAAACCCTCTCTAGCAGTTGGACTGAGCAGTGCCCCAATCTTGATTTCTTTCCTCTCTTGTTCTGAAC
Organism: Lathyrus tuberosus; assembly: GCA_022829125.1. Classification (NCBI taxonomy): domain Eukaryota; kingdom Viridiplantae; phylum Streptophyta; class Magnoliopsida; order Fabales; family Fabaceae; genus Lathyrus; species Lathyrus tuberosus. The sequence continues at coordinate 614,311 of JALAZF010000215.1, forward strand.
CCAAGTTTACCGTTTCCAACGGCTCTTTGTGAGGTTCAATGGACCTTTCCTCTTGTCTGAGTAGTCGGGAGATCTCTTCTGGAATTTCGTTGTCATCTTCTTCTTCAGCCTCGAATACCGGGAACTCAAAGTTGGGAGAAGGCATCAGATCGTATGTTTCAACGGGGTTTAACACAAACAATCTGCATGACGTGATGATTCATGTTTAGAAGAGATAAAGAAGAATGCAAGTGTGTGCAGTGTTTTATTTTACTGCTTGTTTTTATTTTTACATGTTTTTTAGGATTACCATTTTCTGAAAAAGCAAAAAGAGAAAACAACAATTAATGCGGAAATTACAGAACGACGTTATTTTATTAATGAACAAGTCGATCCTTGAAACTATAGCCCTATAAAACAAGACTCTGTCGCTTTGGGCAAAGCGAAGAGGGAAATTTACAGAAAGCGAGCCCTATCAAAACATCTGTTTCACCTGGGCAGGGTGAAAGGTTAAAGATGGCAATTACTTTGACTGATGAACGGCCTTCGGAATCTCGACAGCAACCCATTGGCGGCGAACTCCTCGGTGAATCACAAAGTCTGGCACCTTCCTTGATTTGTCTTCAGAAATAACGCTGATTTCTGGTGGAGCGGGATCATTGAAATCTGTCTCCCAGGCAGAATTGTCGTAGGAGAATTCCTCTGTTGCATTTTGCATAGCATTTGTGCTCTCAGTTGTATCTCCCCATCCAGTAGGCTGGATATCTTCGAGCCTGATACGAGAGCTTTCGGGAGCGGTGTACTTGACCATAAAGTCGAATTTTACACTTGGTTGTCCCAGGGTGTCCCACACTTCTTTGGAACTGGAGGAGTCATCTCTCTCGATGACGTTGACCTCGGGAAAAGCATAGTTGATGAATTCAAGTCCTGCAAACGTTGCGAATTCATCTTCATGTTGAGTAGTTTCAAAATGACCTGAGTGTTGATCCCATGACATGGTGGGGACACAAGTATTCTGTTCAATGATGCTCAGCTGATTTTCATTACTCGGCTGACTCTCTTGCCCCAAGTTTCCTGGGTAAGGTTGCCACATTGGCAGACCATCCATTGGGCCATAGTAGGTGTAGTCAAAATTATCTTTCATCGGAGTGTCTTCCTCTAATGAATTTGGCGGAGCGCGGCATCCTTCCGGTTCACAATCCCCGTAGACCATTTCGACATCTGATCTTGGTATGAATCTCAGACTTTCTGTAGGAAAGCAAAAAGGCATAGGTACCTCTGCCTGAGACATATAACCGTCCTTGTTAAGGTAGGACTTCCACTCTTCATCTGTGTCAGAGGGATCTTCCTCATTGATAGCATGAACTGTCTGAGACACTGGGTGGAGGAAACCTCCACTGTGGAATAAGTTTTGAAGGGGATAAAGACTTTCATCGTTTTCAACTGTCTGGGTACAGGTTGTAGAAAAACCAAGACCCTTCTTTGTTTTATTGTCAGTAGGAATGACAAGCTGTCCCCATCCTGTTGTATCGGTACTCTCGACCGCTTTGATAGCATCTTTGTATGAGGAAATCGAGGTTCCTCCTCCGAACTGATTGCTTTTGCTCACTGACAGTGCTTGGAACTGAGTTCCAATAACCTCCTCAGGTTCTATACCAGCAGATGATGACAAGTTACTCACAAGCAAGGATTGTTCCCCGCAAACCGTGACAAGTTGATTGTTCTTGACGAACTTTAGCTTTTGGTGGAGGGTTGAAGTGACCGCTCCAGCCTGATGTATCCAAGGTCTTCCTAATAAACAACTGTACGTTGCCCGGATGTCTATGACCTGGAAAGTGACTTGGAAAGTGTGAGGACCAATAGTTATGGGAAGATCAACTTCGCCGATAACTGTTTTTCTGGATCCATCGAATGCTTTGACGACAACCTCGCTAACCCTCATCAGAGGTCCTTTGAATGATAATTGCATCAAAGTGGACTTTGGCATAACATTCAGGGCTGACCCTGTGTCTACCAGTACGCTGGCTAAAGCATCGTCCTGACAGTTAACTGTGATATTGAGCGCCATGTTATGACGACGACCCTCTTCAGGTAATTCTTCATCACTAAATCCCAAATTGTTGCAGGAAGTGATGTTAGAGACAATGATATCGAACTGTCTGATTGTTACATCCTGTTCCACAAAGGCTTGTTCCAAGACTTTCTGTAGAGCCTCCCTGTGGGCTTCTGAACTGAGTAACAGTGATAACACCGAGATCTTTGAAGGAGTCTGTAACAGTTGATCGACAATGTTGTATTCACTCCTTTGGATGAGCTTCAGCATCTCATCATTATTTTTCGAAAGGTCGGGATTACTGGATTGACCGACTGGGGAATCGGGAGCTTCTGTCGGAAGTTCCTTTTCCTTGTTAAGTTCCCCAACCCCTCGGTTGAAGATTCTACCACTCCGTGTTACTCGACTGATGTCTGCAATGTTCACAATGGAGGGTAATGGAATTTCCTTTCCATTTTCAATTATTGTTGCACCGTATTTGTAAGGGATCGCCTTAGCTGATTCATACGGTAGCGGTCCTGGTAGATAGATGACTACAGGAGCCTTCTGATTTTTCTGACCATCATAAGTAATCTCGATTCGTTCCCGGTTGGGAACTTTAGATTCGTCAAGTAGAGGGATAATGGCGAAAACATCCCTGGTCCTGTGATGACCAGAGATCGTGACAACATCCTCAACTTGCTCGGCAAGGTAGTTCGGCGACCAGTTGATGGGTCCAGAACCCAAATATGGACGAATCTCTCCACGATCCACCTGACCCTGAAGAGCTGCTCTCACAAGGTAACACCCTTGGTTACTTTCCGAACAGACGTTACAACTGTCATAGTTGTGTGGTGGCACCTGGCCACGCCACTTTGAATACAATGTAACCTCACTAGGTTAGCTTCCACTGATCGGACATCCTGACTCTGACGCCGAGTGGGGTTTCTATTACTGATACTAATTTGCTGAGTATCTTCATCCATGTAGATTGGCATCCACCAATGATTTAACAAGTGCTGAAGTGCCTCCTGGACAAGGGTACAACGTCAATCATTTTCGCAACCCGCTTTACAGCTTTGATAGTCATGTGATATTAAGAATCCGAGTCGGACCTACTCAGCATGTAACTCTACCAGGTTGGTATTCATCACGCGAACATCGAAAATCGGAACCATGTTGATTTGATAGGAGTTCCTATCATGGTAGTCTTGGATCCATCCAAGATCCATCTGACGCTGGAGGGCCTCCTGTATGAAAGAGCATCCCTGTTTGTTTACCGAGCAAATCAGACAAGAACTGTAATCGTGCCGCAGCAGATTATGATACTGGCTTTGCCTTGAGTGCATCGCCACCAAGTTGACATTCATCACACGGATATCGTGGTTCTGAATGACCTTAGAATTCGTGTAGACCATGTTAACTCCACGAACTCGGTGCTCTTGGATCCATCCGAGATCCATTTGTTCCTGTAGAGCTGCTTGCACTACAGAACATCCTTGATTGTCTTTAGAGCAGATATCACACTGGTGATAGTTATGAGGTGGCACATGGCCATATCCACTCTGTCTACAATGCATCTTGACCAGATTGGTTTTCAATAAGAGTACATCGTAAATTTGATAGACATTGTTAGTCTCTCCTTCTATCAAATTGACTGCAGCCTTCTCGTGTTGAGGTAGCGGATTCGTGAGAACATTAGGATTTGTATCCTTGAAGGATAAGACCCCGCTCCTAACAAGCTTTTGTACGTCGGACTTGAAATTGAGACAAGTCTCTATGTTATGCCCTGAACCTCCTTGATGATAAGGGCAAGTTTGATCCACCTTAAACCAAAAAGGCGGATTTTCCGATACTGTAAGAGGAGATTTAGTCTGAGTGTGCCCCTTAGCCAGTAGTAACAGAAACATTTCTGCATACGTCACAGGTATAGGATCAAATCCTGGTGGCCGTGTTGTACGGTTGTTGTTATATGGAGGACGAGCCTGCTGAAGAGGCTGTTGTGTCCTTTGCTGGTCAGGTTGGTTCTACGCAACCTAAGGTTGATACGTAGAAATAGACGCAGGGTTGATAGCTGGAGTCACAGCTGCTACCGGTTGATAACGTCGTCTTTGCTTTCTAAGAGAGATATTCCCAATATCTTGCTCTTTTTTCTTAGGGAGAGCACTACCGTATTTTTTAGTACCGCTCGTCGATCCAGTGTCTTTTACCAAACGTCCTTCTCGGACGGCTTCCTCAAGACGTACACCCATGCCGACCATTTCGGTGAAATCATTGGGCGCACTGGCAACCATTCGGTCATAGTAAAATGAGCTTAAGGTCTTTAAGAAGATCTTAGTCATCTCTTTTTCCTCAAGAGGTGGACAAATTTGAGCGGCAATTTCACGCCACCTTTGAGCATACTCCTTAAAGGTTTCCTTGTCCTTTTGCGACATTGATCTGAGTTGATCTCTGTCGGGTGCCATGTCTAGATTGTATTTGTATTGTTGGATGAAAGCAGTACCAAGATCTCTGAATGTACTAATCGTAGTACGGTTTAAACCCATGTACCATTTGAGTGCGGCACCGGTTAAACTATCCTGGAAGTAGTGAATCAGTAGGTCCTGATTCTCCGTCTGAGCTGACATCCGCCGAGCGTACATCACCAGATGGCTTTGAGGGCAAGAGTTACCCTTATATTTTTCAAAGTCGGGCACTTGGAACTTGTGCGGGACTTTCACATTGGGGACCAAGCAGAGGTCTGCGGCGTCTTTTCCAAATAGATTCTGACCGCGAATGGCTTATAGTTCTTTCTGCATTTCTAAGAATTGTTCCTGGAATTCATCCATTCTATCGAACATAGTTTCCTTCTTACCAGAAGGTGTCTGTGGAATCTGTCCTTCCGGGACAGTGTGCACCACAGGGGGCGGGACCGTGACTACGGCAGTGAGTCCTGGTATTTCCCGAAGTTTGTAACCTTCAGGAGTCTTCAGTATGCCCCTAGCATCTTCGCTTTCCCGAAGTTTGTAACCTTCAGGCCCAGCGGCTTCTGTTGTGATTCCCTGATCCTCAGTGATCGGCGGAACATATCCTTCCGGGATATAGTTGACAGGCATGCCCCAAGGACGATCTTTCGGTATCTGATACCTAGAATCATACCTCTCCACTACGGGCGTTGAGGTGATCTCTGAGATCACAGTTCTTTGTAGCTGAGCTTCTGCCATGGCTTGCATGTCGTTACGAAGCTTTCTCATATCCTCTCTTAGAGCGTCGATCTCTTCTTTCAACTCTCTATTTTCTTCCTCAAGATCATCCATCCTTTTCTGACGATTGGCCCGAGTATTATACGAATGAGACAGTTTGACTCTAAAACCGAGACATAAACGTGAGATTCGTAGGTAAGAAGAATACGCGATATGAGAATGATGAATGCAATGATTATATTAATTGTTTTTTTTTTGGTTTAATCAAAATAAACTTCAACAATTAGATTGCAAATATCAAACGGTGGGGAAACCCCTTTTTATTGAAATTCAAAAGATTACAGAAGTGGAAATACAGTAGATTACAAAGTGCAGGAACAGAAACCTAAACTAATGGGTCCTGAGTCCTCTCTGAAGAGAAATCAGGTGTTGATTCTGGTATCTTCCTTTTCTTTGACCGGGGCTCTTGGGTCGTTGTCGGGTTGTCATTCCTTTGCCAAGTGAAAGGAGTGAGCAAATTCCTTTGGTCATCTTGATTATCTACAGCATGTTGCTCCAAAATTTCAATCAGGGCATCTTTTTCTTTCAGTAATTGCTGTATTTTAATGCACTCTATGTCGAGGGTACGGTAGTTGTTCTTCCAAGACCTTCTCTCCTTTTAAATTTTGTTGAGAGTAACCTGAAGCTTTTCAGTTTCCGTCATGAAGTATATGACAGATTCCCTCGGCGGATGAATTCTGTAACGAGGATAAGGCATCTTTAGCTTGAGAGCTCTAGTTTGTACCCAATGGAGATAAGGCTCCACCGAGACACAATCTGGTTTTCCTAGAGACTCTCGTCCTTTCTTATGAACATGCTTCCAAGCATGCACTATTTCCATCTTTAGTGCTCTGTCACTTTCTCCTTCCTTGAAGAAAATACCTTCCAGATGAACACCTAGTGGGATGTGTCTCATCGGGTATCCAAATTGACGGCGAACCAATACCGGATGGTAGTTGATTCCTCCTTTAGTTCCTATAAGGGGTACATTGGGGAAGTTTCCACAACGGTCAATGATCCTGATTCCCTCATAAATCCTATTACACCAATCTATATCAGAGTTGGTAAGAGACATGATCTTCTGCGACCAACGTAAGGCACTCTTGCAATCCCAAAAAGCAGCAGACTTGGGCAAGTAAGAGATAAACCATTTGTAAAGCAAAGGTACACAGCATGTGATCTCCCCTCCGCTGTACAAATTTACCAGGTGTACAGAATGATACGCATCTGCGAGCAAAGTCGGCACAGGATTTCCAATGAGAAAAATCTTAATGGAGTTGATATCGACGAAGTTATTAATGTTGGGAAACAAAAATAACTCGTAGGTGAGCAAGACAAAGATGCTTTCAAAAGCAATCACGTTTCCTATACTGGCTAAATATAGGGCCTTCTTCGTCAAGAACTGGGCTGGCAAACCTTGGATGCCACCCTTGGTGGTTAGGTGAGTCCTAACTTCAGACTCGTCCAAATGAATTGCTCTTGCAATAGTCTGATTCTTTGGAATTTCTTCCAGTCCAGAAAATGGAGCTCGATCTGTAATGTGTAAATCGATCAGGTGAGAATACTCCTCCAGCGTTGGTGCGAGCTGGTAATCTGGGAATGTGAAACAGTGATAAACTGGATCATAAAACAGAATGAGCGCATCCATGATTCCCTCAATCACATGGACTCTTAATAGTGGTAATAAACCTCCGTGCTTGGCTCTGAAAGCCTCTGGGTTAGTGATCATCCTCGCTAACCTTCTTAATTCCTCTAGTTTTGGAACCTTGAAGGTATACTGGTGAGTTCTCCTTCTACCGAAATCCATTAGTGCAATCCTTTTCTCTGATATTTGCCATCACAGTCTTAGTTTAATTTGAAGAAACAGAGAGACTAGAAGAGAAGTTTTTTTTTAATGTTTTAATGTTTTTTAAATGAATGCATGAATGCAGCACACAAAAACATAGAAAAAACATGGGGTCAAAGGGTCGTTGTCATGAAGTCAAGGCTCTACCCATCCCCAAAGGTTTATACTAGGGTGATTTTTGTACCTGTACTCATTATCATCAGCTCCTCCCAGGAAAGCAAAACAACAAGCGGATCGCCAGCGAGTTGTAAAGCGATCTTAGAGTAAGTGCCATTCACCGAGAATAGATCACCAGCCTCAAATGAGGGTAGTATCGCGTAACAACTATTTCCGATAGTTTTCGTACTACGAAAGGGTTTTGCTCCTCAGCTTCTCAGACTTAACAACTGGCCCATTGTCTGGGTGAGAGAATGGGTTGCGTTGGTCAGCCTCCACTGAGGTTGATGGTCGACCCCGTCGCCATCACTTATCTTAAGTGTATACTCAATCTTTCCACATACGGCATCACCCGCATTCCCATTAGCAGAAAAATAAACACGTATAGCAATTAGGAAAAGCAGTATATATATTTGTCCTAATCATCCTAGACCTATGAAGCTAAGAATCCTAAGTTCCTGACAGAAAATGGGTTCCCCGGCGGAAGCCCCAATCTGTGGTTTTCACAAAAGTGAAGAAAAAGGAAATCAGAAAAACAGAGACTTCAAAATCCTGCCCCACGGTGGGCGCCATTTTTCTGTAGCGAGCGATTTTGGACGCGGTTCTTAAGCGCTGGTCGCTCTCTGCGATTGAGCTTAAAACTACAGGTCGATTCATTTTTTATCCTATTGTGAGCTGATGAAGGAAGGGAAATAGATGTCTCCAATTAACCCTGCTTTGCATACTGAATTTAAACAGCGGTCTGTTAGGTTACGAATGCTATCAACGTGGGGGGGTCTTTCTTGTGCTATTTAACATAATGACAGGTTTCTGGAGGGGAAAAGGATTAGGATGTTAGGACTGATGCTTTTTGATGTGAGAGTTTGGGTTTTTGTTGATTGTGCTCACTAAGATCTTTTCTTTCGATCTTATGCCTATGTATTCCCGTTTACCGAAACAGGGAAATCAGAGCGTTCGTAGTTCCTCCTATTCTATGGGAGGAAATGGGTGTTTTTGGTGTCTTGTTCAAAGCCCAAGACGTGAAGCTGAAAAGTCTATTTGTATCTTGTTCAAAGCCCAAGATGTGAAGCTGAAAGGTCTATTTGTGTCTTGTTCAAAGCCCAAGACGTGAAGCTGAAGGTCCTAACTTTAGAGAGAATTTGTCATCTCTAAAGAGGGGGTTGTATGTCACAACTGTTTTATAAAGGAGAATTACTTTAACCAGGATTTTTGAATCCGGCAATGCCATAATTTCCTTTATAGGGGATTTTAACCTGAAGGAGAAGAATTTAACTCAGTGTAGAGCAATGCTATCTTTCCTTAGGAATTTCTCATACTAAAAGAGGGACAGTGGCATGGATGTAGATGATCCAGAGGCTTGCCGGTTACAGCAATTAGATGAAGGGGAAGGAGTTGTTGATGTTGTGCACTGTAAATGAGGCACAGCTTTGATGCTAAAAGGTTAATTGGATTAACCAGTGGTTTTCTTATACAAAGCCTAAGAGGAGGCTAATATGTGTCTCGTACAAAGCCCGAGAGAGAGGCTAAAAGGTTTTGACTCGACGATGAAGTATTTTGGGTATCTCGTATAAAGCCCGAGATGGAGGCTACTTGACTCAACAAGAGAGTTTTTGTATCTCGTACGAAGCCCGAGATGGAGGCTGTTGTTTGTTTGGCTCAATAAGAACCCTTTTGTATCTCGTACAAAGCCCGAGGTGGAGGCTAAAATTGTTTGCTCCGCTGGGGAGAATCATTGTACAAAGCCCAAGAGGAGGCTAACTTCACTGGAGAAGGATCATTATGCAAAGCCTAAGAGGAGGCTATGGCGACTGTTCAGTTAAGTGACAGGTCCAATATACTGATTAAAGGAGAAAATCAGTTCTTATATGAGCAACACTGTGATCATGGATTTGATTTGAGGATCCGGGTTATTCCTGTTCTTTAAGGAAGCGGGAAATCCGAAGGGTATTGAGACTGTCCAAGTCTACGGGTTTCCTTCCTATTCTTGAAAGGTGCTTGAGAATGTCTTTGAGACTCAAGGAGATTAGACTGTCCAAGTCTAGAGTTTCGTCTTTTGTACCATGCTTTGAGAAACAGTAGTAGACTCTATGAAAGGACTGTTCTATGCAAATGACTAAGTTCTGTTTCTATACCTCTAGGAGGTCGTCGGGACAATTTGTACAAAGCCCAAGAGGAGGCTGGAAACTTTTAAGAAGCCGACGGGTCCTTGTACTAAGCCCAAGAGGAGGTTATCATTCCCGAAGGAAGAATCATTATATGAAGCCTAAGAGGAGGCGGTGAACACTTCTAAGAAGCCGTAGGGTCCTTGTACTAAGCCCAAGAGGAGGCGGGGTTGCTTTTAGGAAGCCTGTGGGTCCTTGTACGATGCCCAAGAGGAGGCCGATGCTTTTAAGAAGCCGGTGGGTCCCCAAACCCCGAGAAATTCAAGGCAATGCTATTCACCGAGAATAGATCAAAGTCAGGAAAGTTCGAGAATTTGGAAGAAACTCAAAGATGTCGTTCACGGAGAAGGCATTCATCTCTGGGAGTAGAGTTTCTTGACAATTCCTAATGAGGACAGCCGAAGAGAAGACTGTATCTGGTGATCCTATTGGGGATCTAGTTGTCTATTTCTACGAATAAACAAAACGGCGTCACTTAGTTCTAGACGTAGTTGCCGGGGAAACTCGAAATATCTATACTATTATTACACAGTTGATATGAGTTTATGAAAGAAGACTTACAGTGAAACAGCCCCACAATACAGTTATATGTATATAAAAGCGGTAAATGAAAGTGTATAAACACTTACTCGGTTGTAGAGCTTCCATGCTGTTTGGTTAGTTGTTCAACAAAGAAAGATTGAAAACAACAGTATATTCAAAATCAAAGGAGAAAGTGCTTTGAAAAAGAAAGATTTGGGGCTTACAGCTCAAGGAGAGGCCCAGGGTTTTATCAGTGAGTGCACTGTTGAATTTGTACAGAGGGACTTATACAAGTGACTGAGGCCCAAAATGTTTCCTGTACAAAGGGATGGGTCTTACACTCTTTCAAGAGGCCCAAAAGGTTTAAAGAAAAAGAGTGGGGCTTATAACACGAGGGTAGGCCCAAATGATTTTTCGTTTGAACTGGCGATCGCGCCGAGATTTTCTTTTAACGCAGAGGGACATATACAATAAGTGAGGCCCAAAGTTTTTGGTTAAAAGGGGGTCGGGTCTTACACTCTATTAGAGGCCCAAATGAGTTTTAAGAAAAGAAATGGGTCTTACTACTCGAGGGTAGGCCCAAGGTTATTTTGGAAAAGGCAACGATCGCGCCGTTCGTTTTTTACGGTATCAGGACTTATATAATACACTGAGGCCCAAGAAATGATTTGGTCAAAAAAAGATTGGGTCTTACACTCTCTCAAGAGGCCCAAAAAGTTTTTAAAAAGTTTTATGAGGGTTGAATTAATTCAAAACCCTAATTTGTTTTCAAAATGTATTTTTAATTGAACAAAAATTCAATTAAAATGATTAATATTTGTTAAATACATGAAAACAAATTATGATCTTGGACCAATGCTCCAAAAAATCAGGTTTCTTCCTACAAAATGATTGAAGTAAAATTAGGGTTAGAAAATGAAAAGAAAAGAAACATTTTAAATGCTAAAAACACATAAAACATTAATTCTTCTCAAAAATATCAAATACAGGAAATAAGTAATATTTTTGGGATTTTTTGGTAGAATCAAATATTTAAACATTTTTGTGAATTATTGCAAAAAGAACCAATCAAAAATGATAAAAATTGAAGGAGTTATTAATTTTTCAAATTATTAAAAATAATAATATGAAAAATAACAAAATAGACAAGTGATAAAAAGAAGTCTGGGGCGAGGGGGATTCGAACCCCAGACCTCTCGCTTGCCAATACACACAAAACCAGCTGGTGAACCGCTGGGATCAATGTCAATTCAAATATAATATGGCAAGGGAAAAAAATATATAGAGAACTTGTTGGATTTTCTGAAAATGGCGCCATGGCCATCTTCCTCCTCGAGCTCGTGCATGAAGCACCCTATCTCCCTCATCTCTCCACCATTGGACATGATTCAAACACCAAACCCGTGCGTTTTTGCACAAGGAATAAGATGGCAATACCCAATTTTACTCATTTTCAGTGTGGAGTAAAATAATCATGATGAACACAGATGAACCCTAATTTGCAAAAGCAATCGTGCAGGCATGGTTATAAGGTCTATGATCCAATTTCTTGAGGCAAAACAATCAATACATGATGACAATCAAATGGCAAAAATATCATGCGAGGAAATATGCATGGATCATGGAGTTTGAGTTTGAAGCTCACCTTGATGCAAGCTGAAATGGAACTTTGCCCAGATGGTGTTCCAGTCGTGAATTGATGATCCCTACAGCTTCAATGGATGTTATGGAGTGTGTTGCAAGCTTTGGAACACTTTGAAACTCTTTGGATCAAGCTGGAGACCTCCACCTGCAAAATTGAAGCATAATGGCTTGGTGGAAGAGTGATTTTGAGCCTGAGGTGTTACAGTCAGTGTTTAAGTGTTTGGACACCTCAAATACATCATATGTGATGTGTTTGAGCAATTGAAACTGATTGCTTATGGCTGCAACTCAAAACCCGATAGTGGTTACTCAAGAACAAGAAAACTTAAGGTTTAAGAAAGAATGAGAGAAAGCAGTGCTGTAACTGGCTTTGGGTGAGTTGAATGATCCATTGGGACCTCTATTTATAGGTGATTAACTTTTGTTTTGGAGGAATAGTGAATGGCTGCTGGATCAGATCACATTTGCATGGATTGGCTTGGAGGATTTCTTCTCAAGCAAGGCAAGCTAGCCATTCCCAAGAGCAGGGCTATGCCTTGACCAAAATCACATTCCTCAGATGTTTTTATTGTTGTTTAATCAGAGAAATTGACTGAGTAGGGTAGCTACCTTGACAATGCACTATTCCACATTAATGCACTTTGAATTCAAGGTAAAATGTGCCAAAGTGGATGAATTTCAAGTTGGAAGATTCCTTGGCTTTTTGACTCAGATTTATTAGTTGGATCAGTTGCATTGTGATTGGTTTGAACATAGGTGGCATAGTGATCCTTAGTCTTTGGCTCAAAATCGTGTGTGGCAAGCAAACATGCAAACTGATTTTTCCAAAACAGCTTGCAGCAGCATGACTTTGGGCATGGATTTCTCATGGCTTAAGTTGAATCAATTCATGTTGTTGAGCTCTTTGAATTCTTAGTAACATATGTAACAATATTGATGTTTAACTTTGGACTTGATTCAGCTTGCAACTATGTGAAAAGATCTCATAAGTTTTGGTGTTTCAACAAAATCTGTCTTGGACAGAATTTTTCTAAGTGTTGGAAAATGGTACACTTTCATGTTTTCAGCCACTTTGGCTCACTCATAGCTCAAAATCCATAATGAATTGGAGTTAGGCCTAGTTGAAGTTTTTGTAGAGGGCAATGAGATCTACAAATTAAGCTTTGGATGGGAAGAATTGGCCTTGTGGTTTAGGAGTTATGGTCCTCCAAAGTTAGTGTATTAGTGGTACTTTTTCCATAACTTAATTCTAAGTTTTATGGTTACCCCTTTTACAAGTTATCCCACTTTCTTTGATTTTTCTTGATGAATGATGATTCAAATCATACATTAACATCATTTTAGGGTTAAAAACCATTTTGGTGAAAAATCTCAAAAAGTCAAAGTTGACTTTTGTGCACAGTTGACTTTTTATCAGATGAATTCCAAACTGTGCAATTCTTTAGGAAATCATGTCCTTGACCTAAATCAAACTTGATGGACATGTTCCATGGGTGTCATAGGGTATATTTAGGTATTTCCTAGGGCTTGGGAGCTTGTCCTGGTCAAAAGTCAAAGTTACAGTTGACTTTTTCCTTAAAACCCTAATTGTGGTGCAGATGAAATTGAGACTTGTGGCTCAAGCTTCTTGGATTAATCCATTGTTCCAAATGGATCAATATAGTTCATTAGAGACCCTCAAATCATGTCTTGAGGTCTTGTCTCTTGATTTGTCCCAAAAGTCAACTTAGGGGTGAATTAGGTCAAGAAACCCTAATTCCTTATTTTTGATGTATGCATCCCCTGAGGTCAAATTGACTTGATGCTTGGGTCCATGAGGTTCCATGGAGTACATTAGGTTTTGTTTTGGATCTTTGGCTTGTGTCCAGATGAAATTTTCCATCTAGAGGCCCTGGTCGACCAAAACCCTAATTTGGTGATACTGGCGATCTTGAGACTTGATCCACCTAGAAGGGAGCAACCTTGTGCTTAATCCTTGAAGTGGGAATCCTTTTTATCCATTGTGGATGTTTGAGAGGTTAGACAAGTTAAAGATCATGTCATTCCTTGATTGATCCTTTGTCTAAGGCTCTGAGAGGGCTTGAAACTCTAATTTTGATTGTAGTGAATGCTCAACAACCCTTGAGGCATTTGATGAGGCAAGATGGTTCATCCCTTTGTACAGGAAACCTTTTTGGGCCTCAGTCACTTGTATAAGTCCCTCTGTATAAATTCCAACAGTGCGCTCACTGATAAAACCCTGGGCCTCTCCTTGAGCTGTAAGCCCCAAATCTTTCTTTTTCAAAGCACTTTCTCCTTTGATTTTGAATATACTGTTGTTTTCAATTTTTCTTTGTTGAACAACTAACTAAACAGCATGGAAGCTCTACAACCGAGTAAGTGGTTATCGCTTTCATTTACCGCTTTCATATACATATAAACTGTATTGTGGGGCTGTTTCACTGTAAGTCTTCTTTCATAAACTCATATCGACTGTGTAATAATAGTATAGATATTTCGAGTTTCCCCGGCAATTACGTCTAGAACTAGGTGACGCCGTTTCATTTATTCGTAGAAATAGACAACTAGATCCCCAATAGGAACACCAGATACAGTCTTCTCTTCGGCTGTCCTCATTAGGAATTGTCAAGAAACTCTACTCCCAGAGATGAATGTATTCTCCTGGAATGGCATCTTTGAGTTTCTTCCAAATTCTCAAACTTTCCTGACTTTGATCTATTCTCGGTGAATAGCATTGTCTTGAATTTCTCAGGGTTTGGGGACCCATCGGCTTCTTAAAAGCATCGGCCTCCTCTTGGGCATCATACAAGGACCCACAGGCTTCCTAAAAGCAACCCTGCCTCCTCTTGGGCTTAGTACAAGGGCCTCTCGGCTTCTTAGAAGTATTCACAGCCTCCTCTTAGGCTTCGTATAATGATCTCTTCCTCCGGGAATGATAGCCTCCTTATGGGCTTAGTACAAGGACCCGTCGGCTTCTTAAAAGTTTCCAGCCTCCTCTTGGGCTTCGTACAAATTATCCCGACGACCTCCTAGAGGTATAGGAACAGAACCTAGTCATCTTCATAAGAACAGTCCTTTCATAGAGTCTACTATTGTTTCTTAAAACATGGTATAAAAGATGAAACTCTAGACTTGGATGGTCTAACTTCCTTGAGTCTCAAAGACATTCTTAAGTGACCCCTTCGTTAAATAGGAAGGAAACCTGCAGACTCGGACAGTCTCAATACCCTTTGGATTTCCCGCTTCCTTAAAGAACAGGAATAACCCAGATCCTCGAATCAAATCCCTGAGTACAGTGTTGCTCATATAAGAACTGATTTTCTCTTTGAAATCAGTATACTGGACCTGTCACTTAATGGAACATTCACCATAGCCTCCTCTTGGGCTTTGTACAATGATTCTCCCCAGCGGAGTCAAACAACGTTCGGCCTCTCTCTCGGGCTTTGTACGAGACACATAAGAGACTCTCTCGTTGAGTCAATCACCCCTTTTGCCTCCATCTCGGGCTTTATACGAGATACAAAAAGGTTCTTATTGAGCCAAATAAACAACAACCTCCATCTCGGGCTTTGTACGAGACACAAAAACTCTCTTGTTGAGTCAAATCGCCTCCATCTCGGGCTTCGTACGAGATACAAAAGACTCCATCGTTGAGTCAAAACCTTTTAGCCTCTCTCTCGGGCTTTGTACGAGACACATATCAGCCTCCTCTTAGGATTTGTATAAGAAACCCACTAGTTAATCCAATTAACCTTTTAGCATCAAAACTGTGCCTCGTTCACAGTACACAAACATCAAACAACTCCCTTCATCTAATCGTTGTAAGCGGCAAGCCTCTGGATCATCTACATCCATGCCACTGTCCCTCTTTTAGCATGAAAAATTCCTAAGGAAAGATGGCATTACTCTACACTGAGTTAAAGTCTTCTCCTTCAGGTTGAAATCCCCTATAAAGGAAATTATGGCATTGCCGGATTCACAAATCCTGGTTAAAGTAATTCTCCTTTATAAAACAGTTGTTACATACAACCCCATCTTTAGAGATGACAAATTCTCTCTAAAGTTGGGACCTTTAGCTTCACATCTTGGGCTTTGAACAAGATACAAATAGACCTTCAGCTTCACATCTTGGGCTTTGAACAAGATACAAACTACCCTTCAGCTTCACGTCTTGGGCTTTGAACAAGACACCAAAAACAACCATTTCCTCCCATAGAATAGGAGGAACTACGAACACTCTGATTTCCCTGTTTTGGTAAACAGGAATACGTAGGCATAAGATCGAAAGAAAAGATCTTAGCGAGCACAATCAACAAAAAACCAAAATCCCATACTCTCACATACCTGTCAAAAAGCATCAGTCCTAACATCCTAATCCTTGTTCCCCACCAGAAACCTTCTGCCCAGATATAAAGAAAGAAACTATATTGGCGAAAATACAAATAACCAGTACAAAGGCCCCCCACATTGATAGCATCCGTAACCTAACAGACCGCTGTTTAAACTCAGTATGCAAAGCAGGGTTAATTGGAGACATCTATTTCCCTTCCTTCATCTGCTTTAATAGGATAAAAATTGAATCGACCTGTAGTTTTAAGCTCAACCGCAGAGAGCGACCAGCGCTTAAGAACCGCGTCCAAAATTGCTCGCTACAGAAAAATGGCGCCCACCGTGGGGCGTATAGAGTTAGGTCTAGGCACGGTCTTCCTTTCTCTTCACTTGGGTGAATACCACAGATTGGGGCTTCCTCCGGGGAACCCATTTTCTGTTAGGAACATAGGATTCATAGTTTTAAAGGTCTAGGATGTTTAGGACAAATATATATACCGCTTTTCCTAATCGCTATACATGTTTATTTTTCTACTAATGGGAATGCGGGTGATGCCGTATGTGGAAAAAATGAGTATACACTTAAGATAAGTGATGGCGACGGGGTTGACCATCAACCTCAGTGGAGGCTGACCAACGCAACCCATTCTCTTACCTAGACAATGGGCCGGTTGTTAAGTCTGAGAAGCTGAGGAGCCAAATCCTTTCATAGTGCGAAAACTATCAGAAATAGTTGTTACACGATACTACCCTCATTTGAGGCTGGTGATCTATTCTCGGTGAATGGCACTTACTCTAAGATTGCACTACAACTCGCTGGCGATCCGTTTGTTGTTTTGCTTTCCTGGGAGGAGCTGATGATAATGAGTACAGGTACAAAAATCACCCTAGTATAAACCTTTGGGGATGGGTAGAGCCTTGACTCCATGACAACGACCCTTTGACCCCATGTTTTTTCTATGTTTTTGTGTGCTGCATTCATGCATTCATCTAAAAAACATTATAACGTTCAAAAAATCTTCTCTTCTAGTCTCTCTGTTCTTTCAAAATAAACTAAGACTGTGATTGTAAATATCAGAGAAAAGGATTGCACTAATGGATTTCGGTAGAAGGAGAACTCACCAGTATACATTCAAGGTTCCAAAACTAGAGGATTTGGGAAGGTTAGCGAGGATGATCACTAACCCAGAGGCTTTCAGAGCCAAGCACGGAGGTTTGCTACCACTGTTAAGAGTCCATGTGATTGAGGGAATCATGGATGCACTAATCCAGTTCTATGATCCGGTCTATCACTGTTTCACATTCTCGGATTACCAGCTTGCACCAACGCTGGAGGAGTATTCTCACCTGATCAATCTACACATTACAGATCGAGCTCCATTTTCTGGACTGGAAGAAATTCCAAAGAATCAGACCATTGCAAGAGCAATTCATTTGGACGAGTCTAAAGTTAGGACTCACCTAACCACTAAGGGTGGCATCCAAGGTTTGCCAGCACAGTTCTTAACGAAGAAAGCCTTGTACTTCGCCAGTATCGGGAACATGACTGCTTTTGAAAGCATCATTCGCACATCGCGTATTCTTCTTACCTACGAATCTCACGTTTGTGTCTCGGTTCTAGAGTCAAATTGTTTCATTCGTATAATACTCGGGCCAATCATCAGAGAAAGATGGATGATCTTGAGGAAGAAAACAGAGAGTTGAAAGAAGAGATCGACGCTCTGAGAGAGGATATGAGAAAGCTTCGTAACGACATGCAAGCCATGGCAGAAGCTCAGCTACAACGAACTGTGATCTCAGAGATCACCTCAACGCCCATAGTGGAGAGGTATGATCCTAGGTATCAGATACCGAAAGATCGTCCTTGGGGTATGCCTGTTAACTATATCCCGGAAGGATATGTTCCGCCGATCACTGAGGATCAGGGAATCACAACAGAAGTCGCTGGGCCTGAAGGTTACAAACTTCGGGAAAGCGAAGATGCCAGAGGCATATGGAAGACTCCTGAAGGTTACAAACTTCGAGAAATGCCAAGACTCATTGTCGTAGTCACGGTACCACCCCCTGTGGTGCACACTGTCCCGGAAGGACAGATTCCACCAACACCTTCTGGTAAGAAGGAAACTATGTTTGACAGAATGGATGAATTCCAGGAGCAGTTCTTGGAAATGCAGAAGGAACTGTAAGCAATTCGCGGTCAGGATTTATTTGGAAAGGACGCCGCAGATCTCTGCTTGGTCCCAAATGTGAAAGTTCCGCACAAGTTCCAAGTGCCCGACTTTGAAAAATATAAGGGTAACTCTTGCCCTCAAAGCCATCTGGTGATGTAGGCTCGGCGGATGTCAGCCCAGACGGAAAATCAGGACCTACTGATTCACTACTTTCAGGATAGTTTAACCGGTGCCGCACTCAAATGGTACATGGGTTTAAACCGTGCTACGATTAGCACATTCAGAGATCTTGGTACTGCCTTCGTCCAACAATACAAATACAATTTGGACATGGCACCCGACAGAGATCAACTCAGATCAATGTCGCAAAAGGACAAGGAAACCTTTAAGGAGTATGCTCAAAGGTGGCGTGAAATTGCCGCTCAAATTTGTCCACCTCTTGAGGAAAAAGAGATGACTAAGATCTTCTTAAAGACCTTAAGCTCATTTTACTATGACCGAATGGTTTCCAGTGCCCCCAATGATTTCACCGAAATGGTCGGCATGGGTGTACGTCTTGAGGAGGCCGTCCGAGAATGACTTTTGGTAAAAGACACTGGATCGACGAGCGGTACTAAAAAATACGGTAGTGCTCTCCCTAAGAAAAAAGAGCAAGATATTGGGAATATCTCTCTCGGAAAGCAAAGATAACGTTATCAACCGGTAGCAGTTGTGACTCCTGCTATCGACCCTGCGTCTATTCCTACGTATCAACCTCAGGTTGCGGGGAGCCAACCTGACCAGCAAAGGACACAATAGCCTCTTCAGCAGGCTCGTCCTCCATACAACAACAATTGTACAACACGACCATCAGGGTTTGATCCTATACCCATGTTGTATGTAGAACTATTTCCATTACTACTGGCTAAGGGGCACATTCAGACTAAATCTCCTCTTACAGTACCAAAAAATCTGCCTTTTTGGTTTAAGGTGGATCAAACATGCCCTTATCATCAAGGAGGTTCAGGGCATAACATAGAGACTTATCTTAATTTCAAGTCCGACGTGCAAAAGCTTGTTAGGAGCGGGGTCTTATCCTTCAAGGATACAAATCCTAATGTTCTCACGAATCTGCTACCTCAACACGAGAAGGCTGCAGTCAATTTGATAGAAGGAGAGACTAAAAATGTCTATCAAATTTATGATGTACTCTTGTTGAAAACCAATCTGGTTCAGATGCATTGTAGACAGAGTGGATATGGCCATGTGCCACCTCATAATTATCATCAGTGTGATATCTGCTCTAAAGACAATCAAGGATGTTTGGTAGTGCAAGCAGCTCTACAGGAACAAATGGATCTCTGATGGATCCAGGAGCACCGAGTTCGTGGAGTTAACATGGTCTACACGAATTCTAACGTCATTCAGAACCACGACATCCGTGCGATGAATGCCAACTTGGTGGCGATGCACTCAAGGCAAAGCCAGTATCATAATCTGCCGCGGCACGATTACAGTTCTTGTCTGATTTGCTCGGTAAACAAACAGGGATGCTCTTTCATACAGGAGGCCCTCCAGCGTCAGATGGATCTTGGATGGATCCAAGACTACCATGATAGGAACTCCTATCAAATCAACATGGTTCAGATCTTCGATATTCGCGTAATGAATACCAACCTGGTAGAGTTACATGCTGAGCAGGTCCAACTCGGATTCTTAATATCACATGACTATCAAAGCTGTAAAGCAGGTTGCGAAAACGATCGAGGTTGTACCCTTGTCCAAGAGGCACTTCAGCACTTGTTAAATCACTGGTGGATGCCAATTTATATGGGTGAAGATACTCAGCAGATTAGTATCAGTAATAGAAACCCCACTCGGCGTCAGAGTCAGGATGTCCGATCAGTGGAAGCTAACCTAGTGAGGTTACATTGTATTCAAAGTGGGTGTGGCCAGGTGCCACCACATAATTATGACCGTTGTGGTGTCTGTTCGAAAAGTAACCAAGGGTGTTACTTTGTGAGAGCAGCTCTTTAGGGTCAGGTGGATCGTGGAGAGATTCGTCCATATCCGGGTTCTGGACCCATCAACTGGTTGCTGAATTACCTTGCCGAGCAAGTTGAGGATGTTGTCACGATCTCTGGTCATCACAGGACTAGGGATGTTTTTGCCATTATCCCTCTACTTGACGAATCTAAAGTTCCCAACCGGGAACGGATCGAGATTAATTATGATGGTCAGAAAAATCAGAAGGCTCCTGTAGTTATCTATCTACCAGGACCGTTACCGTATGAGTCAGCTAAGGCTATCCCTTACAAATACGGTGCAACAACAATTGAGAATGGAAAGGAAATTACATTACCCTCTGTCGTGAATATTGCAGACATCAGTCGTGTAACACGGAGTGGTAGAATCTTCAACCGAGGGGTTGGGGAACCTAACAAGGAAAAGGAACTTCAGACAGAAGCTCTCGATCCACTATTTGGTCAATCCAGTAATCCCGACCTTTCGAAAAACGATGATGAGATGCTGAAGCTCATCCAAAGGAGTGAATATAACATTGTGGATCAACTGTTACAAACTCCTTCAAAGATCTCGGTATTATCACTGTTACTCAGTTCAGAAGCCCACAGGGAGGCTCTACAGAAAGTCTTGGAGCAAGCCTTTGTGGAACAGGATGTAACAATCAGACTGTTCGATAGCATTGTCTCTAACATCACTTCCTGCAATAATTTAGGATTTAGTGATGAGGAATTACCTGAAGAGGGTCGTCGTCATAACATGGCTCTCAATATCACAGTTAACTGCCAGGACGATGCTTTAGCCAGCGTACTGGTAGACACAGGGTCAGCCCTGAATGTTATGCCAAAGTCCACTTTGATGCAATTATCATTCAAAGGCCCTCCGATGAGAATCAGCGAGGTTGTCGTCAAAGCATTCGACGGATCCAGAAAAACAGTTATCGGCGAAGTTGATCTTCCCATAACTATCGGTCCTCACACTTTCCAAGTCACTTTCCAGGTCATGGACATCCGGGCAACATACAGTTGTTTATTAGGAAGATCTTGGCTACTTCGACCCTCCACCAAAAGCTAAAATTCGTTCAGAACGATCAGCTTGTCACGGTTTGTGGGGAACAAGCCTTGCGCGTGAGTAACTTGTCATCATCTACTGGAATAGAACCTGAGGAGGTTATTGGAACTCAGTTTCAAGCATTGTCGGTGAGCAAGGACAATCAATTCAAAGAAGGAACCTCGATTTCCTCATACAAAGATGCTATTAAAGCGGTCGAGAGTACCGATACAAAAGGATGGGGACAGCTTGTCATTCCCATTGACAATAAAACAAAGAAGGGTCTTGGTTTTTCTGCAACCTGTACCCGGACAGCTGCCAACGATGAAAGTCTTCATCCCCTTCAAAATTTTCTTCCACAGTGGAGGTTTTCTTCACCCAATGTCTCAGACAGTTCATGCTATTAATGAGGAAGATCCCTCTGACACAGATGAAGAATGGAAGTCCTACCTTAACGAGGACGGTTATATGTCTCAGGAAGAGGTGCCTATGCCTTTTTGCTTTCCTACAGAAAGTCCGAGATTTATACCAAGATCAGATGTCGAAATGATCTACGGGGATTGTGATCCGGAAGGATGTCGCGCTCTGCCAAATTCATTAGAGGAAGACACTCCGATGAAAGATAATTTTGACTACACCTACTATGGCCCAATGGATGGTCTGCCAATGTGGCAACCTTACCCAGGAAACTTGGGGCAAGAAAGTCAGCCGAACAATGAAAATCAGCTGACCGTCATTGAACGGAATACCTGTGTCCCCACCCTGCCATGGGATCAACACTCAGGTCATTCGGAAGCTACTCAACATAAAGATGAATTCGCAATGTTCGCAGGACTTAAATTCATCAACTATGCTTTTCCCGAGGTCAACGTCATCAAGAGGGATGACTCCTCCAGTTCCAAAGAAGTTTGGGACACTCTGGGAGAACCAAGTGGAAAATTCGACTATATGGTCAAGTACACCGCTCCCAAAAGCTCTCGTATCAGGCTCGAAGATATCCAGCCTACTGGATGGGGAGATACAGCTGAGAGCACAAATGCTATGCAAAATGCAACAGAGGAATTCTCCTACGACAATTCTGCCTGGAAGACAGATTCCAATGATCCCGCTCCACCAGAAATCAGCGTTATTTCTGAAGACAAATCAAGGAAGGTGCCAGACTTTGTGATTCACCGAGGAGTTCGCCGCCAATGGGTTGCCGTCGAGGTTCCGAAGGTCGTCCGTCATTCAAAGTAATTGCCATCTTTAATCTTTCACCCTGCCCAGGTGAAACGGATGTTTTGATAGGGCCCGCTTTCTGTAAATTTCCCTCTTCGCTTCGCCCAAAGCGATAGAGTTTTGTTTTATAGGGCTGTAGTTTCAAGGATCGACTTGTTCATTAATAAAATAACGTCGTTCTGTAATTTCCGCATTATTTGTTGTTTTCTCTTTTTGCTTTTTCAGAAAATGGTAATCCTAAAAAACAATTCAAAAATAAAAACAAGCAGTAAAATAAATACACTGCACACACTTGCATTTTCTCTATCTCTTCTAAACACGAATCATCACGTCATGCAGATTGCTTGTTTTACACCCCGTTGAAACATACGATCCGATGCCTTCTCCCGACTTTGAGTTCCCGGTATTTGGGGCTGAAGAAGAAGTTGACGAAGAAATTCCAGAAGAGATCTCCCGATTACTCAGACAAGAGGAAAGGTCCATTGAACCTCACAAAGAGCCGTTGGAAACGATAAACTTGGGTTCAGAGCAAGAGAGAAAAGAAATCAGGATTGGGGCACTGCTCAGTCCAACTGCCAGAGAGGGTTTGATAAAGCTTCTCAGAGAATTTCCCGATGTATTCGCTTGGTCCTATCAGGATATGTCAGGGTTGGATACCAGCATCGTGGAACATCATTTACCGTTAAGATCGGAATGTCTGCCAGTAAAGCAAAGGTTGAGACGGACTCACCCGGACATGGCCATCAAAATCAAAGAGGAGGTACAGAAACAGATTGACGCGGGTTTCCTCGCTAAATCAGAATATCCTCAATGGTTAGCCAACATCGTACCCGTTCCTAAAAAGGACGGAAAGGTCAGAATGTGTGTTGATTACAGGGATCTGAACAAGGCAAGTCCAAAGGACGACTTTCCTTTACCACACATTGACATGCTGGTAGACAATACAGCAAAGTTCAAAGTTTTCTCCTTCATGGATGGATTCTCGGGCTATAACCAGATCAAAATGGCGCCGAAAGACATGGAGAAAACTTCGTTCATCACCCCATGGGGGACCTTTTGTTACAAGGTAATGCTGTTTGGTTTGAAGAACGTCAGGGCAACCTATCAAAGGGCCATGACTACTCTCTTTCATGACATGATACACCAAGAAATCGAGGTGTATGTTGATGATATGATTGCAAAATCAAAAACAGAGAGTGAACACGTTGAACATCTATCAAAATTGTTCGAACGTTTAAGAAAGTTCAAGCTCCGCTTGAATCCCAACAAGTGCACCTTCGGTGTCCGTTCAGGGAAACTACTAGGGTTCATCGTCAGCCAGAAAGGAATTGAGGTTGATCCTGACAAGGTCAAGGCCATTCAAGAAATGCCTTCTCCGAAAACTGAAAAACAAGTCAGAGGATTCTTGGGACGTTTGAACTACATCTCCAAATTTATATTCCTCATAACCGCGACATGCGCGCCAATCTTCAAACTGCTCAAGAAGATACAATCATTTCTCACTGATTCTCGAGGCAAGTGGACTTCGAATTATGATGGCCCCTATGTGGTCACGAAAGCTTTCTCAGGCGGTGCCTTGAGACTTGCAACCATGGACTGAGAGGAATTTGCCTACCCCACGAATGTTGATGTAATCAAGAAATACTTCGCCTAAACTAATAAAAAAGTCTCGGTGGATTGAAAACCCGAAAGGGCGGTCTAGGAAAAAGTTAGAGACATGATAAAAAATCATCCCGATGGATTGGAAATATCATAGTACAATCTAGGAAAAAATTAGGGATAATGGCAAGTAACTATGTTCAACAGAGGCAAGTCCCTCAGCAGCAGCAGCAGTTACATCATCCGTCAGGAAAACTCCAGTCAAGGTCATCTTCGACAGAAGCTCAGGATGCCCCGAATTTAAAGTTGGTAGAAGGATAGTGGTCGTTATGTTTCAACGTAGCCTTTTTCCCTATAAATTACCATTTTCAAACTTTGTATATACTCTTTGGAATCACACGTTTGGCTGATCTCCATCTTATCAATAAAATTTGAGCCCTTGTGCTTTTGTTTGTAATTCTTATTTGTTTTAGCTTTACAGAACGACGTTGTTAACATGATTAATGATTCTTGAAATAAAACAAAAATGAATTTACTTGTTAAAACTTTTTCTGCTTTTTAAAAAAAAATAAAAGATGGCAATTTCTTTTTACTGTTAAACATCAGAAGAACCTCGGTCGCTTCTCCAGAAGTAAGCGAACTTCAAAGTGCAGAATCAAAGTACTCCTTTTAACCCAGTACGCCTGAATGAAGGGATCAACTGTGTCAGAGACCTTGATTCATCTGACACGCCTTCGGCCGAGTTCTCATCTCCTAAGCCCGACCAGCATCGCTCCCAACAGGGACCGTTTCTCTTAAGCAAGGTGGAATTGCTATCTTGAACCAACGATATCTCTATACGCCCCGCGATGGCCGAGTATCCAGTCATGTTCATCTTTTAGTTTGTGTGTCGCGTCAGTTTTGTCAGCATAAACATACATACATCATGCATTGTTGATTTGCATTCACATTTCATATTGCATCACTATCACTCTAGTCAGTCTTGTCCCCTAGTGATAAGAGTCCTCTCAATTGAGTTGTCGGCCCTTTCCTCGACAGGAAGTGTTACGTCTGAGCAATCTCTCTCCTCCAGTTTACTTCTGGAATGAAGTTGGTCCTTGACCACTTTGATAACTTGGACCTCTGAAAAACCAGAGAACCTTCAATCAGCATCACTCTTCGCCATTGATGATGATATTTTTGCTTTCCCGGATTAAGGAAAATCCCTAGAGAGGGCCTCTTAATCGGAGTTTCGGCAATACGGCAGTTTCGCTCCGAAAAGATCACTGATGAAAAGGTCATCGGCACCTCAAAATTGGACCCCATCATATGGCATTTCTCCGGGAAGATCCCGAGAAAAGTATGATGTAAGATCCCAAGCGACAGCAGTCTCCCAAGAGACCTGCTTTTCCCCCAGTAGAAAACAAATGGCATCTCCAACAGAGAAGTTTGTACAACTCTACAACTCAGACGACTGGGTTCCCCAGCAAGTCTGACATCAAAACTTTTTCCACTCAAATGGCATCTCCCCAGGAAAATTCGGCGAGAAGTTTGAAGGAAAACCGCTACTAACAGCGTCCCTTGTCAAGAAAGTTTATTGACAAAAGAAACTAAGACCAGTTCCTTGGTAGGAAACCAGGATCGAGGGGAAGTTTAAATCAGAAACTTAGACCAGTTCCTTGGTAGGAAACCAGGATCGAGGGGAAGTATAAATCAGAAACTTAGACCAGTTCCTTGGTAGGAAACCAGGATCGAGGGGAAATTTAAATCAGAAACTAAGACCAGTTCCTTGGTAGGAAACCAGGATCGAGGGGAAGTTCATTTCAAAAGAAACTGAGACCAGTTCCTTGGTAAGAAACCAGGATCGAGGGGAAGTTTATTTCAGCAACTAAGACCAGGTCCTTGGTAGGAAACCAGGATCGAGGGGAAGTTTATATCAGAAACCGAGACCAGTTCCTTGGTAGGAAACCAGGATCGAGGGGAAGTTTACCTTTTCTAAGCATCATTGCTTAGCAAAAGAAGATGAATGCACAAGCTGCCATTCATAACCACCATCAAAATTTCGGGTATTCTGATATTTAATCCTCTTGCACCCTGAATGCCCGAATACCTTCATCATTCACACCTTCGGGTCCAAGAAGATTAAATAGGGGCATCTGTCATACCCCAAATTTTGACCACTAAGATTTCCCATCATTGTTCAAATCATCAGCACAATACGGATGTACCTTTATGCCTCATCAATCTCCTCAAGGAATTGTTGAGCATTCACTACAATCAAAATTAGGGTTTCAAGCCCTCTCAGTGCTTTTAGACAAATGATCAATCAAGGAATGACATGATCTTCAACTTGTCTAAACCTCTTAAACATCCACAAAGGATCAAGAGGACTCCCACATCAAGAATTAAGCACAAGAGTGCAACATTTCAAGTGGATCAAGCCTCAAGTTCATCTAATACAAAGTCAACTGACGCAGAAAGTCAAAGTTTGACTTTTTGGTCAACTTTGAGCTTCACAAGCCATTACTCAAGAAAATATGATGGATGATTTAATTTGATCAAATTTAAATCAAGAAATCATGCAAAATTGCAAAATTGATCAAATTGAAAGAAACTTAGAAATTTTTTTTAAGTTAAAATCATGTTCAAGTGCACAACTTTTCAAGGTTGTAACTATTGATCCAAGCATCCATTGATTTTGAGTAAGAGCTACTTTTAAAGAGGGTATTTGATACTTCAACATTGTAGAAGGAACCAACTCAAAATATCATAAGGATTGAAAGATATAAGTGATCAAAGTTGGGAATTCTTAATGTCCAATGTTCTGACATTGCATAGGGACATCATTAATATTTTTTCAGCAAGAATGCCCCAACTTTAAGGACGTTTTTCTCCATGATCCAAGTTGAACCAGGTCTGGAGTCAAACATGAAAGTTGAAGTACGTTGTCTCAACTTTCCAGAAAGTTATAGAACGTCCTTGTAGCATACTCGAGCAGGGAGATATGATTTTCGCAAGAAGCAGTGATAAAGCAGAATTTTCATGACAGCTTTTGGGACAGATTTGACTACACAAGTTCAAGACCATTTTTGATGACTTTGCAAGCTGAACCAAGACCAAAGTCAAACATCAAAGTTAAAGTATGTCATTAGGGCTTTTCAAAATGTATTAGAACTCCCATTAATTCAACTGGAGCAAGGAGTTATGAACCTCACAATAGGCCTTGCTCGAGCTGATTTTTTAGGACAGATTTTGTGCACTTTTCTTGTGCCACCCAATTTTCAAGCTTTGTCACCATGCAAGACAAACATCAAGGATGCAATTCACTTCAATTCAAAATATCATAGTGGATTAAAATATACAAGTGATTAAAGTTTGGAATTATTAATGATCAAAGTTGTCAAATGTTTCAACATTTCATGGGACATCATTAATATTTTTCCAGCAAGAATGTCCCAACTTCAAGGATGTTTTTCTCCATGATCCAAGTTGATTCAAACCAAACCTTGAACATCAAAGTTGAAGTACGTTGTCTCAGCTTTCCAGAAAGGTGTAGAACGTCCTTGTAGCATACTCGAGCAGGGAGATATGATTTTCGCAAAAAGCATTGATAAAGCAGAATTTTCATGACAGCTTTTAGGACAGATTCGACTACACAAGTTCAAGGCCATTTTTGATGACTTTGCAAGCTGAACCAAGACCAAAGTCAAACATCAAAGTTGAAGTACGTCATCTAAGCTTTCCAGAAAGTCCTAGAACGTCCATGTAGCATACTCGAGCAGGGAGTTATGAATTTTACAACAGGGCTTGCTGCAGCTGATTTTTAAGACATGTTTCAGGACAGATTTGCACACTTCTTGTGCCACACAAATTTCCAAGCCTTGTCATCACTTTGGATACCTCTGAGGATCAAATCTAAAAGGGACAATCACTGATCCAAGCCTCCAAAGTCCTTGGAACAAGAAGTAGCATGCTATTCCTAAAAATCCCTAAAAGAGGGACAAGACTCCAATTTTGGATTGGAGCATTTAATAGATGCTTAGAGGTGGCATGGACTGACACATTTGCAACTGAATCCAGTCAACATTCCTCCAACAAGTAGGGAACCAAAGCTCTGTGCTCTAACCTCTAGTCAATGGCTCGAGGAGACTTAGATTCTCATTGGACAACATTGGCCAAACCTCTGCTGCAGTTGCCATTCACTGTTGCTGCGAAAACAAACTTGCTCTACTATAAATAGAGCTCATTTGTACTCAGTTTGAGTACACCAAAGCCATCAAACAGATGCTTTCCTCAAAATCTCTTCTTTCACCTCAAATTTGCCTTCCAAAGCAAGTAATTCTGAGTTTTTGAGTTAGAGAGCAATTCCACTCAAACTAATCACACACACACCTCATATATATCATATGTAAGTTGTGCAAACTATCACAAGTGACCTGTAATCACAAAATCACAAAGTCACTTCTCAAAACCTCAAAATGGCACTTTTTTGCATTTTTCAAGCCATGTCTTGATTCAGTCACTTTCCAAACCAGATAAAACCTCAAATACACTCCAAATATCATCCTTGAACTGTCCCAAGTGGTTCCCAACATCTGGAACACCATTTGAGAGAGTTGCTATTTTGGTCACTTTTAACCCCTTTTGCAAGAAAGGGATAGTTTGTGTTTTTGCAGGTACCAGTTGATTCCAATCATCCTAAAAGCTTCTAAGGGATCATTTGAGTGTGTCTAAAGCATCAAATCATTTCTGGAATAAGAGGCTTGACAGATTGCACAAAAACTCCAAAAAGCTCAAAAAGAGGTAAGCATCACAACTTGGAATCCTTGAAATCATGCATTGCTTTGAAGTCCACTAATCATACACATCTCATACATGTTGTATATGTTGTGTTTGGGCTAATTCACCATGTAATCCATGCATGTATCAAAGTGTAGCACAGAAAATGCAATTATAGGTCCTTTTCAAAACCACTATCGTGTTTTGAGGAGGGAGTGTGATCTGAAAAAACTACCATCACCATTGGATTCCTGGTGAAATTCTGGGCCAGATGCATATAAATTTTGTCTCAAACCATTGAGATTTGAGAAAGTTATGGGTGTTGGAAGTTTGATAAAAAAAGATGTTGAAAACTCATGAGTGATGTTGTGACATTACATTCTTTTTTTTTCTTAGTTTATCTTCAAAAAACTCAACCAATTCTTTTACATAGCAAAAATTATCATTTTTCAAATCTGTTTTACACACTTCTTATTCATACTCCAAAATATTTTATTCCACAAAAAAATTAGTTTTATATTATTTATTTAATATAATTAGTATTTGTGTGAATAAATTCCTTTTTAATGTTTTTAAAACATTTTAAAAGTGAACTCTCATATTGAAAATCAAGACCAAATGAATTTTATTTCATCTTGTGATTAAAACATCATTTTTCAAACCCCAACCAAAAATCACAAGTTGCTTATTTTGTATTTTTATCATTTTGTATTGATTTTCTTTTAAGAATTTACTTTTAAAATGATAAAATTAGGATTTCTTTGATTTTCACCATCATAAAACTTTTTAAAACCTTTTGGGCCTCTTGAGAGAGTGTAAGACCCATCCCTTTGTACAGAAAACTTTTTGGGCCTCAGTCACTTGTATAAGCCCCTCTGTACATTTTCAAATAAACGGCGCGATCGTCGCCAGTTTAAAATTAAACATTTGGGCCTCTAATAGAGTGTAAGACTCAATCCTTTCTTGACCAAAACATTTTGGGCCTCAATGTATTGTATAAGTCCCGATACCGTCAAAAACAAACGGCGCGATCGTCGCCTTTTGAAAAATAACCATTGGGCATCTCCTTGAGCTATAAGACCCATTTAAAACTTTTGGGCCTCTAATAGAGTGTAAGACCCAATCCCCTTTTAACCAAAATATTTTTGGGCCTCACTTATTGTATAAGTCCCTCTGCGTTAAAAGAAAACCTCGGCGCGATCGCCATTTCAAACGGAAAAATCAATTGGGCCTACCCTCGTGTTATGAGCCCCACTCTTTTTCTTTAAACTTTTTTTGGGCCTCTTGAGAGAGTGTAAGACCCATCCCTTTGTACAGAAAACCTTTTTGGGCCTCAGTCACTTGTATAAGTCCCTCTGTACAAATTCAAACAGTGCGCTCACTAATAAAACCCTGGGCCTCTCCTTGAGCTGTAAGCCCCAAATCTTTCTTTTTCAAAGCACTTTCTCCTTTGATTTTGAATATACTGTTGTTTTCAATTTTTCTTTGTTGAACAACTAACCAAACAGCATGGAAGCTCTACAACCGAGTAAGTGGTTATCGCTTTCATTTACCGCTTTCATATACATATAAACTGTATTGTGGGGCTGTTTCACTGTAAGTCTTCTTTCATAAACTCATATCGACTGTGTAATAATAGTATAGATATTTCGAGTTTCCCCGGCAATTACGTCTAGAACTAGGTGACGCTGTTTCGTTTATTCGTAGAAAACGACAACTAGATCCCCAATAGGATCACCAGATATAGTATTCTCTTCGGCTGTCCTCATTAGGAATTGTCAAGAAACTCTACTCCCAGAGATGAATGTATTCTCCGTGAATGGCATCTTTGAGTTTCTTCCAAATTCTCAAACTTTCCTGACTTTGATCTATTCTCGGTGAATAGCATTGCCTTGAATTTCTCGGGGTTTGGGGACCCATCGGCTTCTTAAAAGCATCGGCCTCCTCTTGGGCATCATACAAGGACCCACAGGCTTCCTAAAAGCAACCCCGCCTCCTCTTGGGCTTAGTACAAGGACCTCTCGGCTTCTTAGAAGTATTCACAACCTCCTCTTAGGCTTCGTATAATGATCTCTTCCTCCGGGAATGATAGCCTCCTCTTGGGCTTAGTACAAGGACCCGTCGGCTTCTTAAAAGTTTCCAGCCTCCTCTTGGGTTTCGTACAAATTGTCCCGACGACCTCCTAGAGGTATAGGAACAGAACCTAGTCATCTTCATAAGAACAGTCCTTTCATAGAGTCTACTATTGTTTCTCAAAACATGGTACAAAAGATGAAACTCTAGACTTGGACGGTCTAACTTCCTTGAGTCTCAAAGACATTCTCAAGTGACCCCTTCGTTAAATAGGAAGGAAACCCGCAGACTCGGACAGTCTCAATACCCTTTGGATTTCCCGCTTCCTTAAAGAACAGGAATAACCCAGATCCTCGAATCAAACCCCTGAGTACAGTGTTGCTCATATAAGAACTGATTTTCTCTTTGAAATCAGTATACTGGACCTGTCACTTAACTGAACAGTCACCATAGCCTCCTCTTGGGCTTGTACAATGATTCTCCCCAGCGGAGTCAAACAACGTTCGGCCTCTCTCTCGGGCTTTGTACGAGACACATAAGAGACTCCCTCGTTGAGTCAATCACCCCTTTTGCCTCCATCTCGAGCTTTATACAAGATACAAAAAGGTTCTTATTGAGCAAAATAAACAACAGCCTCCATCTCGGGCTTTGTACGAGACACAAAAACTCTCTTGTTGAGTCAAATCGCCTCCATCTCGGGCTTCGTACGAGATACAAAAGACTCCATCGTTGAGTCAAAACCTTTTAGCCTCTCTCTCGGGCTTTGTACGAGACACATATCAGCCTCCTCTTAGGCTTTGTATAAGAAAACCACTGGTTTATCCAATTAAGCTTTTAGCATCAAAACTGTGGCTCGTTCACAGTACACAAACATCAAACAACTCCCTTCATCTAATCGCTGTAAGCAGCAAGCCTCTGGATCATCTACATCCATGCCACTGTCCCTCTTTTAGCATGAAAAATTCCTAAGGAAAGATGGCATTACTCTACACTGAGTTAAAGTCTTCTCCTTCAGGTTGAAATCCCCTATAAAGGAAATTATGGCATTGCCGGATTCATAAATCCTGGTTAAAGTAATTCTTCTTTATAAAACAGTTGTGACATACAACCCCCTCTTTAGAGATGACAAATTCTCTCTAAAGTTGGGACCTTCAGCTTCACATCTTGGGCTTTGAACAAGATACAAATAGACCTTCAGCTTCACATCTTGGGCTTTGAACAAGATACAAACTACCCTTCAGCTTCACGTCTTGGGCTTTGAACAAGACACCAAAAATAACCATTTCCTCCCATTCTATGGGAGGAACTACGAACGCTCTGATTTCCCTATTTCGGTAAACGGGAATACGTAGGCATAAGATCGAAAGAAAAGATCTTAGCGAGCACAATCAACAAAAAACCAAAATCCCATACTCTCACATACCTATCAAAAAGCATCAGTCCTAACATCCTAATCCTTGTTCCCCGCCAGAAACCTTCTGCCCAGATATAAAGAAAGAAACTGTATTGGCGAAAATACAAATAACCAGTACAAAGGCCCCCCACATTGATAGCATCCGTAACCTAACAGACCGCTGTTTAAACTCAGTATGCAAAGCAGGGTTAATTGGAGACATCTATTTCCCTTCCTTCATCAGCTTTAATAGGATAAAAAATGAATCGGCCTGTAGTTTTAAGCTCAACCGCAGAGAGCGACCAGCGCTTAAGAACCGCGTCCCAAATCGCTCGCTACACCTAAAAATTATGACCCAACTGGTCCAATAGGGAACGCAAACAACTATTTGCAACAAGAGTTTTATTTACAATAATTATGCTTCTATACAAGCAGGGTAAACATACATTTTTGCTCAATCTAACTTAGAGTAATCTACAGTAATACATTCTTCTTCTTCATTGTATTGTGGTGCTTACTGCTCATTCATAAGTTTCTTCATTTCTTGAGTATGATCTTCATATACATCAGTGTTTCTGATATACACCGAGTATTGCTTCGTTTACTGCTCACTCATGATTAATCATGCTTGTACGCATGCATCTGTTCTTTTTCGCTCATACTCGTCAGCTACTTCTTCGTTGAATGATCAAGTCTTTATATAGCCAAAAATAGATATGTTGAAGGGCAGATCAGTAATATGATGAGAGTACTGGCAACTTGAAATAATGTCGTTATGCTAGGTTTGAAAATCGTACACTGAATTTGTCCTTTGTACCACCAAATCAGGGTAGTGGAAAAGAATGTGCTTTATCTGTACTATGTACTATTTCCCACGCAAACGTTTCATCTTTTTCTATTCATCAGAGGCTTCTGAATTGATTTGATTGAAGTATGATCAGAAGAATGAATCATTGGGTCTTTGGAGTCTTGAGTCTTCAGAGTCTTCAGAGCTTGTTCAGCCGAACCTTGTCTTCAGAGTCTTCAGCACTTCTAGTTCAGAACCCTTGGTTATTAGAATACTTAAGTCTTCAGATCTTCAGCATGTCGTTCAACAGAACCTTGTCTTCGGAATCTTCAGCATTTAGTCTTCATAACCTTTAACCTTCAGAATCCTTAAGTCTTTAGATCTTTAGCACGTTGCTCAGTAGAACCTTGTCTTCAGAATCTTCAGCACTTAGTCTTCAGAAGTTAATGACCTCAAAAGCACTACAGGTTTCAGCATGAGAACATCAGAGTCATATCTAGAGATCAGATCCAAGAGACGTTACAACAGCAACATAGTGTCTTCTCAGAATCTTTCTGACATACAGTAGATTAGAACCAATTCTTGCTTCTTCACATAGAAGTGACCATAAAGAATATCAGAGTGATGTAGCACACGGTCTTTATTAAAGTTAGAACCTGTTTGTTAAACCATCAGAATAACAAACGTTAGAGCACCTAAATTGTTCTTCACACAAATATTCCATTGTTATCATCAAAACATCAAGATAAGATGCAGAACCAAATCTTGTTCTAACAGACTCTTCCAACGGCCTTCTCTTGAGTCTCTTGATTTCTTCTTCCATCTGGGATTTTTTAGAGTGAGTAATAATTCCCTGTATCTGCTCTTGAATCCTTCCTTGGCTGTCATCAAGGTTTCCAATCTCCTTAGATCGTCGAGGTTAAGACTCTTGTAAGTGTACTTCATTGTTTTCTTTCTTCCGTTGTCATGATATCCCTATGATGTTTACAAATAAAGCTAAGTTCCATGAAACTTGATGAAATAATGCTCATGAATGCATGTATGTAAACTGTAGCGAGTGATTTTTGTCGGTGATGCGACCACCTTATCGATGGGTTTTCCTCAGCGCAATGGTAGGAGGGGGTGCTACTTTCTGATTTCTTATTTATCCCATGAAGCTGGAAGGGAAAGGGAAGATATCTAAAACTAACCTTGCACGCAAATGTTTAACTGAACAAACACTTAAAGAGATTGGGGAGTCCGGGGTCAGGTTATACAATGGGTAGTTGTCAGTTATCCATCCTATATGTGGTTATCCACAGGATATTAGCTTTAGGTTTCACTTTATACTTGATGGTGTTTATCCGTTAATGGGTCTGGAAAGTATGAGTGAGTTTTTGGTTTGATGTTTTTGGTAAGGTGTTGGACCTAGGTTTTGATTGATGTATGAAGGTACTGGACCTAGAATTTTGGATTAGTATGCTCGCTAAGATTTCACAATCTTATGCCTACGTATTCCCGTTTAAATGAAACAGGGAAATCTGAGTAATCGTAGTTCCTCCTATTCTAAGGGAGGAAAAAGATGTTTTGGTGTCTCGTTCAAAGCCCAAGACAAAGGCTAAACGAAGTATTTGTGTCTTGTTCAAAGCCCAAGATTGACGCTAAAAGGGATTTGTATCTTGTTCGAAGCCCAAGATATGAAGCTAAAGGGTTTTGGATAAGAGAGAATTTGTCCTCTCTAAAGAGGGATTGTTGATTTTTATGTGCCTTGATCAAAGCACAAGGTTGAAGCTAAAAGGTTGATTGACTCAGCTAGGTATTTCCTTATACGAAGCCTAAGAGGAGGCTAGATAAGACCGACTCAACAAGAGAGTGTATATGTCTTGTACCAGGCCCAAGATTGAGGCAAAAAAGAGACTGACTCTTCGGGGATATCCTTATATAAAGCCTAAGAGGAGGCTAACAGTTTGACTTTTCTGAGGAAAATGTTCTTTCTGTCTTGTACAAATCCCAAGATTGAGGCTAAAAAGGATTTTTGATTCCGTTAGGGAGGTTTATATGTGTCTTGTACAAAGCCCAAGACGGAGGCTGAAATGAGTTGACTCAACAAGAGAGTGCTTTTATGTGTCTTGTACAAAGCCCAAGACGGAGGCTAAAGGAGTTGGCTCAACAAGAGAGTGCTTTTATATGTCTTGTACAAATCCTAAGACGGAGGCTAAAGGGGTTGACTCAACAAGAGAGTCTTGCAAAGGTGATTGACCCAACTAGAGAGTCCTTTATACTCAACAAGAGAGTGATTTGTTGTCTCGTACGAAGCCCGAGATTGAGGCTAAAAGGAGATTGACCCAACAAGAGAGTCTTGAAAAGTGATGGACTCAACAAGAGAGTCTGAAAAGTGATTGACTCAACAAGAGAGTCTGAAAAGGTTAGCTCCGCTGGGGGAGGATCATTGTACAAAGCCCAAGAGGAGGCTGATTGTGTTGAGGAAAGATCGTTATACAAAGCCTAAGAGAAGGCTATCTTACTGCTGAGGATTAGATCCATAGGCAGGCCCAAGGGCGGGGAACTCTCATGAGAGAGACCGGATTTCTGCTGGAGATTGATCCAGAGTGATCGGTGTTTTTTTTCTATGTTTGAAAGGAACTTGAGAATGTCTTTGAGACTCAAAGGGTTTTAGACTGTCCAAGTCTACTGGTGTTGAAGAGTTTTATCTTTTGTAGGATGCCCAAAAGAGAGCAAGGGCCTTAAGGGATGAGAATCAACCCTAAAGTGGCTTGAGGTTTGACACTGGAAAGACTGCTCTAGCAAAGGATGACTAAGTTCTGTCTTATACATTTAAGAGGTCGTTAAGGTCCTTGTATTAAGCCCAAGAGAAGGCATGAGAACTTTTAAGAAGCCGAAGGGTCCATGTACAAAGTCCAAGAGGAGGCGGGGATGCTTTTAGGAAGCCTGTGGGTCCCCAAACCAAGAGAAGTTCAAGAAATGCAATTCACAGAGAAGAGATCATTCCAGGAAAGTTTGAGTATTTGGAAGAAACTCAAGAGATGCTATTCACGGAGAATAGATCAACTCTGGGGAGTAGAATTTCTTTGACAATTTCTAGGGGTGACAGTCTGAGAAAAGGTTCACCGAGAATACTGCCTTTCTCTTTGTTCCATATTGATTAACCCCAAGAGAAGGGAAGACTGTATCTGGAAATCCTATGGGGATCTAGTTTTGTTTGTATTTAAAGAGTGACCAACAGGGCTTTACCTAGTTATAGACGTAGTTGCCGGGGAAAACTCTAAATAACTATACTAGTATATATACAGTTGATATATGACGAGTATTTAAAGGAGTATGAAAGAAGACTAACCATGCGCAGCTTCTCACAATGCAGTTATGTATATTTGACATGTATTTAAAAGAATTAAAGAAGATTAACCATGTGTAGCTTCCCACAATACAGTTATGTATATGAAAGCATATAAAAGAAAGCGGATAAACACTTACCTGTTGTAGAGCTTCCATGCTGTTTTGTTAGTTGTTCAACAAAGAAATTAAAGAAAGTTTGATAGAAACTATACATTTGGATTCAAAATCAAAGGAGAAAGTATTTTGAACAGAGATTGGGGCTTACAGCTCAGGGAGAGGCCCAAATTTTAACAGTGATGGCACTGTTGTTTTGTATCGGGACTTATACAACGATTGAGGCCCAAAAAGTTTTGTTCAAAAGGGGATTGGGTCTTACACTCTATTAGAGGCTCAAAGAGTTTGAAAATGAATAAAGATGGGTCTTATAGCTCAAGGAGAATCCCAATTGATTTTGTTGAAAAGGCGACGATCTCGCCGAACGTTTGAAAATATACAGAGGGACTTATACAATGTGTGAGGCCCAAAAGGTATTATTTACAAAGGGGTTAGGTCTTACACTCTATTAGAGGCCCAAAAGATTTTTAAGAAAAGAAATGAGACTTATAGCTCGAGGAGAGGCCCATATGATTATTTGTTCGAAAAATGGCGATCGCGCCGAGGTTTGAAAACAGAGTGGGTCTTATACGATGACCGAGGCCCAAATTATTTTGGTCTTCAAAAGAGGATGGATCTTACACTCTATTAAAGGCCCATGAGTGTGGAAAAGATTTGTTTAGGGTGATTAAGATCAAAACCCTAAATTTGTTAAAAAAGGAATTAATTTTGTTTAAAAATTAATAAAAATGGATGAAAACATGTGAAAAATGGGTGGTGATCTTGGATCAATGTTTCAAAAATCATGTTTTTATCCACAAAATGATTGGAAACCAATTAATCTTGGAAAATCAAGAAGGAAAAAATATTTCAAATGTTAAAAAACAAATAAACATTAATTCTTTGCAAAAATATCAAATATATGAAATAAATAATATTTTTGGGAAATTATAGTAAAATAAAATATTTTAACATTTTTGTGAATTATTAAAAAAGAATAAACTCAAAATCATTAAAATTCCGAGAGAAATTAATTTTTGAATCAATTAAATAAAATCACAAAATTCAAATATTCAAATATTTGAAAAAAGGCGCCAAGAACACGCGCGGGTTCTGGGTTTGGCCTGATTTGCATTTTCTCTCCAATCTCACTGAATACTTGATGAAATCACACAATCCACATATCAATCTGCTCGTTTTCACCTCACGGTCATGTATATGGTCTTTAATTTCATTTATTTTAAGCATGGAATAAGAAATCAAGACAAAACCTCAAGAACCCTAAATTTTGCATGAAGGCTGAGAAATTCTATACACGATTCATTCAAAGCAATTAATTGAGGGGAAACATTCTATGCATGGCTATGAACATTTGGCAAAAGTATTGTGCGAGGAAATATGCATAGACTAAGAGATGACTAAGTTTAGGCTTACTTGAAGGTCGTGGCAGCAAGAGCAATTTGATTTTTGAGTTGGAGGTGTTACAGATGAGTTGTGATGATCTGAACAGCTTCCCTACACCATATGTAATGTGTTTGAATGCTTGGAGTGATTTGAAATGGACTGGAACAGATTATGGCACCTCAATTGCAACTTGGTTGAAAATTTGGGCAACTGGCTGGTGATTCTGAGAAATCAGTGTTACAGTTGTGTGTTTAGTGTTTTATCAGCTCACATACGATGTTTATGAGGTGTGTGTGTATG
The DNA here is from genome assembly GCA_022829125.1 of Lathyrus tuberosus. Lineage (NCBI taxonomy): Eukaryota > Viridiplantae > Streptophyta > Magnoliopsida > Fabales > Fabaceae > Lathyrus > Lathyrus tuberosus. The sequence continues at coordinate 652,382 of JALAZF010000215.1, forward strand.
ATTGGTTTGGTTGAAATTGCTCTCAAACTCAAAACCCGATAGTGACTTGCTTTAGAAGGCAATTTTGGAAGTGAGAAGGAGATTTTGAGGAAAGCATCAGTTTTAGTGCTTTGGTGTACTTAAACTAAGCACAAATGAGCTCTATTTATAGTAGAGCAAGTTTGTTTTGCAAGCAATAGTGAATGGTGGCTGCAGCAGGCTGTTGGCCAATGGTGATCAAATGGAATCTCAAGTCTCCTCTAGCCATTGACTAGAGGTTAGAGCACAGGCCTATGGTTATTTGATTCAAGGGTAAGGCTTGACTGAAGTGTTCATTTTTGCTCTGATACATGCCACCTCTAAGCATCCATTGAATGCTCCAAAACAAAATTGGAGTCTTGAAGCATCTTTAGCTTTTAGGGGTGCCAAACCTATATGTAGTTCCAAGGACTTGGGAGGCTTATGGATCAGTGTTTGTTCCTCCTTGGTCTCCCCCTGAGGTGTGCAGATGGATAAACTTGTTTGTCATTTTCATAAATTGATCAAATCAAGCCAATGTGCACAAATCTGCCTTGTCATGACAGTTGCAGCAAGGCATGTTTCAGTTGTCATAATTCTTAGCTCAGATGGAATTTGATGGAGTTCTTGGCCATTTTCGAAAGCTCTCATATGATACAACATATGTGTGATCATAGTTTTTCTTGACACTTTTTGGATCCAAGTGAAAAATGCCCCTACATTTTGAAAAAAGTCAAACAGATTCTGACTTAGTGAAAATTTCACTAAGTGTTGGAAAAAGTGACATTTCATGTTTTCAGCCATTTTGATCACTCCATAACTAAAAATCCATGAAGATTTGGAATGAGGTGTAGTTGACACTTTTAAAGTATTCCATGATAGCTACAAATCCATCTTTGGATCATCCAAAATGGTTGCTTGGATCTCAAGTTATGATCCTTGGAAGTTGGTACCCTAGCCACTTTGTTCCATAACTTAGAAAAATTCTAAGTTTTTATGGTTACCCCTTTTACAAGTTATCCCACTTTCTTTGATTTTTCTTGATGAATGATGATTCCAATCACACATTAACATCATTTTAGAGTTAAGGAACCATAATTGTGAAAAATCTTAAAAAGTCAAACTTTGACTTTTTTGCACAGTTGACTTTTTATTAGATGAATTCCAAACTGTACGATCCTTTATGAAATCAAGTCCTTGACATAAATCAAACTGGATAGATGGAGTCCATAGGTGATATAGGGTGTATTGAATCATGTCCCAGGGTTTGGGAGCATGTCTTGTGAAATTCTAGCATCAGATATGTGATGTCAAGTGTGATGTCACAACATCAATATCTGTTGTATGAACAAGGCAATAATAGTAACCAGACAATGCACACAAGGATTGTTCATCCAGTTCGGTCTAACAACCTACATCTGGGGGCATACCAAGCCAGGAAGGAAGTCCACTATTAGTAGTATCAAATTACAAACTCAACAAACTAGTTGACAAACTACCTAATTTTATCACTACCCAATGACCCTTCTATCTAAGTCCTCCCTAGATAAGAGACTCCATCTCACTTCCAATCATCGCAATGATGTCTAGCAGTCAACATCTCAGCCACTACATCAACAGCTTGATTTCCAATAACTCTTCAATCACAGAAAAGTGGAAGTCACACTTCTATGCCTATACTCAACCAAGACTCTTGACAGAGAACACCATCTTGGAGTTGCTTCAAAGCTTCCTCCAAGAACAATACAAAACTCATTACCTACAGGTTTCTGAGTAAGAACACAGTGACCATCTCACAACCCGAGTGGTTCACTTAGACAAAGCCCTAATGATCTACATCTTGGACCCGTACCTCTTCTAGGTTACAGGCATTCTATTTATAACACATTCCCACTGGATTTGGGCCTTCAAATCACAACAAATCTTCTGCTACAGATCTACAAAAGATTCTGCTACTAAATAGGTCTTTAATTAAATCTTCAATCAACTCTTCATAAATAACTCTAATTAATCTCCATATCTTTTTGCATTAAATTAGCAACAAACTAATCTTCTTCAGAATATATCTAACCCATGATATTCGCCTGCAATCTCTGATTCTCTTCAGCAGAATATCTCTCCAATAACAGAAACACGCAGCCCTAATAAAACAGCTCAGACTGATGTTTTATCAACTGATGTCTTAACATCGGGTTTGACATCAGCACATAATCTGCAACCCTTTACAACTTAACAAAACCAGAATGTTAACATGACAATAATGTTAGAAGCTCATGTTGAAACATCAACCATGACATCAACATTGTTTTACCAAAATTTCAGCCAATCACAAGAACTAACAATCTCCCCCTTTGGCTAATTTTGGCTAAAACAAATAAACATTACAACTCAGATTACTGCAGCAATTACAACCCTATACTACTGTTATTAGTCATCAGTAACTACTGATCCTAACAGTAACCAACAGTAGCTATTGTGTACAGCACCCATGGAGAATCATCTTCTTGGGAAAATTTGAATGATGTTAGGACATCATGTTTGACAACTCTTTTCAGCACAACAACTTCAGGCAGCACATTAGGACCTAAGCAGTAGAAAGTCCTGAAGTCATTTGGTGCACATGAGGAAGAAGATATCTTACACTCCCCCTCAATACAACACATTTCTTTTTCCTTCCAGGACAGACCCAGAACAAATGTAGAAGACTCCTCCAGGAAAGAAACGTCTGTCTATACATAAAAGACCAATGGTGGCATAAGAGAATTCTGCACACATTATTTGATTAAACACCCCTAGCCAACCCAGGTAACTCAGAACACAAGTCACAACTGTGTTCATAACTCAGGACACAAGTCACAAAGACTCAACACCAACTTAAGGATAGAACATCCTCTTTGACATCTCTGAAACACATCCAGACATAGCATTTGCGCAAACAATTTAGCAAACCCTTTCCTTTCTCCCCCTTTTTAGCCAAAATTTGACAAAGAAAGCCCTCACAGAACCAGACCCAAGTAGTGCTCACCCAAACACGAACAAAAGCCATACTTATGAAACAAGAACACTCACTGGCTGAAGGAGAAAAGAATTACCTCTATAAATAGGTGACCAGTTACTTTGGAATTAACTAGCTTTGAATATGTCAAAGTTCTTGGTCACAGAAACGCTATTTTAGGTACTAAAAACTCCTTCCAAATTCAATGTCTACCGTCCAAAATAGTCTTGACCGCCTTTATTGCTTCCTAACTGATTCTTACCATAAATTATGCCAAAACTGATCCATGCATAGTCGAAGACACGTATTTCACCTTATCCTTACACCACGGTCCAGAATAATTCCTTGTTTGGCTCAAGAAAAACATGTCCTGTCCCATGTTCTGACATCTTATCAGACAATGTCTGCTTGCTCACAACATTATCAACCCAAAAACTCCACAGAAGATTATACATTCCAAACCAATGAAATTGTCTTCAGACTTCTCCTTGGAAGCATGTGCACACATGATTTAAATACTTAGCTTCACATGGCTAGAACCATCCAATGCTAACCAACAGCCTAATGTCATAACATGTTATCTGACATTATATCCTCATAAGAGGCAACCAATCTCCACAAGCTTGATCAGCATGCAAGCTTCACAATATATGCACCTTTGCTGCAGAATCCATAGACAAGTACTCCCCCTGTCATGGTTAACTAATGCTCTAGATGGAGATGACCATTTGAGTACACTTGCTGAGCACATTCACATGCTGTACTTTCACTTTTGGAGAACACAAACAAGTATCCTGACTTGTTTGACACTGCTCACAAACTCCACGAATTCTCAGCTTACTTAAAAGCTTTACTGAGATCCAATCTCTTCAGCCAAAAAAACTTTTTGATCAACTCACCTTCTCTGACACAATTCTTCTGCCATTATATCCACTAGTAGTTGTTGATACTAGTGAAGTCTACTAACACAAGATCAGAATCTCCACATTCTAATCCTCACCTCTTCTAACAAAAAACTTGAGCATCAAACTCCATATGCACAATCTCAATCATCTTCCATGAAGTTACAACATCATTTGGGACATCAGCTTCCCATTACCATTCATCATAACAATACTCTCTCTCCCAAGCTTTTCAACTGCCCTTAGCAAAGCCCTCCATCAATAATCATCCAACTCTCCAAAGATAGTCATTCCCTATCATTCTCCCATATGAAAATTTGGAATACTCCTGATCAGTTGATGAGTATCTCCACCTTCAGACTTCCAAGCAAACAATACCTGATCTGCTTCAGCCTTCTCTATATTCTCCATCCAAGGTAGACCTTCTACTTCACCATTCTCCCGTATGACTATGTAGACGCTCCTTAGGCATAATGTAGGCACCAGAGCATAATCATCCTTCACCAAGGAAATTCAACTCAGATAATGTCCTAACACCAAGTTGAAACAACTGCCACACACCAAGACATCATCACCATGATTCTTGATATGCTCCACCAACTGGACTTACTCTAGCATAGTAATCCAAAGAACTAGAGGAAAAACCTCTCATCCACTAAAAGAAGGTATACTTCCATCCTCAACCTAGAACTTCTGCCAAAAGCTCCAAGAGAATTAGAATCTCCTTACACTTTCAATTAAATACTCTTCTGCACAAGAGCAATCAGTTTCAAATATCCTGCTTGAATGCACACAATGAAACCAAACAAATTCCACCTTTTGATTGATCTCAATCTTCTTCAGAACTCCCACAAGATATCCTGATCCACCTATGAAACCAGATATTCAAGTCATATGAACTACTTGCTCCAAAGCAAGACATCTTGGATTCACCAAGCCTCTTAGTCATGTAACATCTTCTCAAACCACAGCTCCTGCAAACTGTATGAGATAGATCTTTTTGAAGCATCCATTACTGTAGATCACCTCTATCTTAGGCTGATGTGCCACATCACCAGCTGAGACTTCTGATGTTAAGCTAGATGTCAAAACATTATGATATCCAACTGTTGAATTCAGCTCTTCCTTCTGCCACTTAGAAGAACCTCATCCCTTTGCAGAAACAGATTTCCATGCTCTCATAGACTCGATTCAACAATCAAGTTTGAGTAGACAACCTCCATCCTGCTCAGAAACTCCAAAGACTTCAAACCTACCACATCTGAATCTTCAGAAAATAAGTAGTCCAAGACTAAATAATGCCACTTCTAAATACACCATAGAACACACAATCTTATTGTTATAATCTCAAGATTCTTTTAACCATCATGATTGTTTTACAGAGTTCTCACACACCACGAAGAGAAATAAACAGCCACATAGAGAAAAGTATATTCTCAACACTTCAACAGTCCTGCACTTTTACATCAGACATATACATAGTCTCCCGTCAATGTATTTTGTCATCAGTTGAATGAACAACCTTATCAAAAGCAGACAAATACTCAACTCCGGTCAAGGTAACAAGCATCTGCTAATTCTTCTTCAAAACAAACCATCATGACACCCATTCACACCACCCTGAGAAAATAACTGAAGTGATGTTTCAACATCAGTTCCGACATCAGTCTAAATCATAGTAAACATCTACTGGGATTTGGAGACTACAACCAAGGTAATCCACACATATCTCTTGCACACGAGAACATATCAACATCTGATCAACTTCCAAGATCAGACCAATAAAACTGCAGTAACTTGCATAACACACTCTTCCATAAGCTTCTTCTTATAAGCACACGGTTCAGACCTCTTGTCTAACTTAAGAGTGATCACTTCCATCCTTCTGCATAAACATACCATAGACAATCTGCTACTTCCAATCCTTCAAGCCACAAAACTGAAGGAGCTCATGCAAACACCAATTGACCACAGGCTGATTTTCACTGCTACTACACACAAACTCTTGGATGCATTTTCCCTATAAAATTGTCCTCAGACATTTTAGCTTAAACAGGGATCATCTCCTTCTCTTCTGCTATCAAGATTACTACCTTTTCTTCAACCAGCTCCAGCATCTCAAAAATTGTTCAACTTCACAGCTTCAGTGATCCTTCAAAACAGCTACAATCTAATAGGACTTTGACTCAGCATTTACCATAAACTGCTGATGAGTAGTGCGATGTCGAGACATTAGAATTGACATATTAAGCTCAGCTTCTTTCTTGATGAACCTTCCTCTAGTTCATGATTTTGAAAATCAGAATCATGTATCTTTACAAGAGAATTCATCTTCAGATATACCAGAACTACATTTGACATTATAACCAGGAAGATCCTCCTGATTAGGTCACCACAACTAAGCTTAAGAGATAACTTATCAAGATCTCCACTCCCGCATGAAAGATTTGATAGTGATACTCTTTTGCTTTGTCTCCACCCTCTTCTAAGACAATTGATAAAGAAGGAATCAATGTTCTAGACAGATTGGTCTTCAATGTCTGATGTGAAATATATTCTTCTTCTGAAACTTCCATGTCATACAATCTTTAATAAGATCCATTCACCTTTTGATCACTGCTTTCCCAACACAAAGATATGAGATAATCCTCAAGTATCTTTGGCATCTCTAACCAAACGGTTGAAGTTGTCTTGCATAACCTACAACATCATAGAATATCCTGCTGAGGAGACCAAACCCTAATGTCTTTCCAAGAGAATACCTTCCCAGAATCTCACCACCAGAGATACAAGAACCAACCAGGGTTACATCAGATACCATGCAGCGGAACACACAACAATTCCTCAACAACCTTCAGGCACTACTCAATAATCCTTGTACATCATCACCAAGTGCCAACTAGTCAAACTCACAATAGTAGTTCTCCTGATAACAACAGACAGGTCCAATATATACCCTGTCATGAAAAGTCCATCATACAACCAACTATATGAACTGACCAAGTCCATAACTCAGCAAAACTATCTTCCTTGCTCTTGAACCAGAAAGTATCTTCCCTAGATCTCATCCAGAAACAGACAGGATGCCTGCTCTGATACCAATTGAAATTCTGGCATCAGATATGTGATGTCAAGTGTGATGTCACAACATCAATATCTATTGTATGAACAAGGCAATAATAGTAACCAGACAATGCACACAAGGATTGTTCACCCAGTTCGGTCTAACAACCTACATCTGGGGGCATACCAAGCCAGGAAGGAAGTCCACTATTAGTAGTATCAAATTACAGACTCAACAAACCAGTTGACAATCTACCTAATTTTATCACTACCCAATGACCCTTCTATCTAAGTCCTCCCTAGATAAGAGACTCCATCTCACTTCCAATCATCGTAATGATGTCTAGCAGTCAACATCTCAGCCACTGCATCAACAACTTAATTTCGAACAACTCTTCAATCACAGAAAAGTAGAAGTCACACTTCTATGCCTATACTCAGCCAAGACTCTTAACAGAGTACACCATCTTGGAGTTACTTCAAAGCTTCCTCAAAGAACATTACAAAACTCATTACCTACAGGTTTCTGAGTAAGAACACAGTGACCATCTCACAACCCGAGTGGTTCACTTAGACAAAGCCCTAATGATCTACATCTTGGACCCGTACCTCTTCTAGGTTACAGGCATTCTATTTATAACACATTCCCACTGGATTTGGGCCTTCAAATCACAACAAATCTTCTGCTACAGATCTGCAAAAGATTCTGCTACTAAATAGGTCTTCAATTAAATCTTCAATCAACTCTTCATAAATAACTCTAATTAATCTCCATATCTTTTTGCATTAAATTAGCAACAAACTAATCTTCTTCAGAATATATCTAACCCATGATATTCGCCTGCAATCTCTGATTCTCTTCAGCAGAATATCTCTCCAATAACAGAAACACGCAGCCCTAATAAAACAGCTCAGACTGATGTTTTATCAACTGATGTCTTAACGTCGGGTTTGACATCAGCACAGAATCTGCAACCCTTTACAACTTAATAAAACTAGAATGTTAACATGACAATAATGTTAGAAGCTCATGTTGAAACATCAACCATGACATCAACATTGTTTTACCAAAATTTCAGCCAATCACAAGAACTAACATCTTGGTCAAAAGTCAAAGGTACAGTTGACTTTTTCTTCAAAACCCTAATGGTGGTCCTGAGGAAATTGAAACTTGTGGATCAAGCTTCTTGGATCAATCCATTATTTCAAATGGATCAATATGGTTTATTAGAGACCCTCAAATCATGTCTTGAGGTCTTGGCTCATGTTTTGTCCCAAAGTCAACTTAGGGGTGAATTAGGTCAAGAAACCCTAATTCCTGATTTTTGGTGAATGCATCCCCTGAGGCCAAATTGACTTGATGATTGGGTTCATGAGGTCCTATGGAGTATTTTAGGTTATGCTTTGAAGCATTGGCTCATGCCTAGAGGAAAAATTCCATCTGGTGGCCTCAGTCCTAATTTGGTGACACTGGCGATCTTGAGGCTTAATCCACTTGGAAGGTAGCAACTTTGTGCCTGATTCTTGATGTGGGAGTCCTCTTGATCCTTTATAGATGTTGGAGAGTTTAGACAAGTTGAAGATCATGTCATTCCTTGATTGATCCTTTGTCTAAATGCTCTGAGAGGGTTTAAAACCCTAATTCTTGTTTGTAGTGAATGCTCACCCATCTTTGGGGAGATTGATGAGGCATGATGATACATCCATATTGTGGTGATGATTTACACAATGATGGGAAATATTAGTGGTCAAAATTTGGGGTATGACACAAACGCACAGATAAACACATAGCACATATAAGCAATCAAACAAACAAAGAGTCCTAGGTTTGAAAGGTCACGAGTGTGGAGCCATGGTCTACCCATCCCAAAAGGTGTGTACTATGGTTTCATTTGTACCTGTACAACGGGTTCTACAAAGTTTCCAGAGTCATCGATAAATCTTTCGGATATTATCGGCCTACACGACTACTCGTGCAGGTTAACAATATTCTCAAGATAAACTCGTCTGAGTGTAGTATCGCATGACAACCATCACAGGTCTACACCTGGATAATCATTGCACTACATCCTAAAAAGGCTAAGTGGGGTAAAGGGTACCTAAAGGTCCTCAGTATCACGGACTCCCAGGTCGGAAAGAGTGACATCAATATGACTACTCGCATCAGACATTAATAATCCCAAAGGGGCCTCCACTGAGCGTGGTCATCATATGCCAAACATGTTAGGACTACTCCCAGTAGCCGATTATTGATTACACCACAATCCTATCATATGTGTACGCTCAAGTCTGGGTTAGGACTTATCTCACAACACAATGTAACAACCCTGCATACAGAAAAAAAAAACCAAGCAGATAGCAACAAATATGCAGATATACAGATATACAACAAATAACATAATAAAACAAGTTAGGGGTAACCCTCTAAAAGATGTCCCCAGTGAAGTCGCCATTTCTGTCGCGGTGAGAATTGGATGTCAAGCTATTGGATTAACTTGAATCGCAAATCGTTTATTTAACCACTAGTCTTTGATTTATCCAAGGGAGGGGAGAAAGATCGAATAACGCACAGTATGCAATGCAATGCAAAGTTAGAGAATCTAAGGTTCGGGGGTTGGTTATACCTAGGGAAGGTATTAGCATCTTAGATATCTGTAGTACTCTACAGGAACCTCTTGTTTTACTTATGTTATCTACTAATTGTTATCCGCATCAAAGGGTAATGGGGTAGGAAGACCTAACGTTCTATTCATGAGTGTGCTCGACAAGATATCGCATCGTGTGCCTACATATCCTGTCGGGAGTGGAATCAGATCACTTGTAGTTCCTCTCTGAGGGATACTAAAGTTTGTTTGAAAATGGTCTAGGAGAAAAGATGAGTCGTCATCTTGAGAAGAGTGATTTAGACCACCACAGTTTTTTTTAGGAGAATGGACCTTTGCTTCATCTTAGGAGAAGGGCTCCAACTCGGATATAAAATCGACGAGTATGCCTCATACCTCTTCTAAGTGGAAAAGGAAACCACATCTTGTTTGTATTATAGGGTATGAGATTGTGTGTCTCTTCTTTGAGATGATACACCTCTAATTCTCTTGTAAGGAGAATCAGGTGATCTAAGATGTTTGATTGCCTAATCAAGATTAGGGGGGGCTAACTTAGGAAAATCTATCCTAAAGTTGTCTGAGAAATTAATTCTTAAGGGATACCTACAACCACTAAGGGGAGGATGAAATTCAGATGAAATACACCATGCACGACAAATGATTATCATGCATGGGATTTTCCCTTGGATATAATGCAAGCAATATTGTTGACAAATAAAAGAGCAAGGCGTAATGGATCATACAGAGACTTAAAACAATAAACAAATCAAGGCAATTGTCAAATTGAAATAAGCACGCAGATGAATTGTAATTGTGAATTGATCTAAACCCAGAAGTAAGGACTGATTAATATTTAGATATATCTGAAAAGATTTTTAGTTACTTAGTTATCAAACTAATCCATAAATTATTTTTAAAAATGAAAAGACCCTATTTTCTAATATCTTAAAAAGGTTTATATCAAATTAAAAGATTTATTAAAAAAAAGTAGTATACTATATTAATTTTAATAAACTTGTAACTTAGAAAAAAAGTTTAATTTTGACCTCTATTTCTAAAAAAAGAAGGTTTATTTTTTTTAATTGAAAGAATGTATAAAATTTTACAAAAAAAAGTTGTATTAATACAAAGGTTCTATTTTAAAAAGATATATTAAAAACTAAATCTTGATAATAATGCTATTATATAAAAAAACTCTATTTTGCAAAATGTGATTATGTTTTATTAAAAAGATTAGTTATATAAAAAAAGGTAAACTGAATTAAATAAAAAAACAGATTTGGTGTGTTAAAATAGAACAGAAGGGTGTTATGCGTTGCAAGGGAGAGGGTCCATCATGGACCCTCATATCCCAACCATGTATGGAGACGCGTCATGATCTAAAGCATAAAATGGAGAGGCGCACGATAAGTCTCGTGTGTGTATGTGTATGGGATCGACAAGAGAATAGAAACAAGGGAGAAGGAAACATTCGCTCATCTTCTCTCAGCAACCTCTCACTCTCGCTCACTTTCGCTCAGAAACCCTAATCCCTATTCCCAATCACCTCACACGTTTCTCTGTTCATCTCCGTTCTTCTCACAAGAATCCCAACAAACAAACATGTATGAACCCTGATTCTAAACACGCAGAAACAAAGAACCCGAACCCCATTGAAACCCCTAGAAAAAGCCCCAACGTTCTCATTATTGTTTCGATTACAATTACAAGATGAACAGAAAGAAAAAAATGCGAAAATATAAAGGCAGAGCTAGATCTCCGATTGGAATCAGGTACTTTAATGATTCTTCTTCTCCTTTGCGATTGATTTGTTGATTTGAATATTGAAACGTCTTGCCTCTCTATTTCAGGGTTCGTCCCGGAATTGAAGTTGGTGCGATGGATTCCGATCGCTCTTGAAGATAAGTCTAATTTTCCACCTTTTCAAAATTTCCTCGTGTTTAGGTTTTTTCCTGAGAATGCATGTATGTCATTTTATGGGTAATCTGATGAATGATTGTGAGACTTCGTATGTGTATGAATATGGTTGTGATTGGTTTAAAAATCTGCTTTTTTCTGAACGGCTTGAATTGAGTGTCTGGTTTTGTAATGATGATTGATTGTTAGGTTTGATATTAGGGCTGGTTTTTTCTCCTCTCTCCTCGTGCCCCGTGAATGCTCTCTTCTTATAGGCTTTTAAACACACGGAAACAATTTGAAAAGATGCCCTATTTTAGATTCCTTTCCAATTTGGTGTAAACATGTTGGGACATGTTTTTGAAAAGTCTGAAACAGGTCTTGATGGTGCTTTAAAGTGTTTATGTGCTATTTATAAAGTCTTGATCTTGTCTTGAGTATGTTGTCTTGACTTGTTGATTGTGCCTTGAGTTGTTTGGGAAACTTAAATGACTTGTTTGAGAAGTTTTTTTTTTCAATTGGAACGTTTGGATTGTAATCGAATTGTGATTATAACTTGGGTTTCTTTCCTTTTGGATTTGATGCGTCTGCTGTTTGTTTCTCCAATAACTGTGTCCTAAACATTAATGTGTGTTTCTTGCTGTGCAGGATTCTCTTTTGGTTCCATTTTACTCAATACGACGTTTGCTACATCATTCTTCCTCATTCACAAGAGACGGCAACTTAGTATCATTTCTAGTTCACTCTACTGATTCTTCTGTTTCTTGTAGCTTGTTCAGTGCTGCTAGGTGCTTTGGATTCATTTGCAGCTCTTGCATTTAAGCTTTTCATCAATGCTTTCCACCATAGTGAAAGATTCTAAAGCACTTTATAGAGAATCTACATTTCTATTTCTAAGCTCAAGTCAATCAATGGCTCATTAGTGTTAGAAGAGCGGCCACAGGTACAACATCGGAGCTTGCTAACCAGACTTCCTCCAAAAACTTTGTTAACAATATTCTCACCTTCAAAAATTGGGTCAATCTTCTTCAAACTCAAAAAACATGAATCAGGCTTATCCAATGTACACTCAGATTACCCACAAGTATCTCAGGGGAGATGACAGTTCCAGTAGACTGTAAGGATTGTTGCATCTGGCAGTGAAAAGCACAAATAACACGACACCTATTATGGCCATCAGAAGAATGGTTGCACGAAAGAAGACCCTCAACTAAGGGCACTGTATGCGTGAAGCACTGTGTATTAAAGCATCTAACTTGTGAAAATATTTGAAGCATGAATTTGTGCTTGTTATAGAATGCTGGCTGTGGCTTTTTTAGAATGTAGGGCTTTACGTAACATGTAATCCCTTGTAATATTTATTTTGAATCCGTCTTGACTTATAAAATCCTTTTAGTCTTGTATTACCTTTTTCATTTGAATGCAAAAGAAATATTAGAAATTTGAATCTTCAATGCTTTGTCTTGTATGATCTGAACTTGTAAATCTTATTTTAAATTCATATATTGTATCATGATTTGAATCTTGGAATATCTTGAGAAATCTTGAAGAAGGTTTTAGTAATCCATCTTGCACTTGTTTGAAAAAGACTTATCTTGTTGAAAAGATGATATAACATGAAGCACACCCCTTAAACTTTCAAGTAAACCTTATAGATTTTCCTTCAACTTTGCATGGACAAACATACAATCTTGATAATGAAAGAGATTCTAACCTGCCACCTTTAGCCTTAGAAACTTTGAATTTAGAACAAAATGGAACTCTTGGTAACTGTTAGGTCGGAATCAAGTTGGATATGAGTTCCAAAATCAATTGGCACATTTCAAAACTTATCATGAAGAAACAATTATTTTAAAACATTCCCCTGAATTTAATACTTTGATAGAAACCAAGAAACCCTTGACAGTGGCCAAACTTCGTCCGGATCAAACATCATAATACAACCAATCTTGGCATCCCATGGCCCAACTCATAAGACATTATAGCTCAACAAACTCTTGTTGGAGATCAATGCAACATGTTTTCAAGAACAACTTAGGATTATAGCCAATTAGTCATGCCTTGAAGTACTGGTGAGAATGAGTATCATCTTCATTTGAACTCAGTGTACCTGCACAAACCAGTTAGTCACAATAAAACAAAACATACAAGAATGTACGACCTAAAGATGCTATGAAAGAAAGATAGAATCTTAGGGTCAAAAATTAGGGTGTGACAGGTTCAAATGGTAAATCTGTTAGAAACATTATTTTGTGAAAAAAGCAGTTCTTGACGTCCCAACGGTAAACAATTTCTTTACTTGGTCGAATGCTAAAGGTAATGTTAGGAGTAGATTGGATAGATTCTTGATTTCGGAGGGTATCTTCAATCATTGGAAAATGGTAGGACATGAAGTGGGCCTAAAAGACATATCAGATCATTCTCTGGTTTAGATTAAAGTTAATGTGTTGGATTGGGGTCCGAAACCATACAGAATTTTCAATTGCTGGTTTGATCATCCGGACTTTATGTCTTTTTGAAATTCTGGTCAAGCAGATCACTAAGATGTTGGACAGGATGTTGTGACACTTGATTTCTAATTCTCACACAAGGATACTGAAGAACATAATACAAACAGCAGAAAGTAAACGAACACACAACAATTGTTAACCCAGTTCGGTGAACAACAACACCTATGTCTGGGGGATACCAAGCCAGGAATGAAATCCACCAAGTAAAATTGGTTCTAAGCTAAACTCCAACGTTTACAACTTGACACCTAAAAATTACCCGTACTAGATTTCTACCTAAGACTCTCCTAGGTATAAGACCCTTCTCAATTCCCTTTCAATCACAGTAGTGACTGAAAAATTACAACTCAATAAACTGTCCAACTCAGGTATTCACGCAATACAAGAGAGGCTCACAAAAGTACAAACCCCAGTACTCAATAACAGTTGTATATCTTCAGTGACTATTCTAGGTTAAACACATCCTATTTATATCACTAAACAGAACTGGATTTGGGCTTCAGAATCGCAGCAATTCAGCTTCACATAATATGTGACCTATTCTTTTCTAGAATAGTTTCTTCAATCCTAAGTTTCCAAAAATGCCTCCATACTCGAAAACAGCATATTCCTTTTAGAATCATAATCTCTGATTCCTCAATCTCAGATGCCACCTAGGACCAAATCGTATTCCCATAAAACCTGGAAAACATAAACTATTCCAAACTATAACAAACAAAGATGTCGAATCAACGTGATAGGACATCTTGTCTAACACCTTAACCTACAGTTAGTTCAACATGTTAGGACATCTTGTCCAACATCTTTATGTTAAGTTAGTTTTACCAAAATTGATGTCAACCTCAAAGGCTTGGACTCATCAATCTCCCCCTTTGGCGGATTTTGGCTAAAACTAACTATAATTAACTTGCAGACAGAATTATTCAGAACAGGGAGACCAGATAATCAGAACAGCAGCGGAACACAAACTAAACTTTGACTCCCCCTCAACCAATACCTTCTTCTACAAGCAGCACCAACACTACTCCACCTCAAAGGTTAGTAGCAGTCATCAGTGGTTAGTAAAGTTAGTATTACTTCCCCTTTTAGCCATAATATGACAAAGGTAGAAAGACTAACGTAAAAACCAAATAACCAGTATAAAGTAATTAAAGTACACACTCAGACAGAAGTAAATTATCCTGGGCATTAAGCCCTTACAAAACCTATGAGGGCAAGGTATCTTTCACTTGATCTTTATTTTAATGATGTCAAAATATGTACTAGCTCGTAGTTTGTAATTTGGATGGTATCATCTCATTATTATCGGTATTCTTATTTCACAAGGCATAAAATAATCAATAATTATGTGTCCAAGCATATAGGAAGAGTCTTGCACATCTATTGCATGTATGTGATCATGGTATGAGTCTTAGGTATGCATAAATAGTGTCTAAGTAGATGAAAACATGTGCAAAAATCACTTTTTAGGTGTTTTGGTAGCTTGAGTCGGCCTAAACTAGACTTTGGTCGACTCATGACATTTTGGCATTGTTGAAGTTTTCATCGGGTTAGCGCACGCTGGCCCTATGGTCGACGCATGCTGTTAATATTTCTATTTATGCATTTTCTTCAGCCATGCGTCGACGCATGACCCTTGTAGCCGTCGATGCATGGTTCCCCAATTTCTGCAAATTGCCCACGGGTCAGCGCAGGCTGACCCTCATTAATTTGTGGTAGACTCTTTGCTGCATATAACTCATATTTCTGATTTTTTTCAAAGTTCAAAATGCTGTTATGATTGGTAGTTGGTCCTAGCATCATATAAATACTTGGTTCCTCATTTTTTCTAGAACAACAAAAAAAAGTGAAAGATTTACATTGAACCTTTTCTCTCATCACCTTCATCTTCATTCTTGCATTTCCTCAACATATACACATAACCATTTTTGTTGATTTTCTGCATCATGAGGTGATAACGTCCAAACATAGATTTTTTATTTGTTTGGGGTGAGTGTTTCACTGGGTTTTTTCTTGAATAAAACCTCTAGGGTTTTGTCCTCCAAGATCAATTGGATTTGAGGATTTTCGGATCAGATCTTGTGTGCATTGAATTCAGCCGAGCGAAGGTGATCGAAGAATGGTGGGTTTCGTCGATCTAGTAGCATTAACCGGAGGATTGTGCAACAAGGTTTGAGGATCGAATTGCGTGTGGATCGGAATCAGCCGAGTGAAGGTGATTGAAGACCAGTGTGTTCTTTCAATATAGTAATGGTAAACGGAGGTTCACCTATCAAGTTTGAGGCACTTGATTCGACTCGAATCAAGGGAAGAGAAGACATAGTATCTGCATCAATGGAGTTTCTTGAGTGTGTGATAGTTAAGTTTTCTCTTGTAAAATCAATTTGCAAACAAGATTATAGATATCTCAATTCTAGATTTAGAATTGGGGGAAGACGTACCCGAAGCGAGGACGAAATGGGAACTGCCTAAACAAACCTGGTGTCGTTTCTCTTTCTCTATCTCCTTTAATTTTCAAATTGTTTACGCTTGTGATTGTTCAATTAATCGATAAAAATTCTGGTATAGTTTAGTGCAGAAAAAACTGATTTGAAAACCATTGCACAATAATTTTGGATTGTGCTTAGTGAAAATTCTGCATCAACTATCATAGAAGGTTTAGCTTGGAGTTTTATGCACTCCAAGTGCTCGATAAATTGAACGCTTACAAGGTGTTTGATATATTGTCAAGTTTGGTTTAACTTTTTACTGTTCATTGGAGATTGCACCATATTAAGTGCTTTTTGTAAATTGATTAATTGTTAAGTTGCGATTCAATTTTTTCTCATCGAGTGTTTCGTTCCATTTGGCTTACGTATATCCGATTCTTCTAGTAACTCGGTTCGTGTAGACGAATTATCCTTGGCAGCTTCCACAAATAATTTTTAAAACAAATTTTAGCACCGACTCGCATTTAAAAAGAAGTGATCTATTCAACCCCCCTTCTAGATCAATTGTCGTCGTCTAACAAGTGGTATCAGGAGCACCGGTTTATCTAGTGCTTCAAGTATAACTTTTTAGAAAATGGCAAACGAACCGAAAGGGGCTTACAATAGAGCACCTATTTTAAACGTTGAGAATTATAGTTACTGGAAGGATTGTATGCGTGTACACATCAATTCTATTTATAGGAATGTATGGAGCGTTATACAAAACGGTCCAATGGAAATTACCATGATCGATGCGAATAACGTGGTAGCATCTAAGCCTGAAGCATAATGGAATGAAGAAGACGAGAAAAAGTACAACTATGATTGGAAGGCTAGAAATATTCTGATCTCCTCATTGGGAGTTGATGAATACTATAGAGTTTCATATTGTACGAGTGCTAAAGCTATGTGGGACGCGTTACAAGTTGCCCATGAGGGAAGCTAGCTAGAATCAATACATTGACTCAAGAGTTCGACCTCTTTCACATGAAGCAAGGGGAAACCATTGCTGACATGCAAAATAGGTGCACTCATTTACTCAATAGACTTAACTCACTTGGTAGACCAATTTCCAATGACGTTTCTACTAATAAAATCTTGAGGTGTCTTACCAGGGATTGGTAACCGAAGGTGACCGCCATAAAAGAAGCCAATGACCTAATGACGTTAGACATCACAACTTTATTTGGGAAGCTCAAGGAACATGAGTAAATGCTCATTAGCTTAGACCAATTTGAGAAAAGAGAGAAGAAGGAAAAGAACAAGACCAAAGAAGCGGAAAAGAAGTCGACAGCTCTAAAGACTTCTAGTTCAAAGTCCTCCGCATATGAGCTAAGCGAGAGTTAATCTACTGATGACGAGCAAAGGGATTCGAATGAAGACATGGGATTATTTGTGAAGCAATACAATCACTATATCAAGAAAAATGGTATTCAAAATTCAGAGAAAAACCTCGTCAACTTCCGAAAACAATCAAGGTCTTCCAATAATGAAGACAAAAAGAGTGGAAAAACTAAGGGGTTTTGCTATAACTGTGGAAAAGTCGGCCACTATAAGCCGGATTGTCCATTGTTGAAGAAGGACAAAGGTAAGGATAAAAGTCGTGAAGGGAAGAAACAATCTAAACCTAGAAGAGTCTATATTGCTTGGGAAAGCGATAGTGAATCGTCTAGTGATGAAAGTTCAAGTGACGAAGGAGAGTCCGTCAACCTTTGCCTTTACGCTCACCAAAAGAAAAAGAACAAAAAGGTAAGACATTCTAAGTATGATAACTCTAATTCAATGTCTTATTCTGAACTATAACATGCTTTTAATACTCTACACCATGAGGCCAAGGAAGCCTTTAAACGGTTAGCTTCAAATAAACAAATATTTTCTCATTTGGAGCAAAAGATCTCCGATTCCGAAAAGGAATTAGAGGCTCTAAAAAGGTTCATGGTGGAAGTAACAAAGGTAGATGTTGAGGAAGACAAAAGTAAATGGTTAAATTTTGGTTGCGATACTTGTCATATTTGGAAAAAAGAGGTAAGAACTCTTAAGGCCAAACTTGACAAGGCTCTAGAACCAAAAATGACTTTTGCTATTGATAGGTCACATTTTAAGAAAAACATGATTAATCCATATCAAAAATATACTTATGTGATTAGAGATCAACCTAGAAAAAGTGATTCTCATGTTAACCTTACTTGCTTGTATTGTTGCAAAAGGAGTCATACCATTGCTAAGTGTCGCTTTAGGAGGTTTTTAGTTCCTAAAGGCGTTTATCAATGGTTGCCCAAATGCAATCCTGTTTTCACTCACAACCAAGGACCCAATAAGAATTGGGTACCTATTTCCCTTGATTGATTGTATAGGTACAACGTCTTAGGACCAAGGAAAGAAGATGGGTTCTTGATAGTGGCTGCTCAAGACATATGACGGAGACATATCTCTTTTCATCGACTTCGTGGCGAAGAAAAAAGGATTTTTTACCTACGGAGACAACAACAAGGGACAAATACTTGGCAAAGGTAGTGTAGGTAACCCCTCATCTACTACTATCTCAAACGTGCTTCTTGTTGAGGGTCTTAAACATAACCTTTTAAGCATTAGTCAATTATGTGACAAGGGCTATAAAGTATCTTTTTCAAAGGATTGTTGAATAATTGAAAATAGTGATAAAAAGGATGTGTTTAAAGGCTTGAGGGTCAATAACATCCATATGCTAGAATTTAATGAGGTATCGTTGAGTAGCGACAAGTGTCTAGTCACCATGAGTGAAGATTCATGGTTATGGCATAGACGGTTGGCGCATGTCAATTTTGATTTGCTTAATAAAATCGTTTCTAAAGACCTAGTAATCGGCTTACCCAAAATTAAATTCACAAAAGGATCACTTATGTGATGCGTGTAAAATGGGAAAGCAAACAAGGATCTTGTTTAAATCTAAAAACATTGTTTCAACCACGAGACCCCTTGAGCTCCTCTATATGGACCTCTTTGGACCATCTAGGATTAAGAGCCTAGGTGGTAACTATTATGGTTTTGTGATTGTCGATGACTTTTCTAGGTTTTACTGGACTATTTTCTTAGCAAGCAAGAGCGATACTTTTGTGGCTTTTGAAAAATTTGCCAAGTTATCCCAAAACAAATTGAACATAAAAATTATATCAATTAGAAGTAATCACGGGGGTGAGTTTGAAAATCATCTTTTTGAAGCATTTTGTGAAAGCCATGGGATTGATCATAACTTTTTGCACCATGTACCCCTCAACAAAACGGGGTTGTGGAACGTAAAAATAGAACTTTGGAAGAATTGGGAAGGACTATGATCAATTAGAGTGGCCTTTCAAAATACTTTTGGGCCGACGCCATTAGTAAGGCTTGTTACGTTTTGAATAGGGTGCTCATCAGTCCTATTCTAAACAAGACATCGTATGAGCTTTTAAAAGGGAGAAAGCCCAACGTATCTCACCTTCACGTTTTTGGTTGTAAGTATTTCGTGTTAAATAATGGTAAAGAGACACTTGGTAAGTTTGATGTTAAGGCTGACGAAGGTATCTTTCTTGGATACTCTCAGTCTAGTAAGGCATATAGGGTTTACAATAAGAGGTTACTTACTGTTGAGGAGTCAGTACATGTTACTTTTGATGAGTCTTATCTGAAAAATGTCGAAAAAGGTAGTTCTTTTCATGGTGCAAGTGTATCTTCAGAAGACATACTCAAGGACACTGATAAAGGGACTAATCAACCTGAAGCAGTGCATGTTGAGGAGGAAAAAGATCACCAACCCGTGAAGAGTGAGGAGGAACATACGTCTAATAAAGATGACCTTCCTCCAGCTTGGAAGTCTTCCAAAGCCCATCCCATCGACAACATTCTCGGTGACATCTCAAAGGGAGTAACAACTCGTTCCAAGCTAAGTAACTTCTGCTATTACTCCGCTTTCGTTTTGCAAGTTGAGCATAAAAACTCAAATGAGGCCTTACTCGATGAACATTGGCTTTTGTCAATGCAAGAGAAGTTGAATCGATTTAAAAGAAATGAGGTTTGGGACATTGTCCCTCCTCCACGAGGCCACCGAGTAATCGGCACCCGATGGGTGTTTAGGAACAACCTCGACGAAAATGGAGTTATAACTAGAAATAAAGCGCGCTTAGTTGCACAAGGGTATAACCAAGAGGAAGGCATAGACTATGAGGAAACTTATGCGCTTGTTGCCCGACTTGAGGCTATACGTCTGTTGCTTGCCTACGCATGTGCGAAAAACTTCAAATTATTTCAAATGGATGTAAAAAGTGCATTCATTAACGGTTACATTAATGAAGAGGTTTATGTTGCCCAACCTCCTGGATTTGAGTCCCATGAGTATCCCGATCATGTTTACAAACTAAAATGTGCTTTGTATGGTCTCAAACAAGCCCCTAGGGTTTGGTATGAGCGTCTTAGCAAATTTTTACTTGATCAAGGGTACTCTAGAGGAAAGGTTGACACAACTCTTTTCATTAAACGTCAAGGAAAACACCAAATTTTTGTACAAGTATATGTAGACGATATTATATTTGGTTCTACTAACACAAATATGGTCAAGGAGTTTTCTAAGTTAATTTAGGGAGAGTTCGAGATGAGCATGATGGGGGAGCTTAACTATTTCCTCAGATTGCAAATCAAGCAACTTGATGAAGGGACATTCGTGAGCCAAATGAAGTATTGTCTTGAGTTACTCAAGCGCTTCAACATGGATAGCTCAAAGGCTATTGACACTCCGATTCCTACTTACGTCAATTTGAGTCGATATGAAAATGGTAAGGATGTAGATGTCAAGAGATATAGAGGTATGATTGGCTCTCTCCTCTATCTTATCGCATCCCGACCAGATATCATGTTTAGTGTCTGCATGTATGTTAGGTACCAATCGTGTCCTAAGGAATCTCATTTAAAAGCCGTGAAGCGCATACTTAGGTATCTATGTGGTACTCCAAAGAATGGGCTTTGGTATTCCAAGGGAAGCAATTGCTCTTTCGTTGGCTATTCCGATTCCGACTTTTTCGGTTGCAAATCGGATAGGAAAAGTACTAGTGTACTTATTACTTTTTCTCAAATTCCTTAGTGAGTTGGCATAGCAAAAAGCAAGTCTTTGTTGCTTTGTCAACAGTTGAGGCGGAATACGTTGCGGTCGGTAGTTGTTGTGCTCAAGTCTTATGGCTTAAGCATCAATTACTCAACTACAATGTTCAACTTGAATGTATTCATATTTTGTGTGATAATACAAGTTCCATTAACCTAACCAAAAACCCGGTACTACATTCTTGTACAAAGCATATAGAAGTTATACATCATTTCCTTAGGGATCATGTAGAGAAAGGCGATGTGCTTTTTGAGCACGTTGATTCTAAGAATCAACTTACGGATATTTTCACCAAACCTCTTGCGACGAAGCCTTTCTTTAATATCCGTATGGAACTTGGTGTTCTCGATATCTCGGATCGCGTTTGATTATATATACATGATTGTATGCTCTATACTATTGCTTGTCAACATTTTTCTTTGACTAACAATTATTGAAAAGATTAAGCTGCATGTGAGGGCATCTATCATCAATCGTCGGAGGTAATATCGTTCCTTCTTAGATTACTACTCGTGATCAATTATATGTGTAAACTATTGTGCCCAAAATGTGGTTTGAATTGATGTTTACTTCATGATTAGATGTAATTTTGATCCATTTTTAAGTTTGGCATATGTGTGGCTTGTTATTTATTCCTACTTGTTGCATAATATGCTCAAAATATGCATTTTCCATGTTCTACTGGCTTGAGTCGACCAAAAGAGGGGATGGGTCGACTCAAGAATATCAATTTTTCTAACAATTAGAGGCGGGTTAGCGCAGGTCGACCTATGGTTGACGCATCATTTTGAAAATTTTGAAATTATAAAAATTCGATCAGTGTGCGCCGACGCATGACCTGTTTAGGTCGACGCATCGCTGACGAACTCTGAATCTCTTTTCCTCGGGAAGACGCGCGCCCCTTCACATGTTAGAAATATTGACCACATTAATTTTGTATGTTTCATTTTCCAACTACACATCATTATACATTGCATCTATCATCTCCTCATTCCTCTTCTCTCCTTTCAAACTTCCAAAACCCGAAAAACCCATTACTAATACCTTCTTTAAAATCCAAAAATTCCAAAATCAAAAGGGTGTTTAAGGGTTCTCTCTACATAGAATCAAGGTTTCTTAGCCTGTTCATCTTCATCATCAAGATTCTACATTGTTCATCTCCATCTACAGTTTCGGTACTGTTCATCTGTGTTCAAAAGAGTGTTCTTCAATGGCTTCAACAAGAATCACCAGAAAGAGATCATCCAGAGTCTCTACTTCAAGAGAGGGTACATCAAACATGCCGGGAAATGCTATTTCCTTGTTATCTGATAATCTATGTGAAACCTTCAACAAGGATTTTCGCAACCAGTCTGTTGTTAAACAATTTGTTTACTATCCTTTGAGGGCTGAGAATTTTCATTTGCCTAAAATTATTGAACTGCTGAACTTTCAACAATTTGATGAGTTCCTGGAGTATGACACCAAGTACAATGAGGACTTGGTTAAGTTGTTCTACACAGGACTTCAAGGTAACTTTGAAGACTCTATGTTCAAGTACATGATAGGTGGTAAGATGTATACTGTTAACTCAACTGTCTGAAACAATTTGGTTCACATAAACCCACAAGGACCCACTCTTCCTAAGGTCACGGATTCTACATTTGTTGATGATTATGAGTTTAAGGCTGTCTTGAACTTAATGCTACGAGATCCTTACTCTGAGAGCATTGTGAATAGCAATTTAATTCCTAAAACGGTTACAACAGGACAGTTGAAGACCGTTGTAGGATTCTTCAGTGGATTGTTGCTCATATCCTACGACCCAAGAAAGGAGGCTACTCACGAGTTGATCAAGTTGAAGTTCATTTGATTTATCTGTTGAAAAACAAAAAGTGTATTGACTTGCCACATTACATCACAAGTCGGATGTTTGCACTCCGCGACTCCACTCGAGGTACAACATTATGTTATGCATCTTTCATTCAGTGTATTTTGAACAAAGCTGAGGTGGTGGTCCAAGGCATCCCATACATGACATTAACATCTGACAAGAGTTCACTCAGAAGACTCTCACCATGATGGGGTATTTTTGGGACAATCAAGACAAAGAATACAAGTTTATGTACAGAACCATACATCAAGGTACTCATTATGATGTCTCAGATGAAGAAGAGGATGAAGAAGAGAATGCACAAGGAGAAGCTGGTAACGATATGCAAACAGAGGTGCATAATGTGGAAGATGATAATGATGAATGGATGGGATACTCTCCCGCTCAAGATCCCTATGCTAATCAGGGATGGTGTGAGTGGCAGCACACCAGATGGACCTCACTTGGTTCATCTTATAATCCTCCAAACCATGAATGACACCAACATGAAGAGTATGAGTGGCACCAGCCTGAGTACTCTATTCCTACTCCTACACAATAACCACACCAAAACAACGAGGAAATCCTGGAAATGTTACGCTCAATGCAGCTTCAGCAACAGAGTTTTATGACCACACAAGAGGAGAGGTATACGACTCTCTCAAACTAGTTGGAAGCGCAAAATCAAAACTTCAACAGGTTTGCTTCTGCAGTCATGGCTAGATTTGACACTTTGGATACTGCTGCTGAGAGTCAGGCCCGCTGTTTGACTAATGGTATCAACACTCTTAACCGGGATGTGTTTGAACTGAATGAGCGGTTGGAAGAGTAACCACTTCCTCCACCTCTAGACCAGTATTTCAGAGAAAGGGGTCACCACTTTAAGGGGAGGAGACCATGAGGAATAGGATCTTAGTTTACTGCATTTCATATATTGCTTTATGTTTGTATGACTTTTATATGCTGAGATTTGCTTATGTATTGGTATGACATTGGTGTTTGTTGATATTTTCCCTCTTATGGAATGTATTTTGAATGTCTATCTATGCATTTTGTTGTGCCTTATTTATCCGCATGATATTAGCATTAGAATCATTATATATGAATGTATGTTGATGTATCTTGTATGCAAATTGTTGAGTGAATTCACAAGTGTGTTGATGTTATCCTTTGACTATTGCCCTTTTCTCTTTTTAATGTTGACAAATGGGGAGAAGGATATCTACAAGCAGCAAAGTTGAATTTTAGAGAACTTCACAAAGTTAGGGGAAGGATGAGATTCAAATTACAAAATAAGCTAAAGAAAATTTTGCCATCATAAAAAAGGGGGAGTATGTGAGGGCAAGGTGTCTTTCACTTGATCTTTATTTTAATGATGTCAAAACATGTACTAGCTCGTAGTTTGTAATTTGGACGGTATCATCTCATCATTTTCGGCATTCTTATTTCGCAATGCATAAAACAATCAATTATCATGTGTCCAAGCATATAGGAAGAGTCTTGCAAATTTATTGCATGTATGTGATCATGGTATGAGTCTTAGGTATGCATAAATAGGGCCTAAGTAGATGAAAACATGTGCAAAAATCACTTTTTAGGTGTTTTGGTAGCTTGAGTCGACCTAAACTAGACTCTGGTCGACTCATGACATTTTGGCATTGTTGAAGTTTTCATCGGGTTAGTGCACGCTGACCCTATGGTCGACGCATGCTGTTAATATTTCTATTTCTGCATTTTCTTCAGCCATGCATCGACGTATGACCCCTGTAGCGGTCGACACATGGTTCCCCAATTTGCGCAGATTGCTGACCCTCATTAATTTGTGGTCGACTCTTCGCTGCATATAACTCATTTTTCTGATTTTTTTTCAAAGTTCAAAATGCTGTTATGATTGGTAGTTGGTCCTAGCATCATATAAATACTTGGTTCCTCATTTTTTATAGAACAACAAGAAAAAGTGAAAGATTTACATTGAAACTTTTCTCTCATCACCTCCATCTTCATTCTTGCGTTTCCTCAACAAATACACATAACCATTTTTGTTGATTTTCTGCATCATGAGGTGATAACGTCCAAACATAGATTTGTTGTTTGTTTCGGGTGAGTGTTTCAGTGGGATTTTTCTTGAATAAAACCTCTAGGGTTTTGTCCTCCAAGATCAAACGGATTTGGGGGTTTTTAGGATCAGATCTTATGTGCATTGAATTCAGTCGACCGAAGGTGATCGAAGAACGATGGGTTTTTTCGATCTAGTAGTGTTAACCGGAGGATTGTGCAACAAGGTTTGGGGATCGAATTGTGTGTGGATCGGAATAAGCCGAGTGAAGGTGATTGAAGGCCAGTGTGTTCTTTCAATCTAGTAACGGTAAACGGAGGTGCATCCAACAAGTTCGAGGCACTTAATTCGACTCGAATCAAGGGAAGAGAAGACATAGTATCTGCATCAACGAAGTTTCTTGAGTGTGTGATAGCTAAGTTTTCTCTTGTAAAAACAATTTGCAAACAAGATTATAGATATCTCAATTCTAGATTTAGAATTAGGGGCAGATGTACCCGAAGCAAGGACCAAATGGGAACTGCCTAAGCAAACCTGGTGTCGTTTCTCTTTCTCTATCTCCTTTAATGTTCGAATTGTTTACGCTTGTGATTGTTCAATTGATCGATAAAAATTCTGGTATAGTTTAGTGCAAAAAAAACTGATTTGAAAACCATTGCATAATAATTTTGGATTGTGCTTAGTGAAAATTCTGCATCAACTATCATAGAAGGTTTAGCTTGGAGTTTTATGCACTCCAAGTGCTCGATAAATTGAACGCTTACAAGGTGTTTGATATATTGTCAAGTTTGGTTTAATTTTTTACTGTTCATTGGAGATTGCACCATATTAAGTGCTTTCGGTAAATTGATTAATTGTTAAGTTGTGATTCAATATTTTCTCATCGAGCCTTTCGTTTCATTTGGCTTACGTATATCCGATTCTTCTAGTAACTCGGTTCGTGTAGATGAATTTTAGCGCTGACTCACATTTAAAAAGGTAGAATTATCCCCGGATGTTGTTGAAGAATCACTCCACAGATGAGTGAAGGAAAGCAAATGGGCAGCTTTACAGCTGAAGGGACAACCTGTTTCAGGATTTGTTCGAAGATGTATACACAAAAGTCAAATGGCTTTCTTTTTCCAACAGCATAGATAAACCTTCCAAGCCCAGTTGAAATGGTTGAAGTGTGATTGATAGGGACCTAGTTCACCGTTCCAATTCTGTGAAGAATGGCATATTTAACACTCAGCTTCCCAGCTGACTGTTTCTCTTTGCTGAGCCAATTCCTTACAGTATTTCCAGTAATTTCCCTACAAATCTGATCATCAGAGTCTTCAATTTCAGCCTGAGGATCTTCAGGTCTACCAAGGAACTTGTTGATCTCAGCGGGAGAAAATGTCACAACATTTCCCCTGACATATACCTTCAAATAGTCCTCACTTTTTTGATCACTGTACCCTTTTGGAATACTTACTACAAACTCTTTGACAAGCCTCTCATAGCAAGAGCCAAAGTGAGAGACAATCATTAACAAGCCAGCATCTTTAATCAAATCCATTAACTTCTTACAATTGAGGGCATTCTTTCCCAATTCCCTCTCTAGAGCAACTCTTCTGTGATATACATACCTCCACCTGTTAACATTTACAACATCATGGAATAAGATGTTGTCCATGGGAACTTTAGGAAGAGTAATAACCTTCTTCTTAGAGGCTGGTTTCTTAATGGGCATAGTGTTCTCAGCATCTTTTGCAACATCATAGTCTGATTCATTGTCAAACTCTACCTTTCTCTTTTTAGACACAACAATAACCTTGCTCAAAGACCTATGGGGTCCAACTACAGATTCTTATTTTGCTTGTTAGAGGTGTTTTTAGTGTCCACACCCTTATCCTTTCTATTCTTCAATCTTTCAGCCACACTAGGATTGAGACTTGTTGCAATGACTTCATCATCCGAGGGTAAGTCATCTAAATTGATAACTTTTTCAGTTACTTCTTCAGCAATTCCCCTAGATGCGTGTTCTGGAGACACTTTTATAGATGAGGATGTTCCATCATCTGTCTCAACATTTATCACCACGAGTCAGCAAGGGTGTGCAGATTCCCATCTGACACTTCATCATCATCTCCACCCTAATCAGTATTTCTCTTAGTCACATCCTTATCAAGAACTGAGTTTGTTGGCATAATCTGAGCCAGTGGCCTAGTGATTCCAGCAACACTCATTCTATCCCCCTAACTTATGAGTCTATTCACTAGTTTGTCAATCCTTTCATCCGTGTTAAACTTTTCTATTCCCTTCTTAGGACTAGAGAAAGCACCAGAAGTGTTCGAAGGGTTACCTGGTGGAAAGTTCTTTGATCTTCTTACAGGAAGTTTGTCTGTTTTGCATGGGACGATAGTAAGGGGAACAACATCAATTGCATCTTCAGCATACAACTCTTCAGGTTTTGACCTAGAAGCGGATATCACTGTAGTATCCTTCTTAGTTGCTCTTGTTGGTGATTGTTGTTGCGACATCGTAAAGTGGACACGATTTTCCTTCTCTTCAATCTAGAAGGTGAAAGAGTTAGAGAAAATTAGTGTAGAGTAAGGGTATCTATTGCTGAAACGGTTTTGGTTGATTTGATTTTGAAACCATGCGTATCCTTGAATAGTGTTCTCACAAAACAAGTAAAAGCCTAATTTGTCCTTCAAATTTTTTTTTTGAATTTTTGTAGCACTAGAGAGGTTCAAGACGCCACAGCAGGATGTCACGACATCTAGGATAACATTATACCATAATAGAATAATTCCAATTCCAATGGTCTGAAAGTGTAGAGTGCGATTTTTGTTGGTGACGCGACCACCTTATCGCCATTGGTTAGAATTGAGTGCTACTTTCTGATTTCTTATTTATCCTATGAAGCTGGAAAGGAAAGGGAAGCTATCTAAAACTAACCTTGCATGCAAATGTTTTCTTTAACAAATGCTAAGAGATTGGGGGGTCTGGGGGTCAGGTTATACAATGGGGAGTTGTAAATTACCCATCCTATATATGGTTATCCATAGATTGTTTGGCATTTTCTTCTGTTATTCTACTTACTAGTTTTTATCTGTTGTGAAATGTGAAAGTTTCTCCTTTGGGAAGGTTTGAGAGAGAGTATTTTTTTTCCGGGTTTTTTGGTGTTTTTGGTAAGGTATTGGACCTAAGGTTTTTTATTAATGTGCTCGCTAAGATTTTGCAATCTTATGCCTACGTATTCCCGTTAAAGAAAACAGGGAAATCAGAGCAATCGTAGTTCCTCATATTCTATGGGAGGAAAAAAATGTTTGGTCTCTTGTTGAAAGCCCAAGATTGAAGCTAGAGGTTGTATTTGTGTCTTGTTCAAAGCCCAAGATTGAAGCTAAAGGGTTTAACTGAGAGAGAATTTGTCATTTCTAAAGGGAGATATCTCATCTATTTACCACAGTTTATTGGGTAACTGATTATAAAGGAGAATTACTTTAACTAGAATGTATGGAATCCAGCAATGCCATAATTTCCTTTATAAGGGATTTGTCCTGAAGGAGAAAACTTTAACTCAGCGTAGAGCAATGCCATTTTTCCTTAGGAATCTTTCATACTAAGAGAGGGACATTGGCATGGATGTAAATAATCCAGAGGCTTGCCACTTACATCAATTAGATGAAATGGGAAGTTTACCAGGATAAAAGAGGGACTACAACTTGGATTTTTGAATCAACAAGTGTCCCACTTACAACAGTTATCTGGGATTAAAGTTTGTTTGATTGTCTATTTTGAAGTGTGATTGTACAGAGAAATGTCTTTCTACAGAGAGAACTCTTGATTTCCTCTGAGGGGATGGTGATTTTTGTGTGCCTTGATCAAAGCCCAAGGTTGAAGCTAAAAGGTTGATTCTGTTTAGGGGGATCATTATACAAAGCCTAAGAGGAGGCTGAAGAAGACTGACTCAACAAGAGAGTGCTTTATTTATCTTGTACAAAGCCCAAGATTGAGGCTAAAAGTAATGACTCCACTGAGGAGAGGTTTTATTTGTCTTGTACAAAGCCCAAGATTGAGGCTAAAAGATTTGACTCCACTGGGGAATTTTTATACATGTCTTGTACAAAACCCAAGATTGAGGTTAAAAGATTTGACTCCACTGGGGAATTTTTATATATGTCATGTACAAAGCCAAAGATTGAGGCTAAATTGATTTGACCGACTCAGCTGGAAAATATTTTATCTATCTTGTACAAAGCCTAAGATTGAGGCTAAAACTGTTGAGGAATAATCATTATACAAAGCCTAAGAGGAGGCTGGTTGGGAAATTTCTTATACGAAGCCTAAGCAGAGGCTAACTTCGGCTGAGGATTATTGAGATCCAGAGACAGATCCAAATTGAGGAATCAACTCTTGCTGAGGATTGCAGGAGAGTTCAGAGATCAGATGCCTTGAGGTTCTGATTTTTTTGAGGGTTTACTGGTAGTAATTTGACCCTAGCTGGGGGAAATTTTAATTAAGATCTTAAGGATTGAGTTTTGAAACCTGTGGAGGTTTTAACTCTATTGGAGATTGATGAAATGATCAAGGATTTTTCCTGTTCCTTCAGGAAACTTGAGGGATTATTTGAGATCCAAGAGGAGATGAGACTGTCCAAGTCTACTGGAACGAGAAGGTTGATCTTTGTATGATGCCCAAGAGGAAGTTGATGTTTAAAGGGATGAGAATCAACCCTAAACTGGTATGATGTTTTGACTCTTTAGAGGACTGCTCTAACAAAAGATGACTAGGTTTTGTCCTATACCTGTAGGAGGTCTTTGGGTCCTTGTACTAAGCCCAAGAGGAGGCTGAGAACTTCTAATAAGCCTGAGGGTCCTTGTACAAAGCCCAAGAGGAGGTTAGGGATGCTTTTAGGAAGCCCGTGGGTCCAAACCTAAGAAAAGTTCAAGAAAGGTTTCACCGAGAATAATCCTTTCTTTAATGAACAGTTCTAGGGTTTGAAGAAATTCAAGAGAGGTTTCACCGGGAATTAATCATCTCTGAGGAAATGAATTACTTAGATAAATTTCTAAGTAGTGACAGTCTTGAGAAATGTTTCACCGAGAATAAAGCCTTTCTCTGTTCCATATTGTATAAGCCCAAGAGGAGGCAAGACTGTATCTGGAATTTCCTATGGGGAACTAGTTTTAACTGTGTTGAAAGAGTGACCATTGGCTTTATCTAATCCTAGACCTAATTGCCAGGGGAAACTCTAAGCAGATATACAAGTGTATATATATATATATATGAGATATATATGAGCAAGTATGTAAAAGAAAGTTGCTAGAACTTATAGGTGAGTAAGCTTCCAGTGTTATAAACACAACTGTATGAATTTAAAGAAAGTTTTGATAACAAATTATGAATTTGAATCTAAATCACAAGGAAAGTTGTTTTAAAAACGAAGTTTGGGGCTTATACTCAAGGAGAGGCCCAGATGAAAAAAAAGTGATCGTACCGTTATTCTGAAAAGTTGTATCAGGACTTATACAATGACTGAGGCCCAAATTATTTATGTACAAAGGGTGGTTGGGTCTTACACTCTATTAGAGGCCCAAAAGTGTTTTTAAGAAGAGAGAATGGGACTTACAACACAAGGGGAGGCCCATGTGATTTTTGTTTAAAAGGCGACGATCGCGCCGCAGTTTTAGAAAACACAGTGGGACTTATACAATGATTGAGGCCCAAAAAAATTATTTACATGACAAGGGATGGGTCTTACACTCAATTAGAGGCCCAAAGTGTTTAAAAAGGAAGAAAGATGGGACTTACAACACAAGGGAGACCCATATGATTTTGTTTTGAAATGGCGATCGCGCCGAGATTTTCGAAATTGTATCGGGACTTATACAATGACTGAGGCACAAAAAGGTTTTGTGTAACAAGGGATGAGTCTTACACTCTATTAAAGGCCCAAAAAGTGTTTGAAAAGGTTTGTGAGGGTGAAAATGATCAAAACCCTAATTTGATTAAAAATGTATTTTAATTTAAATAAATAATCAAATAAAAATAATCAAAATTATCAAACATGTGTAAAAAACAAGTTATGATCTAGGATAAATGTTTGAAAAATCATGTTATATCCCTAGAATGATTTAAAAATCATTTGAGTTTGAAAAATCAAGAAAAAAGAAATATTTTTAAATGTTTAAAAACAAATAAAAATAAATTCTTTACGAAAATATTAAATATATAAAATAAATAATATTTTTGTGAAATTGTTGTAGAATAAAATATTTTAACATTTTTATGAATTTTGAAAAAAAGAATTAATTCAAAAACATAAAAATTAATTAATTCAGAGATAAATTAATTTTTTAATCAATAAATAAAATAAAAAAAATTCAAAAATTCAAAAGTTTGAAAAAGGGCGCCAAGAACACCTTGTTCTTGCCCGCGTGCCCTGCTTTGCTCCAATTTGCATTTTCTCACTTTTCTCTCTGATTACTCAATGGTTTTGCACTATTCAAGTACCAATCTTGTTTGATTTTGAAGAAGGATCACAACTATATAGATTAATTGCATTTATATTAAGTATGGAGTGAGAAATCAAAGGATAACCTCAAGAACGCTAATTTCAGCATGAACACAATGAAATTCCATACACGATTGATTCTTGGGAATTTATTGAGGGTTATTACTCTACATACATGCAGAAACAAGATGGTAACTCAAAAATTCATTTATGATGCATGTAATATGGAGTTTGAAGGCTTCAGGCTTACCTCTTGCAGCTGGTGATCGAGCTTGATGATGGAGATGTTACATATATGTTGTAAGGACCTGGACAGCTTCACTATACCCTATGGAGTGTATTAAGATGCCTAGACTTGATTTGAGATGCTTGGATCACCTAGTGGTACCTCAACTGCAACCTTGCCAAAAGCTTTAGCAACTGACTGGTGATTTTGTGATTCATGGGTTTCAGATGTGTTTCAAGGCCATGGATCACTCACATATGATGTTTATGAGGTGTTGGCATGATTGGTTTGGTTTGAATCACTTCCTATTTCAAAATTCGATAGTGACTTGAAATAGAAGGCAAATCTGGTTTTTTGAGAGTGATTTTGAAGAAAGCATCAGTTTAGGTGCTTTGGTGTACTTGAATTGATCAGAAATGAGCTCTATTTATAGTATAACAAGTTTGTTTTGCAAGGAATAGTGAATGGCAACTGGTACAGTTTGTTATCCAATGGCTTTCAAAAGGAATCTCAAGTCTCCTCTAGCCATTGACTTGAGATTAGAGCACAGGCCTATGGTCTTCTGTTGCAGGGATAAGGCTTGACTCATTCAGTTGGGTTTGCTTCATTCTATGCCACCTTGATGTATCCATTGAATGCTTGATGCCAAATTTGAATTTCAAGGTTCCTTTCATGATGATTTTGAACATGGAATGCTATGTTCTTGGCATTTTGTGTTATGGATCATATTCCTTATTCATTTGTGTTGTAATTGGATAGAAATTGAATGATCAAAGTGCCCAAAATTAGCCTAAGGAATCGTGTGATGCAAGTTTGTACCAAATGTTGTCAACAAAATAGTTTGTGTTTAGGCAACTTGTGAGATCCATAACTCCTAGCTCAAGTGGAGTTTGATTGAGTTCTTGGACATTTTGGAAAGCTTGCATGAGGTACTTTAACTTTGTTGCTCACAATGGACCTGTTTCAAGTTGGATCAAGGTGAAAAATGTCCTTAAAGTTTGGAAAAAGTGAAACAGATTCTGTTAAAAAATTTCACTAAGTGTTGGAAAAAGTGGTCATTTCCAATTTTTGTGATTTTGATCAATCCATAACTTAAAATCCATGAGGATTTGGAATCTCTTGTAGTTGACACTTTTAAATTATGTAAGATGAACTTTCATTTGAGCTTTGAATGGGAGAAAAAGGCCTTGTGGTTTAGGAGTTATGACCTTGTAAAGTTGGTATAAAATCACTTTTGTTCCATAACTTAGAAAAATTTTGGTTTCTCATGGTTGCCCCTTTTGCAAGAAACCTCACTTTTTTTTTTATTTTTCTTGATGAATGATGATCAAAACCATACATTAACATTGTTTTTGACTTAGGGGAACCATATTTGTGAAAAATTCCAAAAAGTCAAACTTGATTTTAGGCACAGTTGACTTTTTGTCAGATGAATTCCAAACTGTGTGATCCTCTATGAAATTAAGTCCTTGACCTAATTCAAACCTAATGGATGAATTCCATAGGTGTTTTAGGGTGTCTTGAACCATGTCCCAAGGTTTGAGAAAATGCATTGGTCAAAAGTCAAAGATACAGTTGACTTTATCTTCAAAACCCTAATTGTGATCCTGATGAAATTGAAACTTGTGAATCAAGCTTCTTGGATCAATCCATTGTTTCAAATGGATCAATGTGTTGTATTTGAGGCCTTCAAATCATGTATTGAGGTCTTGTTGCATGTCTTGCCTCAAAAGTCAACTTAGGGGTGAATTAGGTCAAGAAACCCTAATTCCTGTTTTTTGATGAATGCTTCCCCTGAGGTTGTTTTGACTTGATGATTAGGTCCATGAGGTCCCTTTGAGCATCTTGGGTCATGTTTTGAGTTATTGGCTCATGCCCAAATGAAAATTTTCATCTGTAGGCCTTGGTCGACCAAAACCTTAATTTGGTGACACTGGCGATCTTGAGGCTTGATCCACATGGAATGTTGCCCTCTTGTGTTTGATTCTTGATGTGGGAGACTTCTTGATCCCTTATAGATGACTAAGAGGTTATACAAATTAAATATCATGTCATTTCTTGATTGATCTTTTGTCCAAATGCTCGGGGAGGGCTCAAAACCCTGATTCCTAGTTGAGGTGAGTGCTCAACAATCCTTGAGAAGATTGATGAGGTATGATGGTATATCCACATTGTGGTGATGATTTGCACAATGATGGGGAATATTGTGGTCAAAATTTGGGGTATGACAAATGCCCCTATTTAATCTTCTTGGACCCGAAGGTGTGAATGGCGAAGATATTCGGACATTCAGGGTGCAAGAGGATTAAATATCGGAATACCCGAATTTTTGACGGTGGTTATGAATGGCAGTTTGCTCATCCATCTTCTTTTGCTAAGTAAGGTTACGTTAGAAAAAGGTAAAACTTCCCCGCGATCGTGGTCTTTAGCCACGTAACTGGTCTTAGTTTCTGAAATAACCTTCCCCTCGATCCTGGTCTTCAACCACGGAACTGGTCTCAGTTTCTGAAATAAACTTCCCCTCGATCCTGGTCTTCAGCCACAGAACTGGTCTCAGTTTCTAAAATAAACTTCCCCTCGATCCTGGTCTTCAGCCTCAGAATTGGTCTCAGTTTCGGAAATAAACTTCCCCTCGATCCTGGTCTTCAGCCACGAAACTAGTCTCAGTTTCTAAAATAAACTTCCCCTCGATCCTGGTCTTCAACCATGGAACTGGTCTCAGTTTCTTCTTGTCGAGTTTCTATATTGACAAGGAATACTGTGGGTAGTGGTCTTCAACAAACTTATCGCCGAGTTATACTGGGGAGACGCCATTTGATGAAAAAAAGGATGTCAGACTTGCTGGGGAAACCCATTTGTCTGAGCTGTAGAGGTGTGCAAACTTCTCTGTTTGGAGATGCCATTTGTTGATTCTACTAGGGAAACCGAGTCTCTTGAGAGACTGCTTTTTGCTTGGGGATATTACACCATACTTTTCTTCGAGATTTTTTGGAGAAATACCATGTGATGTGATCCAATTTTGAGATGCTGATGACTTCGTTAACATCGAATCTTTTGGGAGAAAACCCGATGCATCGCCGAGAGTCTTTTGTTGAGAGGCTTTCTCTGGGTATTTTCCTTAATCCGGGAAAGCGAAAATATCATCTTCAACAGTGAAGAGTGATGTTCCAGAGGTGTCCGTCGAATGTTTTTTTTGCCTTTCAGAGGTTCAAGTTATCAAAGTGGTCGAGGACAGGCTCTAATCCAGAAATAAACTAGGGAGAAATTGCTCGGACAATACATTTCCTGACGAGGAATGAACTCAAACCAGGATTTTGGTCTTATCTGATACGGAAAGGAAAACTGACAACTTGATCGACAAGATGACTTTATCACTCGGAAACGAGTATGACAAGAGTGATATCAATTCAATATGAATATGAATATGAATCAATAATGCATGATGTATGTATGTTTATGCTGACAAAACTGACGCGACATACAGACTAGTGGATAAATATGATTGGATACTCGGCCACTGCGGGGGATAAAAAGTACTATCGGTTCAAGATAGCTATTCGGTCTTTCTTAGGAGAAGTAGTCCCTGTGGGGGAGAAAGAACCATTAATTGGTCTTTGGAGGTACGAACTCTGTCGGGAATATCAGATGGGAGATCATATCTGAAACAGTCGATCCTTTGGTCAGGTGTACTGGTTTAGAAGGAGTACTCTGATTCTGCATTGTGAGGTTTAATCACTTGCGGAGAAGCTATCGATGTTCTTTTTTATATTCAAAGTCAAAAGGAAATGTCATCTTTATTTTAAAAGCAAAAGAAAATTTGACAAGTAAATTTATTTTTGTTTTGTTTCAAGAATCGTTGATCATGTTAAAATGTCATTCTATAAAGCAAAAATAAATGAGAGTTGCAAACAAAAGCATTAGGCTCAAATTTTATTGATAGGATGGAAATCAGCCAAGCGCGTGATACCATAGAACATTTACAAAGTTTAGGAAATGGTAATTTAAGGGAAAATGGGCTACATTGAAACATAACGACTGCTATCCTTTTACCAACTTTGAATTCCGGACATTCTTAGCTTCTGTCGAAGGTGACCTTGACTGAAGTCTTTCGACGAATGGTGTTACCGCTGGGGATTTAACCTTGTCGGACGTAGTTACTTGCCATGAATCCCTAACTTTTAACTGGATCGTCTTTTGAGGTTTCCAATCCATCGGGATGACTTTTGCTTGTGTCTCTAATTTTTGCCTGGATCGCCCTTTCGGGTTTTCAATCCACCGAGAAGTTGTTTTCTTTTTTATTTAGGCGAAGTATTTCTTGACTACATCAACATTCGTGGGGTAGTTAAACTCTTCTCCATCCATGGTTGTGAACCTCAAAGCACCGCCTGAGAAGGCTTTCTTGACCACATAAGGGTCATCATAATTCGGAGTCCATTTGCCCCGGGAATCAGTGAGAAATAATTGTATCTTCTTAAGCACGAAGTCTCCTTTTCTGAAGACGCGGGGTCGGACCTTTTTGTCAAATGCCTTCTTCATTCTTTGCTGATATAACTGACCATGGCACAGAGCCGTCATTCGCTTTTCTTCGATTAAGTTCAGTTCGTCGTGCCGACTTTGACACCATTCAACTTCTGTTAGCTTGGCTTCCATCAATACCCTCATCGATGGGATCTCTACTTCTATGGGGAGCACTGCCTCCATGCCATATACTAGAGAGAAATGGGTTGCCCCTGTTGAAGTGCGGACAGATGTGTAATAACCATGAAGAGCAAAGGGTAGCATCTCGTGACAGTCCTTGTAGGTTACAACCATTTTCTGAACGATCTTGTTAATGTTTTTGTTTACCGCTTCTACAGCTCCGTTCATCTTAGGCCGGTAGGGAGATGAGTTATGATGTTTGATCTTAAACTCAATGCACAACTCTTTCATCATCTAGTAGTTCAAGTTGGATCCATTATCAGTAATGATCTGGCTTGGAACACCATAATGGCAGAAGAGATTGTTCTTGATAAATCGGACCACTACTTGTCGGGTTACATTGGTGTATGACGCTGCTTTGACCCACTTGGTGAAGTAGTCAATGGCTACCAGGATGAACCGATGTCCGTTCGAAGCCTTGGGTTCGATCATGCCAATCATGTCGATTCCCCATATAGAAAAAGGCCATGGGGAAGAAAGAACTTTGAGATGTGTTGGCGGTACATGGATTTCGTCTGCGTATATCTGACACTTATGACACCTTTGCATGTACTTGTAGCAATCGGATTCCATTGCCAGCCAATAGTACCCTGCTCTTAGAATTTTTCTCGGCATTGTGTGTTCATTGGCATGAGTGCCAAAGGATCCTTCGTGAATTTCTTTCATCAACATGTTTGCTTCTGGTTTGTCTATGCATCTGAGCAAAACCATGTCAAAGTTTCTTTTGTAGAGTGTATCACCATTCAGGAAGAAGTTGCCAGCCAGTCTTCTGAGAGTCTTCGTGTCTTTTCTTGATGCCCCGGGTGGGTACTCTTGTGTTTGAAGGAAACACTTGATATCATGATACCAGGGTTTGTCATTTATGACTGCTTCAATCGTGAAGACGTAGGCCGGCCTTTCAAGGCACATTATGTCAATCTTAGGTACGTCGTTCCATTGACCTACACTAATCATAGAAGAGAGAGTGGCTAGTGCGTCAGCCATGTGACTTTCGTCACGAGGAATATGATGAAACTCAATTCTTTTGAAGAATGGTAACAACCTTCTCGCGTAATCTTTGTAAGGAATCAATCCTGATTGGTATGTATTCCACTCTCCTTTGATCTGATTGATAACCAGGGCTGAGTCTCCATACACATCCAAGTTCTTAATTCTTAAGTCGATAGCTTCTTCGAGACCCATGATACAAGCTTCATTATTTGTGCATTTGAACGTCAGTCTAGCAGTGAAAGGAATATGGGTACCCTGAGGTGTTACGATGATTGCCCCAATTCCGTTTCCATAAGTGTTGACAGCTCCGTCAAATATTAGTCCTTGTTGGGAACCTGGTTCTGGCCCTTCACTGGGTAGTGGTTCATCGCAATCTTTCATTTTCAAGTACATGGGATCTTCGTCTGGGAAGTCAAATCTGACTGATCCCTGATCGTCAATCGGTTGATGAGCCAAATGATCGGCTAAAATACTTCCTTTGACAACTTTCTGAGCATGGTACTCAGTGTCATATTCTGATAACAACATCTGCCAATGGGCAATCCTTCCTGTGAGAGCAGGTTTTTCAAAGACGTACTTGATTAGGTCCATTTCGGAGACTAACCAAGTAGTGTGACAAATCATGTACTGGCGAAGATGCTTGGCTGCCCAAGCCAGAGCGCAACAAGTTTTCTCAAGCATAGTGTACCGAGTTTCACAGTCAGTGAACTTATTGTTTAAGTAGTAAATGGCAGACTCTTTTCTTTTTGTTTCATCTTGTTGGCCAAGTACACAACCCATTGAGTCTTCCAAGACTGTTAGGTAGATGATCAGTGGTTTTCCTTCCACTGGAGGTGACAGAATAGGTGGATTCAACAGATATTCTTTGATACTGTCGAAATCTTTTTGGCAATCTTCTATCCATACGCAACTTTGGTTCTTTCTGAGTAGTTTGAAGATCGGCGCGCATGTCGCGGTCATGAGGGATATGAACCTTGAGATATAATTCAGACGTCCTAAAAATCCTCTGACCTGTTTTTTAGTCTTTGGTGAAGGCATTTCTTGAATGGCCTTGACCTTTTCAGGATCAACCACAATTCCTTTCTGGCTGACGATGAACCCTAAGAGTTTTTCTGAGCGGACACCGAATGTGCGTTTGTTGGGATTCAAGCGGAGTTTGTATTTCCTCAGACGCTCGAATAACTTTGACAGGTGTGCCACATGTTCTTCTTCTATTTTAGACTTGGCGATCATGTCATCGACATACACTTCGATCTCTTTGTGCATCATGTCGTGAAATAGAGTTTTCATGGCCCTTTGATAAGTTGCCCCGACGTTCTTTAAACCGAACGACATTACCTTGTAACAAAATGTGCCCCATGGGGTGATGAATGAAGTTTTCTCCATATCTTCCGACGCCATTTTAATTTGATTATAGCCCGAGAATCCATCCATGAAGGAGAAGACTTTGAACTTTGATGTACTGTTTACCAGCATGTCAATGTGTGGCAGAGGGAAGTCATCCTTTGGACTTACTTTGTTCAGATCCCTGTAGTCTACACACATTCTGACTTTTCCATCCTTTTTTGAAACTGGCACTATGTTAGCTAGCCATTGAGGATATTCTAAGGTGGCAAGGAAAACTGCATCAATCTGTTTCTGCACTTCCTCCTTGATTTTGATAGCCATATCTGGGTGAGTCCGTCTCAGTATTTGTTTCACCGGAGGACACTCTGATTTTAATGGTAAATGATGTTCCACGATGCTGGTATCCAACCCTGGCATGTCCTGATAGGACCAACCAAATACTTCTGAAAACTCTTTGAGAAGTCTTATCAAGTCTTCTCTGACTGTTGGATTGAGCAGTGCTCCAATCTTAACTTCTTTCTTTTCTTCCTCTGAACCCAAATTGACTGTTTCCAATGGCTTTTTATGAGGCTCAATAGACTTTTCCTCTTGTCTGAGTAGTCGAGAGATCTCTTCTGGAATTTCTTCGTCCTCTTCTTCTTCAGCTTCAAATACCAGGAACTCAAAGTTGGAAGAAGGCAATGGATCATATGTTTCAATGGGTTTTAAAACAAGCAATCTGCATGACGTGATGATTTGTTTTTAGAAGAGATAGAGAGAATGCAAGAGTGGGTGCAGTGTATTTTTTTTTTAAAATACTTGTTTTTTTTAATTTTGTTTTGTTTTAGGATTACTATTTTCTCAAAAAAAGAAAAGTGAAGACATCAATAAATGTGGGAATGACAGAATGACATGATTTATTTATGATTTTGTCGATTCTTGAAATACAGCCCTATAAAACAAAACTCTGTCGCTTTGGGCAAAACGAAGAGGGATATTTACAGAAAAGTGAGCCCTATAAAACATTTGTTTCACCTGGGCAGTGTAAAGGTCAAAACAAAGATGGCAATTACTTAGACTTATGGACGACTTTCGGGACATCGACAACAACCCATTGGTGACGAACTCCTCAGTGAATCACAAAGTCTGACACCTTCTTTCTTGATTTGTCCTCAGAAATGACACTGAATCATTTGAGTCTTCCTCCCAAGCAGAGTTTTCGTAAACAAACTCTTCTATTATGTCTTCCTTAGTGTTTTAACTCTCAAGAGGATCTCCCCATCCAGTTGGCTGGATGTCCTCGTATCTGATGCGAGAGCTTTCAGGAGCGGTGTATTTGACTAAGAAGTCGTACTTGCCACTCGGCTGTCCTAAAGTGTCCCATACTTCTGTGGGAGTGGACGAGTCATCTTCCTTAATGACATTGACCTCAGGAAAAGCATAGTTGATGAACTCTTGTCCTGCAGTCTTTGCAAATTCATCATTGTGTTAAATATCTTCTAAATGTCTTGAGTAATGATATCATGACTCGGTGGGGACGTGGATATTCTTTTCAATATTACTCAGCTAATAGGCACCATTCGGCTGACTCTTTTGCCCCAACTCTTCTGGGTATGGCTTTCAGATAGGCAAGTCATCCAGGGGATCATAATAATCTTGATCAAAGTTATCCTTCATTATATCATCTTCTAATGAGTTAGGTGGAGCACGGCATTCTTCAAGATCACAATCTCCATAAATCATACGGACGTCTGATCTCGGTATATATCTCGAGCTCTGCTTTGGAAAATAGAATGGCATGTGTGTTTCTTCCTGAGACATATAACTGTCATCGTTGAGATAAAATTTCCACTCCTCATCCGTATCGGAGGAGTTACTCTCATTGATGGTGTGTACTTCTTGAGACACTAGGTGGAGGAAGCCTCCACTGTGGAAAAAGTTCTGAATGGGATGGAAACTTTTATCTTTCTTGGCAGTCTGGGTACAGGTTGAAGAGAAACCGAGACCTTTCTTCGTCTTGTTATGTATAGGAATTATAAGTTGTCCCCATCCCTTTACGTTATCACTTTTGATCACTTTGAGAGCGTCCTTGTATGAGGAAATCGACGTCCCTTTTTCTGGTCGATTCTTATTGCTCATCGAGAGTGCTTGGAACTAGGTTCCAACAACCTCCTCTGGTTCTACACAGGAGAATAACGATAATTTTCTCACGATTAAGGCTTGCTCTCCGCAGACTGTGACTAACTTGTCATTCTTGACGAACTTCAGCTTTTGGTGAAGTGTCGAAGTGACTGCCCCAGCTTCGTGTATCCACGGTCTTCCTAATAAACAATCGTATGCTGCCTGGATGTCCATGATCTGGAAAGTGACTTAGAAAGTGTGAGTACCGATGGTTATGGAAAGATCGACTTCGCCGATAACTATTTTTTTGGATCCGTCAAAGGCTTTGACGATGATCTCACTGCCTCTCATCGGAGCTCCTCGAAATGATAGTCGCATCAGAGTTGATTTTGGCATAACATTCAGAGATGACCCAGTGTCTACCAGTACACTGGCTAAAGCATCATCTTGGCAGTTGACTGTAATGTTAAGCGCCATATTATGATTCTTGCCTTCTTCTGACAGTTCTTCATCACTGAACCCTAAATTGTTGCAGGAAGTGATGTTGGAAATGATGCTGTCAAATTGTCCTACCGTTACATCTTGTTCCATGAAGGCTTGCTCTAATACTTTCTCCAAACCTTCCCTGTGAGCTTAGGAACTAAGTAGGAGAGATAACACAGAGATTCTAGACGAAGTTTGCAACAGTTGACCCACAATGTTGTACTCACTCTTCTAGATGAGCTTCAGCATCTCATCATTGTTCTTTGTGAGTTCGGGATTACTGGATTGACTGATTTTCTGATTTGGAACTTCTGTTTGAGGTTCCTTTTCTTTGGAAAGTTCTCCAACTCCTCTGTTGAAGATCCGACCACTCAGGGTAAGTCGACTGATGTCGGCAATGTTCACGACGAAGGGTAATGGAGTTTCCTTTCCATTTTCAATTGTTGTTGCACCGTACTTGTAAGGGACAGCCTTTTCTGATTTGTACAGTATTGGTCCTGGCCGGTAGATAACCACATGAGCTTTTTTATTTCTCTGACCGTCATAGGCAACTTCAATTAGTTCCTGGTTGGGAACTTTTCTGTTACCAA
Organism: Lathyrus tuberosus; assembly: GCA_022829125.1. NCBI lineage: Eukaryota > Viridiplantae > Streptophyta > Magnoliopsida > Fabales > Fabaceae > Lathyrus > Lathyrus tuberosus. The sequence continues at coordinate 694,749 of JALAZF010000215.1, forward strand.
TAGGGATTCTTGATTCATCGAGTAGAGGAATTATGGCGCATATGTCCTTGGTCATTTCATGATCGAAAATTATGACAACGTTTTCGCTTTGATCAGAAAGATAGTCTTGTATCACGTTGATCGACCCAGAACTTGAACATGGTCGAATCTCTTTCTGGTCCAACTGATTTTGAAGAGTCGCTTGTACGAGATAACATCGTTGGTTGTTCTCTGAGAAAACTCTACAGTGCTCATAATTATGGGGTGGTACCCGGCCATGCCCGCTTGTACGCAGTGCATCTTTACTAGATTTGTTTCCATCGAGCTGACATCCTGACTTTGATGTCTACCAGGATTCCCATCAGTTATGTTGGTCTGTTGTGTAGCTTCATCTAGGTAGATCGGAAGCCCCCAGTGGTCCAACAAGTGTTGAAGTGTTCTTTGGACAAGTGCACACCCTTGGTCGTCTCCACGACATTCTTCACAGTCTTGATAATCATGTGAAACCAGAAAACCAAGCCTGACTTGTTTAGCATGTAGTTCTACCAGACTGGTATTCATTAAGCGTATGTCAAAGATTTGAACCATATTGACTTGATGGTCACTTCTTTCACGGTAGTCTTGGATCCATCCGAGATTCATCTGACGTTGGAGGGCCTCTTGTAAGAAAGAGCATCCCTGATCGCTTGTTGAGCAGATCAGACAAGTGTTGTAATCGTGTTATGGTAGATTATGATATTGACTTTGTCTTGAATGCATCGCCACCAAATTGATGTTCATCGCAAGGATGTTGCGGTTCTGAACAATGTTGGGATGCGTATGGGCCATGTTGACTTCGCGGATTCTGTGGTCCTGAATCCAACCCAAATCCATCTGTTCTTGTAGAACTTATTGCACTACGGAACACCCCTGATTATTCTTTGAACAGATATCACACTGGTGATAAGTGAAAGACGGCACATGACCGTACCCGCTCTGTCTGCAATGCATCCTCACCAGATTTGTTCCTAATAGGAGTACATTATGAATTTGATAACTGCGGCTAAATTCTTCCTGTATTAAATTTACTGCAGTCTTCTAATGTTGCGGCAACGAGTTCGTCTGGACATTTGGATTAGTATCTTTGAAAGATAAGACCCCGTTCCTGACAAGCTTCTGTACATCAGATTTGAAGCTAAGATAGTTCTCAATGTTGTGCCCCGATCCTCCTAAATGGTAAGGCCAAGTTTGATCCGCTTTGAACCAAAAAGGCGGATTTTCTGGTACTGTAAGAGGAGACTTGGTTTGGACGTGCCCCTTGGCCGGTAGAAGTGGAAATAGTTTTGCGTACAACATCGGTATAGGGTCAAACCCTGATGGTCGTGTCGTACGATTGTTGTTGTTATACTGAGGACGAGCCTGCTGAAGAGGCTGTTACGGCCTTTGCTGATACTGTTGTTGACTTGGTTGGCTCTGAGCAACCTGAGGTTGGTAAGTCAGAGACGGCGTTAGGTTGATAGCAGGAGTTATTGCCGCTACTGGTTGATACCTTCGCCTTTGATTTCCCAAAGAGATATTACTGATTTCCTGTTCTTTCTTCTTTTGGAAAGCATTACCTTATCTCTTGGTACTCTTACATGGCTCTGCATCTTTGACTAATCTTCCTTCTCAGACTGCTTCTTCAAGGCGTACACCCATGTTCACCATTTCAGTGAAGTCACTGGGCGCACTAGCAACCATTCGGTCGTAATAGAATGAGCTCAAGGTTTTCAAAAAGATCTTGGTCATCTCCTTTTCCTCAAGAGGGGGACAAATCTGAGCGGCAATTTCACGCCATCTCTGAGCATATTCTTTAAAATTTTCTTTGTCCTTTTGTGACATTGCTCTGAATTTATCCCTATCTGGTGCTATGTCCAGGTTATACTTATATTGCTGAATGAAGGATGCGCCGAGTTCTCTAAAAGTAATGACCTTGGTGTGGTTTAAACCCATGTACCATTTGAGTGTGGCACCGGTTAAACTGTCTTGGAAATAATGGATCAGTAGTTGTTGATTTTCTGTCTAAGTTGACATTTTTCGAGCGTACATCACCAAATGACTTTGAGGGAAAGAGTTGCCTTTGTATTTTTCAAAGTCAAGCACCTTGAATTTGTGCAGTATCTTTACATTAGGTACCAAACAGAGGTCTGCGGCGTCCTTTCCGAATAAGTCTTGACCGCGAATGGCATGCAGTTCCTTCTGTATTTCCAAGAACTATTCTTGGAACTCATTCATCCTTTCATACATATCGTCGTTTCACCAGAAATTGCTTGTGGAATCTGTCCTTCCGGGAAAGTGTGTACCACTGGTTGTGGTATAGAAATTACAGCGGTGACTCTTGGTGCTTCCATGCCCCGAAGTTTGTAACCTTCAGGAGTTGCTGTCGTATACCTTGTATCTTCGCTTTCCCAAAGTTTGTAACCTTCAGGTCCAGTGGTTCCTGCTATGGCTTCTGGGTCTTCAGTGACCGGCAGGATATATCCTTCCGGTATAAAGTTGAGAGGCATTCCCTAGGGACGACCCTTAGGCATGTTGTACCGAGGATGATTCTCATGAGTCTCCATTATGGGCGTAGATGTGATCTCTGAGATTACAGTCTTTTGATGTCGCTGCTCCTGAGCTGCTGCCAGGGATTGCATGTCACTGTGAAGTTTTTCCAAATTTCCTTCAGAGCATCGATTTCTTCTCTCAGATCTTTGTTCTCTTCCTTGAGATCGTCCATTTTCTTTTGTCGAATGGCCCGAGTATTGTACGAATGAGACAGTTTGACTATAGAATTGTGACACGTACGTGAGACTCGAAGATAGGAAAAAATGCGTTATGTGCGAATGATGAATGCAATGGCATATTTTTTTAGTTTTTGTTTTAATCAAAAACAAACTTCAACAAATAGATTGCAAATATCATACAGTGGGGGAAACCCCTTTTATTGAATTTGAAAGATTGCAGTATGTTACAAAGAAAAGTACAGTATTTTACAAAGTGCCGTAAAAGGAAATGTCTAAGCTCATGGATCCTAGTCCTCTCTGAAGAGAGCTCAGAGGCTGGTTCTGGTAGTTTCCTTTTCTTTGACCGGGGCTCTTCAGCCGTTGTCGGGTTATCAGTCCTTTTCCAAGTGAAAGGAGCAAGCAAATTCCTTCGATCTTCCTGACTCTCTATAGCATGTTGTTCTAATATCTCAATCAGAGCATCCTTTTCTTTTAACAGTTCCTGAATCTTGGTACACTCTAAATTGAGAATTCGGTATTTGGTTTTCCTAGAGACTCTCTTCCTTTCTTATGAATATGTTGCCAAACATGCACTATTTCCTTCTTTAGTGCCCTGTCGTTTTCCACTTCCTTGAAGAAAAGACCTTCCAGATGAACATTATGTGGGATATTCTTCATCGGGTATCCAAGTTGACGGCGAGCTAAAATTGGATGGTAGTTGATTCCTACTTTAGTTCCAATGAGGGGTACGTTAGGGAAATTTCCACATCTATCGATGATCTCTATCCCCTCATAAATCCTATTGTACAAATCTATGTCAGAGTTGGTAAGAGGCATAATCCTTTGTGACCAACGTAGAGTACTCTTATGATCCCAAAAAACAGCATACTTGGGCAAATGGGAGATGAACCATTTGTAGAGCAAGGGTTCAAAGCATGTGATCATTCCTCCGTTGTACAAATTCCTTAAGTGTACAAAATGATAAGCATCTGCGAGCAAGGTTGGTACGGGATTTCCAATCAGAAATATCTTAATGGCATTGGTATCGACGAAGTTATCGATATTGGGAAAAAGGAATAACCCATATATGAGTAAAAAAAATATATCTTTGAAAGCAGTTATGTTTCCTATATTGGCAAAGTATAGAGCTTTCTCCGTCAGGAATTTAGCTGGTAAACCCTGGATTCCTCCTTTAGTGGTTATGTGAGTCCTAACCACTGACTCGTCCAAAGAGATTGCTCTTGCAATGGTTTGTTCCTTTGGAATTTCTTCCAGTCTAAAAAATGGAGCTCGGTCAGTGATATGTAAATAAATTAGGTGAGAGTACTCTTCCAATGTTGGTGCAAGTTGGTAATCCAGAAAGGTGAAGCAGTGGTAAACTGGATCGTAGAACTGAATTAGCGTAGACAGGATTCTTTCAACTGTGTGGACCCTTAATAGAGATAACAAACCTCCGTGCTTAGCTCTGAAAGCCTCGGGGTTGATAACCATCCTTTCCAATTTCCTTAAATCCTCTAGTTTTGGAGCCTTGAAGGTGTACTTGTGCGTCTTTCTTCTACCGAAATCCATAACGCAACCTCTGATATTTGCAATTATTATTTAGTTTATTTTGAAAAAAGAGATTTTTTTTCTTGTTTGAAAAGAGTTTTTTAGATGAATGCATGAATGCATCACACAAAAACATTTGAAAACATGGGTACGCACTGGCAAAACTATGCTTTCACGACAATCGGTCGTTCAACATTAAGTATCCACACGGGTACCTTGCCTGATTCAGCGGGCTACCAGGATAGCTTATTCGGGATTCACTCCCTATAAGTTTCTCCTGTCTATGCCACCCTTATCTTAATATTCTCTCAAACTTTCCACATGCATATCAATCACATTCCCATTTGACAGAAAAATAAACACAGGTATCAAGTAGGAATAGCAGTATATATATATATATATATATATATATATATATATATATATATATATATATATATATATATATATATATATATATATATATATATATATAATGCTAAACAACCTAGACCTCTTAGGAATTCCAATCCTAATTTGGCACTCCCCAGCAGAGTCGCCATTTTTCTGTAGTGTGCGATTTTTGTCGGTGACGCAACCACCTTATCGCCATTGGTTGGAATTGGGTGCTACTTTCTGATTTCTTATTTATCCTATGAAGCTGGAAAGGAAAGGGAAGCTATCTAAAACTAACCTTGCACTCAAATATTTTCTTTAACAAATGCTAAGAGATTGGGGGGTCTGGGGTCATGTTATACAATGGAGAGTTGTCAATTACCCATCCTATATATGGTTATCCATAGATTATTTGGAATTTTCTTCTTTTATTCTACTTACTGGTTTTTATCTGTCGTGAAATGGGAAAGTTTGTCCTTTGGGAAGGTTTGAGAGAGAGTATTTTTGTTGTTTTTCGGTGTTTTTGGTAAGGTATTGGACCTAAGGATTTTGATTAGTGTGCTCACTAAGATTTCGCAATCGTATGCCTACGTATTCCCGTTATAGCAAACAGGGAAATCAGAGCAATCATAGTTCCTCTTATTCTATGGGAGGAAAAAGATGTTTGGTGTCTTGTTCAGAGCCCAAGATTGAAGCTAAAGGCTGTATTTGTGTCTTGTTCAAAGCCCAAGATTGAAGCTAAAGGGTTTAACTGAGAGAGAATTTGTCATCTCTAAAGGGAGATATCTCATCTGTTTATCGTATTTTGTTGGGTAACTGATTATAAAGGAGAATTACTTTAGCTGGAATGCATGGAATCCAGCAATGCCATAATTTCCTTTATAAGGGATTTGTCCTGAAGGAGAAAACTTTAACTTAGTGTAGAGCAATGCCATTTTTCCTTAGAAATCTTTCATATTAAGAGAGGCACATTGGCTTGGATGTAAATAATCCAGAGGCTTGCCACTTATAGCAATTAGATGAAAGAGGAATTTTACCAGGATAAAAGAGGGACTACAGCTCAGATTTTTGAATCAACAAGTGTGCCACTTACAACAGTTATCTGGGATTAAAGTTTGTTTGATTGTCTGTTTTGATGTGTGATTGTATAGAGAAATGTCTTCCTACAGAGAGAACTCTTGATTTCCTCTGAGGGGATGTTGATTTTTGTGTTCCTTGATCAAAGCCCAAAGTTGAAGCTAAAAGGTTAATTCTATTTAGGGGGATCATTATACAAAGCCTAAGAGGAGGCTGAAGAAGACTGACTCAACAAGAGAGTGCTTTATTTATCTTGTACAAAGCCTAAGATTAAGGCTAAAAGTAATGACTCCACTGGGGAGAGGTTTTATCTGTCTTGTACAAAGCCCAAGATTGAGGCTAAAGGATTTGAATCCACTGGGGAATTTTTATATATGTCTTGCACAAAGCCCAAGATTGAGGCTAAAAGATTTTACTGACTCGGCTGGAAAATATTTTATCTGTCTTGTACAAAGCCCAAGATTGAGGCTAAAACTGCTGAGGAATGATCATTATACAAATCCTAAGAGGAGGATGGTTGGGGGATTTCTTATATGAAGCCTAAGAGGAGTCTAACTTCTGCTGAGGATTATTGAGATCCAGAGACATGTCAAAATTGAGGAATCAACTCTTGCTGAGGATTGCAGAAGAGTTGAGAGATCAGATGCCTTGAGGTTCTGATTTTTCTGAGGGTTTGCTGGTAGTAATTTGACCCTAGCTGGGGGAAATTTAAAGTAAGATCTTAAGGATTGAGTTTTGAAACCTGTGGAGGTTTTAACTCTATTGGAGATTGATGAAATGATCAAGGATTTTTCCTGTTCCTTCAGGAAACTTAAGGGTTTATTTGAGATCCAAGAGGAGATGAGACTGTCCAAGTCTACTGGTATGAGAAGGTTGATCTATGTATGATGCCCAAGAGGAAGCTGATGTTTAAAGGGATCAGAATCAACCCTAAACTGGTTTGATTTTTTGACTCTTTAGAGGACTGCTCTAACAAAAGATGACTAGGTTATGTCATATACCTGTAGGAAGTATTTGGGTCCTTGTACTAAGCCCAAGAGGAGGATGAGAACTTCTAAGAAGCCTTAGGGTCCTTGTATAAAGCTCCATAGGAGACTGGGGATGCTTTTAGGAAGCCTGTGGGTCCAAACCTAAGAAAAGTTCAAGAAAGGTTTCATCGGGAATAATCCTTTCTTTAATGAACAGTTTTAGGGTTTGAAGAAATTCAAGAGAGGTTTCACCAGGAATTAATCCTCTCTGGGGAAATGAATTTCTTAGACAAATTTCTAAGTAGTAACAGTCTTGAGAAAAGTTTCACTGGGAATAATGCCTTTCTCTGTTCCATATTGTATAAGCCCAAGAGGAGGCAAGACTGTATCTGGAATTTCCTATGGGGAACTAGTTTTGACTGTGTTGAAAGAGTGACCACTGGCTTTATCTAATCCTAGACCTAATTGCGGGGAAAACTCTAAGCAGATATATAAGTATATGTATACAGATGAGATATATATGAGCAAGTATGTAAAAGAAAGTTGGTAGAACTTGCAGGTGAGCATGCTTCCAATGTTATAAACATAACTGTATGGTTAGTTATTCAAGAAATTGAAGAAAGTTTTGATAATAAATTATGAATTTGAATCTAAATCACAAGGAAAGTTGTTTTAAAAAAAAGTACTCAAGGAAAGGCCCAGATGAAAAAAAACAGTGATCGTACCGTTATTCTGAAAATTATACAGGGACTTATACAATGACTGAGGCCCAAATTATTTATGTACAAAGGGGGGTTAGGTCTTACACTCTATTAGAGGCCCAAAATTGTTTTTAAAAAAGAGAATGGGACTTACAACACAAGGGGAGGCCCAGATGATTTTTGTTTAAAAGACGACGATCGCGCCGCGGTTTTAGAAAACACAGTGGGACTTATACAATGATTGAGGCCCAAAAAATTTATTTACATGACAAGGGATGGGTCTTACACTCTATTAGAGGCTCAAAGTGTTTAAAAAGGAAGAAATATTGGACTTACAACACAAGGGAGACCCAGATGATTTTGTTTTGAAATGGTGATCGCGCCGAGATTTTTGAAATTGTATCGGGACTTATACAATGACTGAGACCCAAAAAGGTTTTGTGTGACAAGGGATAGTTCTTACACTCTATTAAAGGGCCAAAAAGTGTTTGAAAAGGTTTGTGAGGGCGAAAATGATCAAAACCCTAATTTGATTAAAAATGTATTTTAATTTAAATAAATAATCAAATAAAAATTATCAAAATTATCAAACATGTGTAAAATAACAAGTTATGATCTAGGATAAATGTTTGAAATATCATGTTTTATCCCTATAATGATTTAAAAATCCTTTGAGTTTGAAAAATCAAGAAAAAATAAATATTTTCAAATGTTTAAAAACAAATAAAAATAAATTCTTTACGAAAATATTAAATATATAAAATAAATAATATTTTTGTGAAATTTTTGTAGAATAAAATATTTTAACATTTTTATGAATTTTGAAAAAAAGAATTAATTCAAAAACATAAAAATTCAGAGAGAAATTAATTTTTTAATCAATTAAATAAAATAACAAAAATTCAAAAATTCAAAAGTTTGAAAAAGGGCGCCAAGAACACCTTGTTCTTTCCCGCGTGCCCTGTTTTGCTCCAATTTGCATTTTCGCACTTTTCTCTCTGATTACTCAATGGTTTTGCACGATTCAAGTACCAATCTTGTTTGTTTTTTAACAAGGATCACAACCATATAGATTAATTACATTTATATTAAGTATGGAGTGAGAAATCAGAGGATAACCTCAAGAACCCTAATTTCAGCATGAACACAATGAAATTCCATACACGATTGATTCATGGCAATTGATTGAGGGTTATTACTCTACATACATGCAGAAACAAGATGGTAACTCAAAAATTCATTTATGATGCATGTAATATGGAGTTTGAAGGCTTCAGGCTTACCTCTTGCAACTGGTAATCGAGCTTGATGATGGAGATGTTACAGATGTGTTGTAAGGACCTGGACAACTTCACTATACCCTATGGAGTGTGTTGAGATGCCTAAACTTGATTGGAGATGCTTGGATCACCTTGTGGTACCTCAACTGCAACCTTGCCAAAAGCTTGAGCAACTAACTGATGATTTTGTGATTCAGGGGTTCCAGATGTGTTTCTAGGCCATGGATCACTCACATATGATGTTTATGAGGTATTGGCATGATTGGTTTGGTTTGAATCACTTCCTATTTCAAAATTCGATAGTGACTTGAAATAGAAGGAAAATCTGGTTTTTTGAGGAAAGCATCAGTTTGGCTACTTTGGTGTACTTGAATTGATCAGAAATGAGCTCTATTTATAGTAGAGCAAGTTTGTTTTGCAAGGAATAGTGAATGGCAATTGGTACAGTTTGTTATCCAATGGCTTTCAAAAGGAATCTCAAGTCTCCTCTAGCCATTGACTTGAGATAAGAGCACATGCCTATGGTCTTCTGTTGCAGGGATAAGGCTTGACTAGGGCTGGCAATGAACCAAACCAACTCGAAAATAGTTTGAAATTCGATTCGAAAATTAAATCGTTGAACTAGGTTCATGAACCAAATGAGCTGAATATGAGCTAAAAACTAAGTTCGTTAACTAAATGATCTGAACTTAAACTATACATAGTTCGACTCGTTAGGTTCATGAGTCAATTCGATTATATATGAGATAGATTATATTGTCTTTAAGAGTAGGTTTAAAGATTTGTTCTAAATCTTAGTCTCATATTTTCTTTTAATCTAACGATTTTAATTGATAATTTATATTCTCAAGTGAGTAAAATATTTCTACGAATAATTATACAAATAAAACTAACATCGTACAAATTTCAATCTTATAACTTTTATTTTATTTCTATATTTTTTATTTAAAAAATATTAATTTAAAATGTCAAATATATATATATATAAATAGACTTTAAAAAATTACTTTAAGTCTGTGAAATAAGCGAGTTTAACCTAACAAGATAAACCTAACGAGTTGAACCGAGATATTCGTGAACTTCTAACAAGTCGAGTTTGACCTGAAAAAAAAGTTCGTGATGAACTCGAACTCGGTCAATTCTTAACGAGTCGAGTTTGAGCTGAAAAAAAAGTTCGTGATAAACTCGAACTCGAACTCGGCTAATTCTTAACGAGTCGAACTGAGCTAAGGCGAGTTCGAATCGACTCGACTCATTTCCAGCCCTAGGCTTGACTCATTCAGTTGGGTTTGCTTCAGTCCTTGCCACCTTGATGTATCCATTGAATGCTTGATGCCAAATTTGAATTTCAAGGTTCCTTCTATGATGATTTTGCACATGGAAGGCTAGGTTCTTGACATTTTGTGTTATGGATCAGATTCCTCTTTCATTTGTGTTGTAATTGGACAGAAATTGAATGATCAAAGTGCCCAAAATTAGCCCAAGGAATCGTGTGATGCAAGTTTGTACCAAATGTTGTCAACAAAACAGTTTGTGTTTAGGCAACTTGTGATATCCATAACTCCTAGCTCAAATGGAGTTTGATTGAGTTCTTGGACATTTTGGAAAGCTTGCATGAGGTACTTTAACTCTGTTGTTCACCAATGGACCTGGTTCAACTTGGATCAAGGTGAAAAATGTCCTTAAAGTTTGGAAAAAGTGAAACAGATTCTGATAAAAAATTTCACTAAGTGTTGGAAAAAGTGGTCATTTCCAATTTTTGTGATTTTGATCAATCCATAACTTAAAATCCATGAGGATTTGGAATCTCTTGTAGTTGACACTTTTAAATTATGTAAGATGAACTTTCATTTGAGCTTTGAATGGGAGAAAAAGGCCTTGTGGTTTATGAGTTATGACCTTGTAAAGTTGGTATAAAATCACTTTTGTTCCATAACTTAGAAAAATTTTGGTTTCTCATGGTTGCCCCTTTTGCAAGAAACCTCACTTTTCTTGATTTTTCTTGATGAATGATGATCAAAACCATACATTAACATTATTTCTTACTTAGGGGAACAATATTTGTGAAAATTTCCAAAAAGTCAAACTTGATTTTAGGCACAGTTGACTTTTTGTCAGATGAATTCCAAACTGTGTGGTCCTCTATGAAATCAAGTCCTTGACCTAATTCAAACCTAATGGATGAATTCCATAGGTGTTTTAGGGTGTCTTGAACCATGTCCCAAGGTTTTAGGGTGTCTTGAATCATGTGTCTTGAACAGCCACTATCAAAGTACCACTTTTCTTCAGTGTACCCTTTTTACGGGGAATGAGCTATTAGAACCACATACTCATTCTTGGAACTCCTTTTCTTTGCAGCAATACTAGCCTTAAGATATCCATGAAGCTTGTAGCAATAACGTTTAATGTGACCATACTTGCCACAATAATGACATTTCTAATCTTGTTTCCTCTGATGTCTGTAATGATGTTGAGACATTCTATTAAACATCTTCTGTCTTCTTTTGGTCTGATTAAGGCTGCATTATGGATCTCTTTTCTTGCTTGACATTTCTTGATCATTGTAGCCAAGTCCTCTGACATCTCCAGCATTCCTCTGAACTTGTATTATCTCATCTAGTATACCAGAACTGCTGTTGAGCATCCTAACATTTTTTATTACATTGTCAAGTTTGGAGTTAAGCACAATGACTTCCTCTTCAAGATCAGAGATGACACCAAGATGTTTTACTCTTTCAGCCTCAAGGAGCATAATAATTTTATGTTGACCTTCTCCAAGCTGGCAGACTTCAGCACATCTCTTATAAAGCTCCTTGAAGGATTTTATTAGATCATTATATGATAGATCTCCAATTTCTAATTCTATATCAGAGTCAAATACTCCTGTAAGAGCAGAAACCTGTTTAGGTGATTCTTCATCACTTGCAGAGTCATCTTCAGACCAAGATGTAATGAGTCCTTTTTTTCTTTCTTGAGAAAAGTAGGACACTCATATCTGATGTGTCCATATCCCTCACATTCAAAGCACTTGATCCTTTTTTCCTTGTCATCCTTTTCTTCATACTTCGAATTTCTTCCAAGATTATTCCTTTTATGGTTGTTGAATGACTGAGACTTGACATTAGCTCTTGATTCCCCCTTTATCTTCTTCAGCAATTGACTGTACTGTTTTCCTATAAACACCACAACCTTAGACATCTCTTCTTTGGAGTTTGTCTTTCCTTCATCATGATCAGACACCAAGGCTAAGCTTTTCTTTTTCTCAGTCTTTTCATTCAATGCCATTTCAAAAGTTTGTAGAGAACCCATGAATTTATCTACCTTCAAGGTGTTTATATCTTGAGCCTCTTCGATGGCTTTCACCTTCATGTCAAACTTCTTGGGAAGTGATCTGAAAATTTTATGGACAAGCTTTGCTTCTGGAATCTTTTCTCCAAGGTCACTTGAAGTATTGGCAATATCTACAATATTCATATGAAATTCCTGAATACTCTCATCCTCCTTCATTCTCAATTTCTCAAACTTGGAGGTGAGTAGTTGAAGTCTTGAGGATTTAACTCGAGAGGTCCCTTCATGAGCAGTGTTCAAGATTTCCCAGGCATCCTTTGCAACAGTACAGTTCTTGATGAGCCTGAAGATATTCTTGTCCACGCCATTGGACAAGACATTCAAGGCTTTAGAGTTACCTTGAGCAAGATTATCATCTTCATCATCCCAGTCTTCTTCAGGTTTCAGCTCATCAGTAGCCTTCCCATCTTTGTCTTTGGTTTTTGGTGGATCTCACCCTTTAACCACGGACTTCCAAGCTTTACCATCCATGGACTTGATGAACGCCACCATGCGCACTTTCCAATATTCATAATTAGAACCATCAAGTATGGGTGGTCTGTTTAAAATTCCTCCTTCTTTATCCATCGAACTAGAAAGTACCGTCCCTGAATCTCACCCAGATACAGAGCAGATGCCTGCTCTGATACCAATTAAAATTCTGGTCAAGCAGATCACTAAGATGTCGGACAGGATGTCGTGACACTTGATCTCTGATTCTCACACAAGGATAATGAAGAACATAATACAAACAGTAGAAAGTAAACAAACACACATCAATTGTTAACCCAGTTCGGTGAACAACAACACCTACGTCTGGGGGCTACCAAGCCAGGAATGAAATTCACTAAGTAGAATTGGTTCTAAGTTAAACTCCAACGTTTACAACTTGACACCTAAAAACTACCCGTACTAGATTTCTACCTAATACTCTCCTAGGTATGAAACTCTTCTCAATTCCCTTTCAATCACAATAGTGTCTAAAAAATTACAACTCAATAAACTCTCCAACTCAGGTGTTCACACAATACAAGAGAGGCTCACAAAAGTACAAACCCTAGTACTCAATAACAACTGTATATCTTCAGTGACTATTCTAGGTTAAACTCATCCTATTTATATCACTAAACAAAACTGGATTTGGGCTTCAGAATCACAGAAATTCAGCTCCACATAATCTGCGACCTATTCTTTTCTAGAATAGTTTCTTCAATCCTAAGTTTCCAAAAATGCCTCCTTACTCGGAAACAAGATATTCCTTTTAGAATCAGAATCTCTGATTCCTCAATCTCAGATGCCACCTAGGACCAAATCATATTCCTATAAAACCTGGAAAATAGAACAGTTATTCCAAACTGTAACAAACAAAGATGTCGAATCAACATGATAGGTGTTCTGGACCGGACAAGGCTTCCTGCCCTTAAGGGCCAGGCCCAATCCATCATATTTGGCAAACAGGCCCAATAGGCACAATATAGCCGTTGGGCACAGTATAGCCGTTGGGCACAATATAGCCGTTGGGCACAATATATCCGTTGGGCATGTCCCCTCCACGCGCAGAGTGGTTCACGCGACCAACTGCCTCCCCGGATATCGCGGAAACAGTTAGAAAGACCACGCGCTTCACCCTCCATCGGGCAACACCTCATTGGTCGATCAAGCACTTTGTTCGCCAACAACCTCCCTATAAAAACCCCTCGCTTGAGAGGGGCAGGCATCACAAATCATATACTTGACTTCTCTTACTTGCTTTCTCCCTTTCTTTTGACCAAATACTTACTTTGGCATCGGAGTACCTTGTAGGTACCTCCACCCACTTTTCCTCTCCTACGAGCAGTTACTATTGTCCTACACGAAAGCCGCGACGATCTCCTCCTGGTCCCCTCCGATCAGTGGCGCCGTCTGTGGGAATCTTCGCTTCCCCGTCTTTTTTTGAATCAAGATCCCTCATCTTTTCACCCAAAAGACCAAAGCTTTCATCTCTCTCCAAAACCCCAGATCATCATGGCTTTCATCAAGAGTGACATCCGCCAAGAACCTATGACCGCCGCAGACACTACCGACAACGATGCTGTCGTCGGCCACATCCCGTCCGAAAACGTCCAGCGCAACGGTGGGCTGCCTTCCCCGAAGCCTGACGAACAAAGACCATGAGCGCCGCGGAACTTTCCTTCGAACCCGTTCCGGTTCCTCAAGGCGCAGATCCGACCACCGCGGCGCTCATCGCCTCTTTAAACAATTCCAATCGTTTCATCCTCCAGCAGGGAGAAAAAATCAGTGCTCTCGAGCACGCCCTTCAGGAACATCACACCTCGGAGACGCTGAACCTCTCCCCGCCTCCGCGAGTTCACTCAAAGCGGAGACGTGATAGTCCTTCCCCGGTTAAAGAGCGTCCAAAATCAGGAAGCCCAACACCCGATCTTGCTCGCCGACATCGTCGTTCTCCTAGGAAAACCAGGCACTCCCCTGTTTCCAAAAGACACGGACATTCGGACAAGTACGAGCATAGGCGTATCCGCGGACACTCTCCTCGCCGCAGTCAAAGTCGCGACCACAGTCATTCTCCGTCGCTTTCTCACAGCTCTAGCAGTGACGACGAAGCTCGAGGCCCGTTCACGAGAAACATTGTGGACACCCGGATCCCCCGCGGGTTAGAGAAACCTCCCACACTGGCTACGTACGATGGCACGTCAGATCCTCACGAGCACCTGGAGAACATCGAAGCTATGCTCCAATACCATGGTGTCTCCGGAGCCATCAGGTGCAAAATATTTCCCATCACCTTGAGGAAGGGTGCGATGACATGGTTCAAAAGACTCCCTCAAGGATCCATCTCCTCCTGGCGCAAGCTCAAAGGCCAATTCACCCGCCATTTCACAGCCTCCCGACGACATCCAAAGACGGAGGCAATGTTGGAAGCGATCATACAAGGCAGGGAAGAACCTCTGCGGGATTACATCGAGAGATTCAATAAAGAGGCAGTGGAAGTCAGAACTTCCAATCACATGAAGAAGTACCTCCTCGAGAAAGGACTCCAACCAAAAAGCGACTTCCGCAAAGCTGTCGGGATCGAAGCTCCTCGAACACTGACAGAGCTTCTTCACATGGCCAAAGATTACATCCGCTACGAGGAGAAGGGAGCCGCATACCGTGCCCGGGACGCCAGAGACCGTGAAGCACCCCGGGCACCCAAAAAGGAGGAGCCAGAACCATCCCGCAAGGGGAAAGAAAAGCGGCGGGAGGAGCGTCCCCGTGAAGGCAAAGGGCCATCTGGCCGATTTAATGAATACACTGTGCTCACAACCTCACGCGAGCGTATTCTCTCCGACTGCATCAACACCAAATTCAAACAAGGGGGTGTCAGGTTCCCTAAACCAACCACGTCCAAAGGAAACGTCGACAAAAGCAAATACTGTCGTTTCCACCGTAGTCACGGGCACGTGACAGAAGATTGCGTGCACCTTAAGGACGCTATAGAGATCCTCATCAAAGAGGGTCACCTGAAGCAATACGTGAAGAAGGGAGAGTCCTCCTGATGAGACACGTCTGATTCGAAGAAAGAAGCAGAATCAACCCCCTCCAATCCTCCCTCACAGGTCGCAATGTCCATCAGCCGACCAGAGGACTTCTTCGTTCCTGACCACATCGATCCGACTTCCCAGGCATCCGTACACAGCACCTGGGAAGCTTTTCCTGCGGCCATGGTCATCTCATGTGGGGGGTACCATGAAATCACGATAGGATCCATCAAAATAAAGATTGAACAACTGATAGACAGCAGCCCCGATCAGTTGTACATGATCAGTAAGGGTAAAGGGCGTTCACAGCCGATCACGTTCTACAAAGAAGAACTCCCCGGAGGATCGCCGAATTCCCATATTCCTCTGCTGATCAGGGCCAAATTATCATCTACTGATGTGCGGAGAATCCTGGTCGACCAGGGCAGCTTCGTGGACATCATGTACTCCAGCCTGTTCCGCACACTGAAACTGAATAAGTCTAATCTCTCCCCGTACGTGGGATCTGATCTCTAAGGATTCAACGGAGCAACGGCCCGACCTTGGGGTTACGTGGAGATACCAGTCAAGTTTGGCGAAGAAGAGGCATCCCGGACAATCAAAACGCAGTTCTTAGTCATTGATTGCTTGTCGCTCTATCAGTGCATCCTCGGCAGACCAGCTCTCGCCGAACTCGTTGTTGTCCCCTCTACGGTCCACCTCAAGCTCAAGTACTACATTGAGAAAAGACACGTCGCAACTCTGCACGGTGACATTGAGGCTGCTCACAGATGCTTCGAGGCCGCAACAAAAGGGCAGAACCAGATCGCGACAACAGTAAATTCGGCAAAGCGCACCAGAGAGGACGAAGTTCCAGCCGAAGAGGGCCAGCCAGAGAAAAAGCCCACGCTTCCCGTGCACACCATTGACCTCGACAGCAGGCTTGCTGAAGATGGAAACGAAGATCGGGACGAGGATGGAAAGTTAGGGGTGACAAGCTCCCCGTCTCCTACACTGCTGCGACCAGTTCCAGATGGGGAATTCGAGATCATCACTTTCAGCAACAACCCCAGTAGAGGATGAGGATAGGCGCTGGTCTCCCCGAAGAGGTAAAGAAGGAATTGAAGAAATGCCTCGACGACAACGCCGACCTGTTCGCATGGAGTGCAGCGGATATGCCCGGCCTTGATCCAGAAACTGCATGTCACCACCTGACAATTAATCCAGCTGCCCGCGCCATTGCCCAACGAAGAAGGAAATAATCCGAAGAAAAGGCACATGCTGCCGAAAAGCTTGTACAAGACCTCTTAGAGGCAAAATTTATTTCCGAGGCCAGGTATACGACCTGGCTCTCAAATATTGTACTTGTAAAGAAAAATAATGGAAAGTGGCGCATGTACATTGACTACACCGATCTCAATCGGGCTTGCCCGAAAGACGCTTATCCACTGCCGAGCATAGATAAACTCGTAGATAATTCTGCAGGTTTCAAGCTCTTATCCTTCATGGACGCTTATTCGGGATACAACCAAATCCCAATGGCAGACGAGGACAAGAGATACACGGTATTCATGACCTCCTCGGGGAATTATTACTATAACGTAATGCCCTTTGGACTAAAGAATTTCGGGGCCACATACCAACTCATGATGAACAAAGTCTTCCGATCAGAAATCGGTGACATGCTCGAAGTATACATGGATGATATGATCGTGAAATCCCAAGAGGAATCCGACCATACCACCCACTTGCGCAAGGTGTTCGACCAAGCTCGAAAATGTAAAATGCGTTTTAATCCAGAAAAATGCATCTTCGGCGTGCGAGCAGGAAAATTCCTCGGATTTTACCTCACCGAAAGAGGAATAGAAGCAAACCCATACAAATTCCGAGCACTCGTGGAATTCCCCACGCCGCGGTCGAAGAAGGCGATACAATCTCTCAACGGGATGCTCGCATCCCTTGCTCGCTTCGTAAGCAAGTCCGCCCAGCACGCCTTGCCTTTTTTCAAATTACTCAAGAAAGAGGCGAATTTTGAGTGGACGGACGAGTGCGAGTAGGCTCTCGCCCATTTCAAACAAGCTCTATCCGAACCACCAGTGTTGTCCCGACCAGACCGCGGGGAGATCATATACCTGTATCTCTCCGTGGCCAACGAAGCAATAAGTGCAGCATTTATTCGCGAGACTACTGACGGGCAGAAACCCATCTATTTCACCAGTAAAGCCCTACAGGGACCCGAAGTCAGATATACGCAAATAGAACGGGTGGCCCTTGCTCTCATAATCGCCACGAGGAGACTCAGATATTACTTCCTGGCGCACACTATTGTCGTCAGGACCGACCAGCCAATTAGGCAGCTACTAAGCCGACCAGATATGGCGGGCAGGATGCTAAAATGGTCCCTTGAACTGGCCGAGTTCGACATTCACTACGAAGGAAGGAAAGCCCTCAAGGCGCAAGTCCTGGCCGACTTCGTGGCAGAAATGACTCTGGAATCGCTCCCTCCTGGAGGGATACAAGAGTGGATCATTTACGTGGATGACGCTTCAAGCCCCGCGGGCAGCGGAGCAGGGATTATACTCGAAAACAAGGAAGGGACCCTGATCGAAGTGTCCCTGATCCTTTCCTTCAAAACATCCAACAATCAAGCCGAATATGAAGCCTTTCTCGCAGGATTACGGCTGGATAAAGACGTCGGCGCAAGGAAAATTAAAATCTGCACTGATTCCCAGCTTGTGGCATCCCAAGTACGAGGAGAGTACCAAGCAAAGAACGACCAACTAGCCGAATACTTAGCCACGGTGAAAGAAAAAATGGCAGAGTTTGAAGCATGGGAAGTTTAGCACATCCCACGCAAACAGAATACCCGAGCAGACATCCTCTCCAAATTAGCCAGCACCAGGAAAAAAGGTGGAAATAAATCCGTCATACAAGAAACACTGGCTAGCCCAAGCATTACAAAGCCTGACCTGGTATATGTTAACGTCGTCGGAGACCCCCATTGTTGGATGACCCCGGTATACAATTACCTCACCAAAGGAGAACTTCCCGAAGACAGTAAGGAAGCCAGTGTAACTAAACGACGAGCCTGCTCGTACGTACTGGTCGAGGACAACTTATATCGACGAGGGTTTTCCATTCCCCTGTTAAAATGTGTCGACGAGGCCCAGGTCCCCGAAATCTTACAAGAAATCCATGAGGGCATCAATGCACAACACTTAGGAGGAAGATCCCTGGCTCGAAAAGCTCTGCGCGCAGGATATTACTGGCCGACCATGCAGCACGACGCCAAAGAACATGTGCAAAAATGTGACCGTTGTCAGCGCCACGGGGACATGCATTTGGCACCACCCAACGAGTTGAAAACCCTCTCCTCGCCGTGGCCCTACGCCTGGTGGGGGATGGACATCCTAGGCCCATTTACAATGGGGTCTTATAAAAATAAATTCCTAATCGTGGCCGTCGACTATTTCACAAAATGGATTGAAGCCGAAGCGCTCGCCAAGATCACAGCCTTCAACATACTACGTTTCTACAAAAGAAACGTCCTCGCCAGATTCGGGGTACCCCAGGCCCTCGTAACCGACAACGGAACCCAATTCACGGACAGAAAATTCCAAGACTTCGTCGCCAAATTAGGAACGAAACAACACTTTACTTCGGTCGAGCATCCCCAGACCAACGGGCAAGCGGAGGCCGCGAACAGAGTAATCCTACGCGAATTGAAGCGAAGACTAGGCGAGGCCAAGAAAAGGTGGGTCGAGGAGCTCCACAGCATCCTCTGGGCGTACAGAACAACACCTCACTCCACCACTGGGGAAACCCCTTTCCGACTAGCGTATGGAACAGAGGCGGTAATATCGGTGGAGATAAGGGAGCCCTCTAGAAGGACAGAAGCTCCCCTCGCCGAAGAAATGAACGATGAGGCTTTACGCGAGGAGCTCGATCTGGTCGAAGAAATAAGATCAGGAGCTGCCCTCCGCGAGGCCACGTTGAAACAACAAATATCGTTGCGACATGACGCCAGAGTCATAAAACGCGACTTCCCCATAGGCAGTCTGGTCCTGCGCAGAAACCAGAAGGATTCTCGTGAAGGGAAACTGGCGGCGAACTGGGAAGGACCTTACAGGGTCAAGTCCAAAACGGGCACGGGAGCGTATTACTTGGAAACACTGGACGAAAAACAACTTGCTCGACCGTGGAATGCTGAAAAACTCAAGCAATACTATAGCTAAGTCCTTAACCACGAGGATAGACAAGTCGCTGACATAATCAACCCAAAACGGGGAGAATCGCGCGACCATCGTATCATGCCTTGGTGAAGCATGACACACAATACAACGCCGGCCAGCTTCTGCTCATTGAACGAGCAGATCCTGCGCACAACGGGGATACCTCAACCAAGCTCCGCCGTTGCCGCACCATTCAGGCAGGACGCCCAGCTCGCGATGGGAACAGTCCAAGCCTATGAGACTAGTACCTCAAACGAAGTCCAAGCCTCATCATGGGCTGAACCACTTGGCCCTCCTCGGTAGATTTCACACCTATCCGAGCACACACATACATACAAACAAAAAGAGCAAAGTCCATAACAAAATGTCCATAAAACCCAAGTATATTAAAGTACCGGCCACAACCGGATAATGTCATAAATACAAAGAAGGGCAGCGCCCATACAAAATGATAAATACAAATTGATAAGGGCAGGAAGGCCCACAAAACATGCTAAAAACAACAAAGTCCTACTCTGCGACTTCACTCTCCTCTTCGGTTGGGATAACTTGACCATCCACCACTCTGTTGAACAAACCCATTCCATCCGTCGTGAGCTGCACATCAGAGTTGAGGGCCTGCATCTGCTCCTTTGCAGCATTGAAGCCGAACTCAGCAGCTTTCAAGTTGTCCTCGCCTAGGATTCTAATCCTGCCGATCAAGTCAGCCCGCGACTTCAGAGACTTCTCGTCGTCATTTTCATCTTGGACAGCTGCAGCCAAACCTTCCAATTCAGTAATCCTCGCCTGAAGACGCGCCTTCTCCTCGTCAGCCTCAAGCGTAGCTAACTTCAGCTGGGTCACCTCCGTCTGGAGCAGCACCTTGGCCTCCTTGTGACCTTCAAACTGTTTTAAATCATTGAACAGCTTTTGTTTTCTGCCTCCAGCTCGACTATTCTATTCTGGGAAGTCACGAGGCTCGCCCGAGTAGCGACTTCATCGTCGGCGAGGACAAGGGCAGCTTCAAGGACCCTGAACATGCCCGCCGCATCCTGGCACAACTATTTTCTCCTCACCTTGGATTTGGCGTTCAAAATAGACACGACTTCAGAATCATGGACCTCTATCGAATCCCCTTCAACGAATAAATCTCGGCACGTGTAGCAGGCGGGCAGGACGAAATGACCGGCACCGGACCCCCCGGGACCAGCGGCCACAAGAGTCCCCGCGGCATCTCTCTTCCTCTTAAGAGAACCCTCCGGGGCCAGCGGCATCGAGGCTCTCTCCGGGACAGGGGTAGATCCAGCAGTAAAACTCTCCATCACTGTCTGCTTAGGCGCCCCGGCCTTGGTACCGGTGGTCGCCTTCTTGTGAACCTTCGCAGCCTGCGACCTCATCAGACGCTCTCGCATGTCAGCCATCATACCTGCGAACACACACATCAAGTCAGAATCAAAAGAATTTAAAGAAACAAAACCAAACAGTGGAGCATACCAAGCAAAGTCATAGCGTCGTCGTCGTTATCACACTCAAGGAGAGCTTTGACATTAATATATCTAGCTGCTCGGGCAGGTCCATCCTCCCCAACCAACTAATTCCCATCCCGATCAACGACGAAGGCCAGAGTAAAGCTCTCCACGTAAGCATGGAGGATCCTGTACGACTCCTTATCCGCCGGGCAAAGCTGCTCATGCTTCACCAGGAACTGATCTGTTCGGCGCTTAAAATGTGTGTAGACCCATTCCAAAGGAAAGATGGAGACCACACCATCCCTTTCCCGACCATCCACCATCACCCTCTTAATGGTCGAGATGCTCTTCTTCGCCTCTTCGGTTATAGGCTTCACGATCAGAAACCTGTCCTTGAAATTGCGTATCGAATCAGAATACGGCCAGAACAGCCTACTTTGTTGCTTAAACGATACCCAACTCTGTTTCGACCCCGCCGTGCTCCGCTGAATTTGGAAGAGGCAGAAGAAGAGATCCGTGGTCGCCCCGATATTGAGATAACGACACACTAACTCAAAAGCCCTTATAAAAGCCAAGGCGTTTGGGTGAAGCTGGGACGGGCACAAGGCCAGGTGGGTGAACAGGGAGGATTGGAAGTCAGTGAAAGGGAGACGCATCTTGCCCTCCGTAAACGCAAATTCGTACATAGGGAAGCGCAATCCCGGGTACGAGGAACAAATTCTATCGTACTCCCCGGGGCGAAATTCTTTCCATGCCCGTGGAGCGTCCTCGTCGCGTCTCTCCAACAAGTCGAAGTCCCGTATCTCCTCGGCAGAGAAGGTTGATAGAAAATACAAAGGCTCATGTCCAAGCCAGTCAAGGTCCCCTCCTGCGACCTTGATGTTCGAGTAATCGGCGGACACACTGGGCCCCTCTTGTACTTCCTGTGCGTCGGGCACAACTTCATCGCGGGGTTCAGCCATTTTCACCTGAAAATAAGAGGAAGGGAAGTGAATTCGACATCCGCGATCAAATCCACCCTTCCACCACTAGTCAAGTGAAAGAGCATTAACGAATCCGAGGACAACCACGTGCTCGTATAAATTACCTATCAATAGCTAGAACAGGTCTCCGCGACCAGAACACGCAGATGCACATACGAGGACGCATGTTCGTCCCAAAATCACGCTAAAACTCCGAACAGGCCTAGTGCCCGACTACAGACTAAATTTTACACCTAACTAGATTCTACAAGGATCTACGCTAACAATTTCTACAAAATTCTAGAAATTCCTAAAATTCATCATGTTCTTCACAAAATTTCTTGGAATTCATGTGTTCATCAAAGAACACATGAAGTTCAACCGGAAAAGATGAACTTCAACCGGAAAACCTATAAAAATATGTAGAAAGGGAAGAACGAACTTACAAGTAAAAGAAGAAGTTGACGGTGGCGAAGAGAAGCTCCAGCGAAGACTAATTGCAGAGCAAACGAGAGCAAAGAGTAAAAAAACTTGTGAAATTATGAAAATGAAACCTTCCCCCACCTTTTTATAACCATTTGATCGTGGGGAATCGTGAAGGTCATCATAGCCTATACGCCCCTAGGACTGACAAAGGCCATAAATGCTCACCACGTGTCACAAAAACTCTTCGCCTGGTTCAGCGTAGAAAATACACTAGCCGTTGGCCCCCACGAGCAAGTCTCTTCGTCAAAGTGAACACATCCGTGCAGAGATGCTCGCCAAAAACTCCCATTTCTCCGAGGACGCTGCAAACCCTGATCGACGTTTCGCGCTGACAGCTGACGACCACATCGGTTGGGCACGAAAGCAACGTTCCAAGCGAGCATCCACCTCCCCGACAGTACAGTCGAAGTCGCATCTGCCTAAAGTCATTGCTCTCCAACAGAGCAACGACTTGGTGGACTCCTGTTCTGGACCGGGCAAGGCTTCCTGCCCTTAAGGGTCAGGCCCAATCCATCATATTTGGCGAACAGACCCAATAGGCACAATATAGTCGTTGGACACAGTATAGCCGTTGGGCACAATATAGCCATTGGGCACAATATAGCCGTTGGGCGTGTCCCCTCCACGCGTAGAGTGGTTCACGCGACCAACTGCCTCCTCGGATATCGCGGAAACAGTTAGAAAGACCACGCGCTTCACCCTCCATCTGGCAACACCTCATTGGTCGATCAAGCACTTTGTTCGCCAACAACCTCCCTATAAAAACCCCTCGCTTGAGAGGGACAGGTATCACAAATCATATACTTGACTTCTCTTACTTGTTTTCTCCCTTTCTTTTGACCAAATACTTACTTTGGCATCGGAGTACCTTGCAGGTACCTCCACCCCCTTTTCCTCTCCTACGAGCAGCTACTTTTGTCCTACACGAAAGTCGCGACGATCTCCTCCTGGTCCCCTCCGATCAATAGGACATCTTGTCTAACACCTTAACCTGCAGTTAGTTCAACATGTTAGGACATCTTGTCTAACATCTTTATGTTAAGTTAGTTTTACCAAAATTGATGTTAATCTCAAAGGTTTGGACTCATCACTTTTGTTGTGGATTCATGGAATTCATTCAAAGTGGAAGGTATGCAAGCATATATTCTTAAGGAAAGGTTTAAGCTGCTGCGTCTGAAATTGAATGTTTGGAATGTATAGGTTTTTGGATGGTGGGACTTGAAGATCGAGGCTATTGTGATAGAGATAAATGAAATTGAAGATAACTTATTTACTGAGGATGTGCATTCTAAGGAGGTGCTGGTGGGTAAAAGGAAGAATTTATCTAATGATTTTTGGAATAATATCAATGTGACGGAGAGTATTATTCGGCAAAAATATAGAATCATGTAGTTGAAAGAGGGTGATTTGAACACTAGATTCTTTCATTCGAATTTGAAAGAAATAATTAGGTGGAATTCGATAGTGTCGCTTCCTTTGTTGGGTGGAGGTAGAGTCGAGGATGTTAAAAGGGTGAAGGAGGAAGTGAGAAGGGTGTTCAAAGATATATTTTCTGAATCTGACTTTTGCAGGTCTGTTATTGATGCAATTTTTTTTTTTGAAATTATCTGAAGCTGATTGTAGAAAGCTGGAAGAACCGTCTTAGCTCATATAGTGTAGATCTCTTATGTATTTAGAGTGGACACGTGTACAGTTCAGATTTAGTCCATATTCTTTGTATATAAGTATATATGAGTATGTAATCACATTATTCAATCAATAATAATCATTCTTTCTTTATGCTTACTGTAACTGAATGCTCTAGTTGGTTAGAGCTAGTTATCTTTCTGTTACATCTTCTTCCTGAATTCACCATCATCAACATGGTATTAGAGCATAAACAGCTCTGGTAGCCATTGTTATTCACCGATTCTTTCTTCTTTTTCTTTGAAGATTTGTACCATTCGTTCCTTGCGTTTTCTTTGTTGCTTCGTCTTCTTGTTTGAAGTTTTGCATCGTTCGAATCTTTGCGTCTTTTCTTCATCTATAATCAGTTCTTGCTTCGTCTTCAATGGCTTACCAGTCTGATTACTCTACGAATTCATCGAATCCATACTACCTGCATCCTAACGAGAATCCAGCGATTGTTCTTGTTTCTCCTCCTCTTAATAATACAAATTATCACTCCTGGTCTAGATCTATGCACATAGCTCTTATTTCCAAGAACAAAGACAAGTTCGTTGATGGAACTCTTGCTAAACCGTCTGTTTCAGATCCATTGTATGCTCCGTGGATTCGATGCAACACCATGGTTTTAGCTTGGATTTTGCGTTCTGTTTCAGAATCTATTGCAAAGTCTGTCTTATGGATTGATAGTGCTGCAGGAGTGTGGCAGAATTTGAAGATTCGATTCTCTCAAAGTGACATTTTCCGCATCTCCGATATTCAGGAAGATCTCTACAAATTTCGTCAAGGTACGCTTGACGTTTCTAACTACTTCACACAGTTGAAAGTTATGTGGGATGAGCTCGAAAATTATCGCCCTCTACCTGTTTGTGTTTGTGCCATTCCTTGTTCTTGTGGTACTCTTGCATCTATTCGACGATATCGTGAGCAAGACTATGTTATTCGGTTTCTAAAGGGGCTGAATGAAAAATTTGCACATTCTAAATCTCAAATAATGATGATGAATCCATTACCTGATGTGGATAAAGCATTTTCTTTGGTGATTCAACAAGAGAGAGAAATGCATATATCCAATTTGAATACGGTATCGGATTCATCCACTACTACAGAAAGTGCTGCTTTTCAAGTCAACAACTCTGTTGCAAGAATTGGACAAGTTGGTGATAAGGGAAAAGTTCAAGGATATGGTGGTGCCAAAGGCAAAAATCGTGTTTGCACTCATTGTGGTCGCACAAACCACACTGTTGATACATGTTTCAGCAAACATGGCTATCCACCAGGTTTCAAGGGCAAGAACAAGTCTTCACCTGCTCCTACTCAATCAGCTGCTTCAGTGACTGCCAATCAGGACTCTTCTCAGCCCAATTCAGCTACTTCTTCCTTGTTTGGTTTCACTCAGGACCAGTATAATCACATCCTTGACTTGCTTCAACAATCATCCCACACCCCTCAGGCCAATTCCATTTCTACTTCCCCTTTTGTCTTGAACTCTCACTCTTCAAGTGACATTGGTAAGAATTCTCACTTATGGATCTTAGACACTGGTGCTACTGATCATATTTCATTTGATCTTACTCTTTTTTCTTCTCATAAAAACATTGTGCCAGTTCATGTTAATTTACCTGATGGTTCTACACTTACTGCATCCATATCTGGTAGTGTTATCATATCATCTTTCTTGACATTGCATAATGTTCTTTACATCCCAAATTTCCATGTCAACTTGTTGTCTATTGCCAAGCTTGTATGTAGTAATTATTGTAGTGTACATTTCAATGCTAATACTTTCCAAATTATGCAGAACCATTCCAAGGCAATGATTGGTATAGCTAACTTGCAAAGAGGACATTATGTGCTTGATTCCTCAACATACACCTCTGCTTGTCATTCTTCTGTTACCAATAATTGTAATCTTTGGCACCTCAGATTAGGACAAATTTCTGATATAGGTTTAAACAAAGTTTCAAAATTGTTTCCTTTTATTCCTTATCAAAATAACAACATTGCTTGTGATGCTTGTCACCTTGGTAAACAAAAGAAGTTACCATTTCCACATAGTATTACAAAATCTGCTTCTTCATTTGAAATATTACATGCTGATTTGTGGGGCCCTTTTTCAACTATATCTACTTTAGGTCATAAATATTTTCTCACTCTTGTGGATGACTTTACTAGATATACATGGGTTATATTTCTTCAAACTAAAGCTCAAACTAAAACCAAACTTATTCAGTTTGTTTCATACATAGAAACTCAATTCAAAACTTCATTAAAGTGCCTTAGATCTGACAATGGTACAGAATTCATGGCTTTGTCTGATTTTTTCTTGTCTAAGGGTATCATTCATCAAAGATCTTGTGTTGAAACACCCCAACAAAATGGGGTGGTAGAAAGAAAACATCAACACATTTTGAATGTGGCAAGAACTTTATTTTTCCATTCCAAAGTTCCTCTCAATTTGTGGAATTTTTGCATCCAACATGCCATCCATATCATCAATAGACTACCCACTCCCCTTCTCAAATCTAAATGTCCCTATGAGCTTTTGTACTGTCAATCTCCTTCTCTTATTCACTTGAAAGTTTTTGGCTGTTTGAGTTTTGCTACCACCCTAACGGCTCATAGATCAAAATTTGACCCTAGAGCCAGAAAGTGTGTTTTTCTAGGTTTTAGAGATGGTACAAAAGGCTATATTCTATATGACCTTAACAATCATAACCTTTTTGTCTCAAGAAATGTGGTTTTTTATGAAAACCAATTTCCTTTCCATACCGAGCCTTTACCCACTGAACCTTGTTCTGATCCTATCACCATCTCTACTCTTGATGATATACCTGCTCATAACAGTCAGCCTATTCCTTATCCTAGCTCCCCTAATTCCCCTTTGTCTTTTACTTCGGATTTTCAAGGACAATCCTTCTCTCCCTCTCACATCAGCCCTGTATCTGATAATAATGGTACATCTTCCAGTCACCTTTCTCCTCCTACCAGTACTTCACATACCACACCTTTACCCAACACACCTTTATCCAATGAACAAAACAGTCTTACCTCACAAACATCTCAGTCCTTACCCAATAAACAAAACAGTCAGTCTGATCATATTTCTCATATTTCCTTAAGACGGTATACTCGAGAAACACATCCTCCTTCTTATTTGAAGGATTATCACTGCTATAATGCTTCTCATACACCTCATACATTTTCTGTTCAGCATACATCTCATGTTGCATATCCTCTTGCATCTGTTTTGTCTTATGATAATTGTTCTTCTTTATACAAACATTTTTGTTGTTCTATCTCTTCCAACCCTGAACCCAAAACTTATAGCCAAGCTATTAAGTATGATTGTTGGAAACAAGCCATGGATGTGGAATTACAGGCTCTTGAGAAAAATTAAACTTGGACTGTGGTTGATTTACCAGTTGGGAAGTCTCATATTGGTTGCAGGTGGGTATATAAAGTCAAGTATAAGGCTGATGGTTCTATTGAGAGATATAAGGCAAGGCTTGTAGCAAAGGGATATACTCAAATGGAGGGCATTGATTATTTTGACACCTTTTCTCCTGTGGCTAAAATAACTACAGTCAGAGTGTTGCTTTCCATTGCAGCTATCAAAGGATGGTACCTTGAGCAACTAGATGTCAACAATGCTTTTCTTCATGGTGACCTACATGAAGAAGTGTTCATGTCCATTCCACCTGGTCTCCCTTGTTCCACACCCAACAAAGTGTGTAAGCTTCAAAAGTCTTTGTATGGCCTTAAGCAAGCCAGTAGGCAGTGGTATTCAAAGTTGTCCTCTTTCTTAATCTCTCTTGGTTTTCAGGCCTCTCAAGCTGATCATTCTTTATATACTAAGGTCACTGACAATAGTTTCACAGCTTTACTTGTCTATGTTGATGATGTTGTCTTAGCTGGTGATTCTATTACAGAGATTCAGAATGTCAAACAACTGTTGGACCATCAGTTCAAGATCAAGGACTTAGGTCAGCTCAGATTCTTTCTAGGTTTTGAAATTGCCAGATCCACAACAGGTATTTTTCTCAATCAGAGAAAATATACTCTTGAGCTATTGGAGGATGTTGGATTTCTTGCTTCAAAACCTTCTTCTGTTCCCTTTGATCCAAATCTGAAGTTGACAGTTCATGAGGGCCAACCATTGGAGGATCCTTCTTCTTATAGAAGACTCATAGGCAAGTTAATCTACTTGACTAATACTAGACCAGATATCTCATTTGTTGTCCAACACTTGAGCCAATATGTTGCCAAGCCTTTATTGCCTCACTATCAGGCTGCTACAAGAATACTTAGATACTTAAAAGCTGTGCCAGCAAAAGGTATTCTTTTTTCTGCTTCTAGCTCTCTTACTCTTTGTGGATTTGCTGATTCTGACTGGGCAAGATGTCCAGACACAAGGAGATCAGTAACTGGATATTGTGTGCTTCTTGGTTCATCACTTTTATGTTGGAAGTCTAAGAAACAACACACAGTTTCTAGGTCCTCTACTGAAGCAGAGTATAGAACTCTGGCCTCTCTTACTTGTGAGATCCAATGGCTCCAATATTTGTTTAAAGACTTCCTCATTTCATTTCCTAAACCTGCCTCAGTTTATTGTGATAGCAAATCTGCAATATATTTGGCTCACAATCCTACTTTCCATGAAAGAAGCAAACATATTGAGATTGATTGCCATGTCATTCGTGAAAAGTTGCAATCCAAACTTATTCATTTGCTGCCTGTCTCTACCAATGCTCAACTTGCAGATGTATTCACAAAGCCATTACACTCTCCTGTTATGCATTCCATCTTGGCCAAGTTGGGACTTTGTAGCATACATAGTCCAACTTGAGGGAGGGTCTTAGCTCATATAGTGTAGATCTCTTATGTATTTAGAGTGGACACGTGTACAGTTCAGATTTAGTCCATATTCTTTGTATATAAGTATATATGAGTATGTAATCACATTATTCAATCAATAATAATCATTCTTTCTTTATGCTTGCTGTAACTGAATGCTCTAGTTGGTTAGAGCTAGTTATCTTTCTGTTACATCTTCTTCCTGAATTCACCATCATCAACAAACCGTTTTCTTTAGATGAGATAAAAGAGACAGTGTAGAATTGTGAAGGGTCGAAGAGCCCGGGTCCAGATGGTCTAAATTTCGATTTAATTCATAGTTTTTGGCGCTTGTTGGAGGTAGATTTTGTTAGGTTCATGAACGAATTCTATTTGTTTGCAAAATGCGAATTTAGACCCATATGCATGGTTGGATGCTTGTACAAAGTCCTATCCAAAGTTCTTGCAGCAAGATTAAAGAATCTCCTTGGCAAGTTAGTGTCTCACTCTCTTGTTCCTGGAAGATTTTTGATGGATGGTGTATTGGTCACCAATGAAATCCTTGATTATTCTAAGAAGCTTAGGCAAGATTATTTGATGCTGAAAGTAGATTTCGAATTAGTTTATGACTGCGTCAACTGGGAGTTTTTTAGGCTTGTTCTCAAGAGTATAGGCTACGGCGCAAAATGGTTAAAGTGGATGGAAGCGATAGTCTTTAGCAGGAGCTTGTCAATTTTGGTCAACGGAATCCCAACAGATGACTTCACAGTGGAGCACAATTTAAGGCAAGGCGAACCAATCTCCCTGTTTCTGTTTGTGTTGGTGGCAGAAGGTTTAGCATGTCTCATCAATAAGGCAGCGATGAATGGCAAGTTCAAAGGTGTATCTATAGGCAACTCGACGAAACATCGCATTTTACAGTTTGCGGCGTTAAGGGGCTTCGAAATGGTGTCGGATTTGAAAGTTAATTTCTATAAAAGTAAATTGTATGGGGTTCATGTCTAAGAGGATTTCATGAGGGCTGCCTCAAACTTCTTATCTTGTTCAATTGATGCGTTGCCGTTCAAATTTTTAGGAATCCAAGTTGGTTGTAACCCAAGAAGGTGTGGTACATGAAATCATATCCTCTCCTATTTGAAGCGATGCTGGGTGTTTGGAAATGTCAGAATATTTTGATAGGAGGTCGAGTCATTCTTTTGAATTCAGTGCTCTCTAGTTTACCGGTCTTTCTTATGTCTTTCTATAAAATGCCAAAGAAGGTGGTGCAGGAAATCATGCGTTTACAAAGCAGATTCTTATGGCACGGAAATGAAGATAAAAAGGGTATTCATTTGCTTAAATGGAGTAAAGTCTATAAACCGAAAGATGAAGGCGGCTTAGGTGTTCGTAATGTTTTGTTGTTCAACGAAGCTCTATTATTAAAGTGGAAATGGAGATTTGTTCAGAACGATTCAGCCACTTGGAGAGATC
The DNA here is from genome assembly GCA_022829125.1 of Lathyrus tuberosus. NCBI lineage: Eukaryota > Viridiplantae > Streptophyta > Magnoliopsida > Fabales > Fabaceae > Lathyrus > Lathyrus tuberosus. The sequence continues at coordinate 725,326 of JALAZF010000215.1, forward strand.
TTTTGACGGAAAGGTACGGTAATCTGCAACACTGTGTTCTAAAGGGGAAGACCTCGAGAGGTTTAAATAAAGCGTCTATTTGGTGGAAGGACATAGTTTCGGTGGGCAATCAAGTACTGTCAGGTATGAATTAGTTTGCTAACAACATTTCTGTTATGGTTGTTGACGGTTCTTTGGCTTTGTTTCGGCAACTTTAGATGGTTGGGGTGTTTGGCGTTAAAGAATTTGTTCCCTCAGCTGTTCCTCATGTCTGGTTTAAAAGAGGCAGCAATTGTGGATTTTGGTTGTTGGGTGGGTGAAAAGTGGCAGTGGTGCCCTTCGGCGGTCTATTCCGGTAATGATGCGGATATGCTTGCTTATTCTAAGGAGCTTTTGGATATTTTGCAAGGCGTTGCCCTTTCATATTCTCATGGGGCTGAAGATTCTTTTTTTATGGAGAGATACTGTGAACGGAGAATTTTCAGTTAAAAGGTGTTATTCTAAGCTGAATTTGACGATTCAAGAGGAATCAGTGGAAGATGTCGTGTTAAAGGCTTTGAAGCAAGTTTGGAGATCTAATGTTCCTGTCTAGAGAACAATTAGGAAGGAGAGGTATGTTTCGTTCTCTTCAGGAATTGTCGTGCGTCTTTTGTTTGGATAATATTGAATCTAGTTTTCATTTGTTTATCGAGTGTCGTTATAGTAGAAAGGTTTGGGAGAAGGTGTTTGCTTGGTTAGGTGTGGAGGTTGTGGATTCTTTCTCTTGTGCTTGTAATGTTATCGTTTTTTGTGAAAAGTTGGGGATGAAGGCTAAGAGTAAGGTTATTAGTTCGTTGTGGATGACTACTGTGTGGAGTTTAAGGCTTGTGCGGAATGCCTTAACATTTAATAATGTTGTAACTTCAATAAGAGATGCGGTGTTTAATATTAAGTATCTTTCTGGGTTTTGGTTGGTATATCGTAGTAACAAAAAGGGCTTATTCTGAATAATTATGTTTAGAATTACATATAAATTAACCTACTAGTATTTGGCTGCTTCTTAGTGCCATTTGATAGCACCTTAGTTGGATAATTTACACAAATTTGTCACCTTTATATATTTCAGATGTATATGCAATATGCATGTTCATCATAATTTAAAAAAAAAAAAAAAATTGACCGGACTAAATACTATAATGACTGAGAAATAAAATTAGGATATTGAAGTTTTTCCAAACCAAAAAAACAAATTGTAACTATATTTTTTTTATGTAATCAAAATAATAATAATAATCATCAGAAACTCAATAAATTATAAAAAAAATTGTAACTATATTTTTTTACGTAATCAAATAATAATTATTATCAGAAACTCAGACACACACAAGTACAATTTCATAATTTATTAAGAGTTTAAACTTAATGCCATCTTGGCATGATCCACGTGCCATTCAAGTGTTCTCTAACATGATGAAAATTCACCACTTGATCATTTTGGAACGTGTGATAGTTGTTTGTTTCTAAAGAATAAAACACAAGACTCTGTCCATAAAATCTAGGAAAATAAATTTTGTTTTCCATTCCAGGAATGTTTGCCACAGCAGAAAAGGATGTTTTGCCAACAAAAAGCATGTGATTTTTTAGGCTTTCCACTTTGATCCATGTCATTGTAGACTCATTCAACTTGAAAACTTGAACTCCATTTGCCAAAGGACTCTCAAATACTGACAATAGATTGCCATCACATTCAACTAGAAAGTTGTTGAAGCAAGTACTACATGGAGCTTGAAGCTCTTCAAGTACTTTCCAACTAGACTTTTCTCTTGTTGCTTGTACTACTGCTAATTTTCCTGTTGTGCTAAGAAAATAAAATAATCCATTATGAAAAGCGGGACTTACATTGTAGAGGGTAAATTCCTTGTCTTCAAATGTGAAAAGGCCATAGCTTACATCCCAAAGGAGATGTACATATCCTCTAGCAATGGATAATATTGAGAATTCTTTATCCAACTCAACAGTCATACATTGAGAAGAGGTTGGGGAATGGGACATGCCAAAACACCTGGTATTCCGGATTTCTCTATGCCAAAATGGAAGTGGTAACACTTGTTTTGTAAAAGGATTGAAAAAAACTTGAAAACCTTTGTTAACTGACACCAGCAATAGCCAACCATCTTTTGAACAACAAATTTCTGAATTCAAGCTCCAACCTTTATCTTGAGGAAATTTTATGATGTATTTGTACTCGAGGCCATGCTTCGGACTCACAAAAGTGAAGACTGTGTCGTTTGAGAACACAAATAATGGACACATGGAGCGATCATCAAACCTTGACATTGACATGGAAGAAGATGATCTCCATTGAAATGGTGGCGTGGCTAGACGAAGGAATTTATTGCTAGCTCGAAAATTCAAATAATCAAGTACATCATTGATATGTTTTGCAATGACTTCAACCAATTCTATGGGAAGTGCAGATTCATTATGAGTTTTATCCCCTTCACCCTTTAAATAGACTATATCATATATACTTTTTTTCTCTCTAATTTCTTCTTTGAGTGTAGTAGCCATCCTACAAAACACATATTAAAAGCATAATCAAATTAAAAGTAGTCTTATATATAGGATTAACATATAAGGACTAGCTCAAGTGGCTCGAAAAAATTGAGCCAAGGGTTAAAAGGAGTCTGGAGATCAAGTTGCAAGATGTAAATATATTAATAACAATTAACTACTAATCATTTGTCATAAAAAAGTACTAACATATTTTTCAAATAAATGTGTAAAAAATATACCCTGTATCTGGCATGAACCATCTTGAATAAGACCGACTATCTGATAAATTAGAGAAAGGTTGAGAAGTTACAAGACAGTTGTCTTCAATGTTGTAAATATAAACAGATTTACAATCTTTTAGGGCAATATAGATGCGGCCTCCTTCTTCTGTTTCTGGATTGACTACCGGACAAGCAATGGCTGAGTCAAGACTGCATATAAAGAACACTTTATCCTTGATACTTTCCACCTTTACCCACACCCGTTGAGAAGAATAAAATTTGAAAACCGAAACTGCAATAACCCTATCTCGTTCATGGCAAACTTCTATTCGAAATAGTATGTTGTTGGATACAATCAAGTGACTTATGAGCTCATGAAAGCTAGTTGGTAGATGATCTCCCATGAGATCAGTTGTGCAGTTTATTGTAAACCCATTAAGTTTATGTTTTTCAATAACTACTATAATAGAATGGTAGTGAGTCCACATTCCCGCATAGATGCGACCATTGCAGTAAACTGGGTTTTCAAAATAGACTCTCTTTCCCCTTATAAGATCTTTACCCTGCATAGCTAAAACTCTCGCAATATCTTCATTAAAGCATGCTTCAATCCATTGCTTATCTCCAAGTTGGTAGTGAAATATTGAAAGACTATAGGTTGGAAATAAGAAAATGGAGCATGGTTGATAACCATTTGTAGATGGAGGAGATGACAAAATGCAATTGCAGAAGATAGTGCCATTGTGTTTAAGAGGTGGGAGCGTGATTTTCTTAAGGTTATATGGATTCCAAAGAAACAAATTACTAACATATTTTGATATTTTGTTTTCCCAAAGAAACCAACCATGTTGTACTGTTATAAGATTTGATTTTCTAAATTCTGAATTCCATGTAGAGTAGGATTTGGAGGGATCTGATATGTTGCAAAAGGTTGGAGTCTTTAGGGGTTTACCCGTCAAATACAGCAACCAAGGTTTTATCTCTCCTTCCATTAAGTTAGGATATGCAACTATCAATCACAAAGATATGAGTGAATTTTAAAAACAAAAATAACCTATTAAAATAGAACTACTCTTCAAAATAACTAAAAAATAACTAAAGATAATAATCACTTAAAAAAAAATTTAGGGTTCAGCATATAATGGTTACCTTTAAATATGTATTCCTCGGCTTTGCAAATCTGAATTACATTAACAAAACCTAGCATACATATATAGGCAACAAGAGAAATAGCGTAAATTTAGTTTAGGGTATCATAGAGATATTTTTTCTTCAAACTAAACTCGGATTAAAAGGCAGATAAGTAGATATTTTGAAACGGAATTGAACAACCTTGCCGATGAATATTTATTTACACGATAAGCAGCTAAACAAAATTATAAGATCTGGCACTACAATTGAAAATAAATATAATTTTTTTTTCAATATTTTATTTTTATTTTAACAAATTCTGAATATTTACAGTAACAAACAAATCATACCATTTAATATTATATTCTTAAATCAATTATCATTATTATTGTTTATATCATCAATTCAATTAAACTAATTAATATCAATATTGATTATAAAATTATGAGTGAAGAAGTCCTTACAAAAATTACATAACCCAAATTAGTTTTAAGAATATTTTTTTATTTAATTTTTTACAAAATTTAATAAACCATATTAATCATTCCATTAATATTTTTCTCAAACAGTTTTTATTTCCTATTTTTAAATACTAAATTAATTTTTATTTTTATTTTTAATTTTATTTTAAACAAATTAAATTTGAAAATATAAAAAAAAACCTAAATTTATTCCTAGAAGGAATCAATTTGGAAATTAAAATAAATAAAAAAAAACAAAAAAATTTTTTTTTTCCTAAAAGGAATCACAGGATCTTTAAAGTACATCCTATGCATTTACAATTAATTCAATGAACATTATGAGTAACATAAAAAAAACTTTTAACTTTTAATTTTTCATTTTATATTAATAAAAAACTTTATTTAATAATTGACATTTAGCTTTTATCTACTAGTTTTTGCTATTACATTTTGTTTTTATTTGAAGTAGTTTTTGAGTTTATAACTTTTTACTCATCATTTTTTCATTCATTTATATCTTTATTATTTTAACAAAATATATTTGTTATCCTTTAATCTACTATCTTTTATATATATATATATATATATATATATATATATATATATATATATATATATATATATATATATATATATATATATATATTTATTTATTTATTGGCGATCAACTTATTCTAAGAATAAGTTTTTTTTAGTGTACACCAAATAATAACTTTTGAATTAATCTAATTTAATGGTTAATTAAGTAAAAAGATAATTTAACTATTAGATTATATTCAAGTCCAAGACAATCATTTGAAGTAAATTAAAAAAACTTACTTGGGAGTAAGCTGATCCTCATATATAATTTAACTAATAGTGAATTTTAAATCAGATAATTATATTTGTGTCAACTAATAAAATGAAAGATTTTTTTTAAATAAGCAAATGTGTATAGATAGAGCAGGAGAAATACTCCAAAAATACAACAGAGTTCAAAAACAGTTATTTCCTACCACACAAAATAGGGGCAGAAAACCAATCATAATAATTGATACAACAATTATTGCTCTTTAAAACCAACCAGACCCAAGAGGTGTAAATAATCGAATAGTAGCACTCGTTGAATCGGAAAACTCCGTCGTTGAATTGGATTGCATTACGAACTGTCCAAATGTTCCACACCGTCGCCAACCAAATTAGACCCACCGTGGTTGTATCCTTATTGTTTGTGGCGTGGCTACTCGCGAAGGGGAAAGCCACAAAATCCTGTAACGTCAAATTCGAAATCGCACCTATCCATTTCCATAATTTCACCCATAATGCATTAATCCTGCTGCAGCCGAAGAAAAGATGCAACACATTTTCAAGATTATTAAAACAAAAACCACAAACTGTAGCGAGCGATTTTGGACGTGGTTCTTAAGCACTATCGTTCTTTGGGGTGACTATAGGTCGATTCATTTTTTATCCTATTGTGAGCTGATGAAGGAAGGGAAATAGATGTCTCCAATTAACCCTGCTTGCAAACTGATTTTAAACAGCGGTCTGTTAGGTTACGGATGCTATCAATGTGGGGGGGCCTCTCTCTGGTTTATTTTGAAAGAATGTTGACTTTTAGTAGGATTTTAGGACTGGGATTCTTGAGGATATGGGATTTGAATTTTGGTTTATTGTGCTCGCTAAGATTTTTCTTTCAATCTTATGCCTACGTATTCCCGTTTACCGAAACAGGGAAATCAGAGCGATCGTAGTTCCTCCTATTCTATGGGAGGAAATGGGTGTTTTGGTGTCTTGTTCAAAGCCCAAGACGTGAAGCGAAAGGTGATATATATCTTGTTCAAACCCAAGATGTGAAGCTGAAAAAGTCTATTTGTATCTTGTTCAAAGCCCAAGATGTGAAGCTAAAGGGGTCTCAACTTCAGAGAGAATTTGTCATCTCTAAAGGGGGTCTGTTTGTCACTTGGGTGACTGATTTATAAAGGAGGATTACTTTAACCGGGATACGTGGATCCTAGCAATGCCATAATTTCCTTTATAGGGGGTTTTAACCTGAAGGAGAAGACTTTAACTCAGTGTAGAGCAACGCTATCTTTCCTTAGGAATTTCTCATGCTAAAAGAAGGACAGTGGCATGGATGTAAATAATCCAGAGGCTTGCCGCTTATAGGGATTAGATGGAAGGAGTTGTTGATGTTTGTGTACTGTGAACGAGGCACAGTTTTGATATTAAAAGGTTGATTGACTCAACCGGGGTTTTCTTATACAAAGCCTAAGAGGAGGCTAATGGCCCAACAAGAGAGAGTTTTTATGTGTCTCGTACGAAGCCCGAGAGAGAGGCTAAAAGGGTTGACTCAACGAGGGAGTGCTTTTGGATGTGTCTTGTACTAAGCCCAAGAAGGAGGCTAAAGGTTTGACTCAACAAGAGAGTCTTTTGTATCTCGTACAAAGCCCGAGATGGAGGCTAAAGGTCTGACTCAACAAGAGAGTCTTTTTGTATCTCGTACAAAGCCCAAGATGGAGGCTAAGGGTCTGACTCAATAAGAGAGTCTTTTTGTATCTCGAACAAAGCCCGAGATGGAGGCTAAGGTAACTGTTTTAGTTGAGTGACAGGTCCAGTATGTTGTATAAAAGAGAAAATCAGTTCTTATAAAGAGACTGATTTCGGGTGGGATTGTAATTTGGTACTGATCAGAGGATCAGGGTTATTTCCTGTTCTTTAAGGAAATGGGGAATCCAGAGGGTATTGGAGACTGTTCGAGTCTACGGGGTTCCTTCCTATTCTTGAAGGGTGCTTGAGAATGTCTTTGAGACTCAAGGAAATTAGACTGTCCAAGTCTAGAGTTTCATCTTTTATACTATGCTTTGAGAAACAGTAGTAGACTCTTGGAAAGACTGTTCTATTAAGATGACTAATTTATGTTCCTATACCTCTAGGAGGCCGTCGGGACAATTTGTACGAAGCCCAAGAGGAGGCTGGAAACTTCTAAGAAGCTGATCGGTCCTTGTACGAAGCCCAAGAGGAGGCTATTATTCTCGAAGGAAGAAGTCATTATATGAATCCTAAGAGGAGGTTGTGAATACTTCTAAGAAGCCGACGGGTCCTTGTACAATGCTCAAGAGGAGGCGGGGATGCTTTTAGGAAGCCTGTGGGTCCCCAAACCCCGATAAGTTCAAGACAGGCTATTCACGGAGAATAGATCAAGCCAGGAAAGTTTGAGAATTTGGAAGAAACTCAAGAGATGTCATTCACGGAGAAAAGATCATCCCTGGGTAATAGAGTTTCTTGACAAGTGCTTTTAAGAAGCCTGTGGGTCCCCAAACCCCAAGAAGTTCAAGACAGGCTATTCACAAAGAATAGATCAAGCCAGGAAAGTTCGAGAATTTGGAAGAAACTCAAGAGATGCCATTCACGGAGAAAAGATCATCTCTGGGGAGTAGGGTTTCTTTGACAACTTCTACGAGTGACAGTCTGAGAAAGGGTTCAAAAAGAATCTGCCTTTCACATCTTCATATTGTTTAACCCCAAGAGGAGGGAAGACTGTGTCTGGTAATCCTATGGGGATCTAGTTTAGACTATTTCTAAGAGTGATCAACGGGCTTAATGTTAGACGTAGTTGCCGGGGAAACTCTAAATATCTATACTATTATTACACAGTTGATATGAGTTTATGAAAGAAGACTTACAGTGAAACAGCCCCACAATACAATTATATGTATATGAAAATGGTAAAAGAAAGCATATAACCACTTACTCGGTTGTAGAGCTTCCATGCTATTTGGTTAGTTGTTCAACAAAGAAAGATTGAAAACAACAGTATATTTCAAAATCAAAGGAGAAAGTGTTTTGAAAAAGAAAGATTTGGGGCTTACAGCTCAAGGAGAGGCCCAAGTTTTATCAGTGATCGCACTGTTGTTTTTGTACAGAGGGACTTATACAAGTGATTGGGGCCCAAAAAGGTTTTCTGTACAAAGGGATGGGTCTTACACTCTCTCAAGAGGCCCAAGGAGTTTTTAAAAAAGGATTGGGGCTTATAACACGAGGGTAGACCCATATGATTTTATTTTGAAATGGCGATCGCGCCGAGATTTTCTTTTAACACAGAGGGACTTATACAATAAGTGAGGCCCAAAAAAAGATTTTTGGTTAAAAGGGGATTGGGTCTTACACTCTAATTGAGGCCCAAGAGTTTTGAATGGGTCTTATAGCTCGAGGAGAGGCCCAGTTGGTTTTGTTTTTCAACGGACGATGATCGCGTCGAACTTTTTGAAATACAACGGGATTTATATAATAAGTGAGGCCCAAAATAGGGTTGTATTTACAAAGGATTGGGCCTTACACTCTATTAGAGGCCCAAGAGTTTGAAAAAGTTTGATGAGGGTTGAATTAATCAAAACCCTAATTTGTTTCCAAAAATGGATTTTAATTAAATAAAAAATTCAATTAAAATGATCAAAAATTGTTTTAATATGTGGAAACAAATTGTGATCTTGGACTAATGTTTCTAAAATCATATTTTGACCTACAAAATAATTAGAAAGCATTAAAATTCACAAAATCAAGAGGGAAAAAATATTTTAAATGTCAAAAACAATTAAAACATTAATTCTTTGCAAAAATATCAATTATATGAAATAAATAATATTTTTGGGATTTTTTGATAAAATAAAATATTTTAACATTTTTGTGAATTATTAAAAAAAGAATCAACCCAAAATCATTAAAACTCATAGAGAAATTAATTTTTGAATCAATTAAATAAAATCACAAAATTCAAATATTCAAATATTTGAAAATGGCGCCAAGAACAAGGGCAAGAACACGCGCCACCCTCTGTTTCTGCAGATTTGCGTTTTCTATCCAATCTCACTGAATACTTGATTATATCATGCTATCTACATATCAATCTACTTGTTTTAACCTCGCGATCATGTCTATAATCTTTAATTTCATTTATTTTTAACATGGAATAAGAAATCAAAGAGAAACCTCAAGAACCCTAATTTCTGCATGAAGGTTCAGAAATTCCACACACGATTCAAACAATGCAATTTATTGAGGGAAAACATTCCATGCATGATTATGAACATATGGCCAAATTATTGTGCAGCAAAAATTGCATGGATCATAGAGTTAGAAGAGCTCATGCTTACCTCTTGCAGCTGGTGATTGTGTTTTGTGTTGGAGGTGTTACAGCTAGGTTCCAATGATCTGGATAGCTTCCCTAGGTTCCATGGAGTGTGTATGGATGCTTGGAATGGATTGAAATAATCTGGAACTTGAGATGGTACCCCAACTGCAATTCTGTCAAGAACTTGAGCAACTGGCTGGTGATTTTGTGATTTTGGTGTTCCAGATGTTATGTGAGTGTTTGGATCACTTCTATGTGATATATGTGAGGTGTGTGAGTGATTGGTTTGATTGGAAAAGCTCTCAAACTTAAAACCCGATAGTGACTTGCCTTAGAAGGCAAAATTGGAGTGAAAGAAGAGATTTTGAGGAAAGCATCTGTTTGATGGCTTTGGTGTACTCAAACTGATCACAAATGAGCTTTATTTATAGTAGAGCAAGTTTGTTTTGCAAGCAATAGTGAATGGCAACTGCAGTAGAGGTTTATTCAATGTTGGCCAATGGAAATTCAAGTCTCCTCTAGCCATTGACTAGAGGTTAGGGCACAGAGCTTCGGTTCCCTTGGTCTTGGATAAGTCTTGACTGAATTTAGTTGAGAATGGCTCAGTCCATGCCACCTTGATGCTTCCATTGAATGCTCCAATCCAAAATTGGAGTCTTGTCCCCATTTTAGGCAATTCTAGGTTTAGCATGTTATTTCTTGTTCCAAGGACTTTGGAGGCTTGGCTTAGTGATTGTCTCCTTTAGATTCAATCCTCAGAGGTGTCCAAGTGGATAGGAGTGTTTGGATTTGCACAATTTTGGCAAATCGAGCAAAAATGCAAAATCTGTCTTGCCTTGACAGATTTTAACAAGGCAACTTGCCAATGTTATATCTCATGGCTCAAATTGAATTTGGTAATGTTCTTGGCCATTTTGGAAAGCCCTTAAATGATACAACAACTGTTTGATCATATTTGGTTTTGATACCTTTTAGATCCAAGTGAAAAATCCTCTTACATTTGGAAAAAAGTAAGGCAAATTCTGACTTAGTGAAATTTTCACTAAGTGTGGAACAAAGTGACTTTTCTTGATTTTGATCACTCCATAACTCAAAATCCATGAGGAATTTGGACATAGGTTAGTATGAAGCTTTTGTAGAGGGCAATGAGATCTACAAATCAAGCTTTAGATGGGAGAAAATGGCTTTGTGGTTTAGGAGTTATGATCCTCCAAAGTTGGTACCCTAGCCACTTTATTTTTTAACTTAGAAAATTTTCTAAGTTTTTATGGTTACCCCTTTTACAAGTTATCCAACTTTTCTTGATTTTTCTTGATGAATGATGATTCAAATCATACATTAACATCATTTTAGGGTTAAAAGTCCATTTTAGTGAAAAATCTCAAAAAGTCAAAGTTGACTTTTGTGCACAGTTGATGGACATGTTCCATGGGTGTCATAGGGTATATTGATGCATGTCATAGGGCTTGGGAGCATGTCCTGGTCAAAAGTCAAAGTTACAGTTGACTTTTTCCGCAAAACCCTAACTGTGGTTCAGATGAAATTGAAACTTGTTGCTCAAGCTTCCTGGACCAATCCATTGTTCCAAATGGATCAATATGGTATATTGGAGACCCTCAAATCATGTCTTGAGGTCTTGGCTCATGATTTGTCCCAAAAGTCAACTTAGGGGTGAATTAGGTCAAGAAACCCTAATTCCTGATTTTTGATGTATGCATCCCCTAAGGCCAAATTAAATTGATGATTGGGTCCATGAGGTTCCATGGAGTATATTAGGATATGTTTTGAATCATCGGCTCATGCCCAGATGAAAATTTCCATCTGGAGGTCCTGGTCGACCAAACCCTAATTTGGTGACACTGGCGATCTTGAAGCTTGATCCACCTAGAAGGGAGCAACCTTGTGCTTAATCCTTGAAGTGGGAGTCCTCTTGATCCTTTTTGGATGTTTGAGAGGTTAGACAAGTTGAATATCATGTCATCCCTTGATTGATCCTTTGTCTAAGCACTCAGAGAGGGCTTGAAACCCTAATTTTGATTGTAGTGGATGCTCACCCATCTTTGGGGAGACTAATGAAGTATGATGGTTCATCCATATTGTGGTGATGATTTGCACAATGATGGGAAATCTTAGTGGTCAAAATTTGGGGTATGACAGATGCCCCTATTTAATCTTCTTGGACCCGAAGGCATGAATGACGAAGGTATTCGGGTATTCGGGGTGCAAGAGGGTTTAATATTGGAATACCCGAAATTTTGATGGTGATCCTGAATGGTAGCTTACGCATTCATCCTCTTTTGCTAAGCAATGATGCTTAGAAAAGTTAAACTTCCCCTCGATCCTGGTCTTCAGCCAAGGAGATGGTCTAAGTTTTCTTTTGTCAACTTCCCCTTGATCCTGGTTTCCTACCAAGGAACTGGTCTCAGTTTCCGAATATAAACCTCCCCTCGATACTGGTTTCCTACCAAGGAACTGGTCTAAGTTTCTGAAGTAAACTTCCCCTCGATCCTATTTTCCTACCAAGGAACTGGTCTTAGTTTCTTTTGTAAACTTCCCCTCGACCCTGGCTTCCTACCAAGGAACTGGTCTTAGTTTCTGAAGTAAACTTCCCCTCGATCCTGGTTTCCTACCAAGGAACTGGTCTAAGTTTCTTTTGTCAATAAACTTTATTGACAAGGGACGCTATTCATAGCGGTTTTCCTCAAACTTCTCGCCGAATTTTCCTGGGGAGACGCCATTTGACGGAAAAGGTTGACGTCAGACTTGCTGGGGAGCCCGATCGTCTGAGTTGTAGAGTTGTACAAACTTCTCTGTTGGAGACGCCATTTGTCTCTACTAGGGAAAACGAGTCTCTTGGGAGACTGCTTTCATTTGGGGCTATTACACCATACTTTTCTCGGGATCTTCCCGGAGAAATGCCATATGATGGGATCCGATTTGAGGTGCCGATGACCTTTTCATCAACGGTCTTTTTCGGAGAAAAAATGTCGTATCGCCGAATCTCTGATTAAGAGGCTTTCTCTAGGGATTTTCCTTAATCCGGGAAAGCAAGGGTATCATCTTCAATGGCGAAGAGTGATGTTGACTGAGGGCTCTCTGGCCTTTCAGAGGTTCAAATTATCAAAGTGGTCAAGGAGCCAACTTCATTCCAGAAATAAACTGGAGGAGATAGATTGTTCAGGCGCCGCGCTTCTTGACGAGACAAGAACTGATAACTCGATTGAGAGGACTGTTATCACTACGGGACCAGACCGACTGGAGTGATAGTGATGCAATATGAAATGTGAATGCAAATCAATAATGCATGATATATGTATGTATATGATGACAAAACTGACGCGACATACAGACTAATGGATGAACATGACTGGATACTCGGCCATCGCGGGGCGAAGAAGTACCGTTGGTTCAAAAAGTAGCAATTCTACCTTGCTTAGGAGAAGTAGTCCTCGCGGGGAACTATGTTGGTCGGGCTTAAGAGATGAGAACTCGGCCGAGGAGGTCAGATGGAGCATTCGCATCTGACATAGTTGATCCTTCACTCAGGCATACTGGTTTAGAAGGAGTACTTTGATTCTGCACTTCGAGGTTCAAACACCTTTGGAGAAGCGATCGAGGTTCTTCTGATGTTCAACAGTCAAAAGAAATTGCCGACTTTATTTTTAAAAGCAGAAAAAGTTTTAACAAGTAAATTCATTTTTGTTTTATTTCAAGAACCGTTAATCATATTAAAATGTCGTTCTGTAAAGCTAAAACAAATAAGAATTGCAAACAAAAGCACAAGGGCTCAAATTTTATTGATAGGATGGAAATCAGCGGAACGCGTGATTCCATAGAGTGTATACAAAGTTAGAAAATGGTAATTTACAGGGAAAAGGGCTACGTTGAAACATAACGACCACTATCCTTCTACCAACTTTGAATTCGGGACATCCTGAGCTTCTGTCGAAGATGACCTTGACTGGAGTTTTCCTCCGATGGATGGTGTAACTGCTGCTGAGGGACTTGCCACTGTTGAACATAGTTACTTGCCATTATCCCTAACTTTTGCCTGGATTGTATTGTGATGTTTCCAATCCACCGGGATGATTTTTTCTTTTTATTTGTCTCTAACTTTTGCCTGGACCGCCCTTTCGGGTTATCAATCCACCGAGACGTTTTTTTTTAGGCGAAGTATTTCTTGACTACATCAACGTTTGTGGGGTAGGCAAATTCCTCTCCGTCCATGGTGACAAGTCTCAAGGCGCCGCTTGAGAAAGCTTTCATGACCACATAGGGGCCATCATAATTCGGAGTCCACTTGCCCCGAGAATCAGTGAGAAAGGATTGTATCTTTTTTAGCACGAGGTCTCTTTTCCTGAAGACGCGAGGTCGGACCTTTTTGTCGAACGCCTTCTTCATTCTCTGTTGATACAACTGACCATGGCATAGTGCCGTGATTCGCTTTTCTTCGATCAGATTCAATTCGTCGTGTCGACTTTGACACCATTCAGCTTATGTAAGCTTAGCTTCCATCAATACTCGGATTAATGGGATCTCTACTTCTATGGGGAGCACTGCTTTCATGCCATACACTAGAGAGAAAGAGGTAGCCCCTATTGAAGTGTGGACAGATGTTCGATAACCATGAAGAGCAAAGGGTAACATCTCGTGCCAATCTTTGTAGGTTACAACCATCTTCTGAACAATCCTCTTGATATTCTTGTTAGCCGCTTCTACCGCTTCGTTCATTTTAGGTCGGTAGGGAGATGAGTTATGGTGTTCAATCCTGAACTCTACGCACAACTCTTTCATCATCTTATTGTTCAAGTTAGATCCATTATCAGTAATGATCTGGCTTGGAACACCATAACGGCATATGATATTGTTTTTGATAAATCGGACCGCCACTTGTCGGGTTACATTAGCGTACGACGCTGCTTCGACCCACTTGGTGAAGTAATCAATGGTTACCAGGATAAACCGATGTCCGTTCGAAGCCTTGGGCTCAATCAAGCCAATCATGTCGATTCCCCATATGGAAAAAGGCCATAGGGAAGAAAGAACTTTGAGATGCGTTGGCGGTACATGGATTTTGTCGGAGTATATCTGACACTTGTGACAACTCCTCATGTACTTGTAGCAGTCGGACTCCATTATCAACCAATAGTACCCTGCTCTTAGAATTTTTCTCGCCATTGTGTGTCTCTTGGCATGAGTGCCAAAGGACCCTTCGTGAATTTCTTTCATAAGCATGTCTGCTTCTGGTCTGTCCACACATCGGAGTAAGACCATGTCAAAATTTCTCTTATACTGTGTATCACCGCTCAGGAAGAAGCTACCTGCTAGTCTTCTGAGGGTCTTTCTATCCTTTTTGAATGCCCCAGGAGGGTACTCTTGTTTCTGAAGGAAGCATTTGATATCGTGATACCAAGGTTTGTCGTCTATGACTGCTTCAATCGTGAAGATGTAAGCGGGCCGTTCAAGGCGCATTATGTCGATTTTAGGTATGTCATTCCATTGACCTACACTAATCATAGAAGATAGAGTGGCTAATGCGTCAGCCATGTGATTCTCATCACGAGGGATGTGATGAAACTCAATTTTGTTGAAGAAAGGTAACAACCTTCTTGCATAATCTTTGTAAGGAATCAGTCCTGATTGGTATGTGTTCCAATCTCCTTTTATCTGATTGATAACCAGGGTTGAATCGCCATATACGTCCAAGTTTTTGATCCTTAAATCAATTGCTTCTTCGAGACCCATAATACAAGCTTCGTATTCGGCCTCATTGTTTGTACACTTGAACGTAAGTCTGGCGGTGAAAGGAATGTGGGTACCCTGAGGGGTAACAATGATTGCCTCAATTCCGTTTCCGTAATGATTGACAGCTCCGTCAAAGATTAGTCCCCATTGGGAACCTGGTTCTGGCCCTTCACTGGGTAACGGTTCATCGCAATCTTTCATTTTCAAGTACATGACATCTTCGTCTGGGAAGTCAAACCCAATTGATTCTTGATCGTCAATCGGTTGATGAGCCAAATGATTGGCTAACACACTTCCTTTAACGGCTTTTTGAGCATGGTACTCTATGTCATATTCTGACAGTAACATCTGCCAACGGGCAATCCTTCCCGTGAGAGCAGGCTTTTCAAATACGTACTTGATTGGATCCATCTCGGAGACCAACCAAGTAGTATGACGAATCATGTATTGGCGCAGACGTTTGGCTGACCAAGCCAAAACACATCAAGTTTTCTCGAGCATAGTGTACCGAGTTTCGTAGTCGGTGAACTTCTTGCTTAGATAGTAAATGGCAGACTCTTTCCATTTGGTTTCGTCTTGTTGGCCAAGTACACAGCCCATGGAGTCTTCCAAGACTGTTAAGTAGATGATCAGTGGTCTTCTTTCCACTGGAGGTGATAGAATCGAAGGATTCAACAGATATTCCTTAATACTGTCGAAGGGGGTTTGACAATCTTCTGTCCAAACATAATCCTGATTCTTTTTTAGTAGCTTGAAAATCGGCGCACATGTCGCGGTCATGAGGAATATGAATCTGGAGATGTAGTTCAAACGTCCCAGGAACCCTCTAACTTGTTTTTCAGTTTTCGGAGAAGGCATTTCTTGAATGGCCTTGACCTTGTCAGGATCAACTTCAATTCCTTTCTGGCTGACGATGAATCCTAGTAGTTTCCCTGAACAAACACCGAAGGTGCACTTGTTGGGATTCAAACGGAGGTTGTATTTTCTCAGACACTCGAATAGCTTTGACAGGTGGGTCACATGCTCCTCCTATGTCTTTGATTTTGCAATCATATCATCGACATATACCTCGATTTCCTTGTGTATCATGTCATGAAAAAGAGTAGTCATGGCCCTTTGATAGGTTGCCCCAGCGTTTTTCAAACCGAACGGCATCACCTTGTAACAAAAGGTACCCCATGGGGTAATGAACGAAGTTTTCTCCATGTCTTTTGGCGCCATTTTGATCTGGTTATAGCCCGAGAATCCATCCATGAAGGAGAAAACTTTGAACTTTGTTGTACTGTCTACCAGCATGTCAATGTGTGGTAAAGGAAAGTCGTCCTTTAGACTAGCCTTGTTTAGATCTCTATAGTCGACACACATTCTGACCTTTCCGTCCTTTTTGGGAACGGGTACGATGTTGGCTAACTATTGAGGATATTCATATGTGGCAAGGAAACCCGCGTCGATCTGTTTCTGTACCTCCTCTTTGATTTTGATGGCCATGTCCGGTTGAGTCCGTCTCAACCTCTATTTTACTGGCGGACATTCTAATCTTAACGGTAAATGATGTTCTACAATGCTGGTATCCAACCCTGGCATATCCTGATAGGACCAAGCAAATACATCGGGGAATTTTCTAAGAAGCTTTGTCAAACTCTCTTTGGTAGTTGGACTGAGCAGTGCGCCAATCCTGATTTCTTTTCTCTCTCTTTCTGAACCCAAGTTTACCGTTTCCAACGGCTCTTTGTAAGGTTCAATGGACCTTTCCTCTTGTCTGAGTAATCGGGAGATCTCTTTTGGAATTTCGTTGTCAACTTCTTTTTCAGCCCCAAATATCGGGAACTCAAAGTCGGGAGAAGGCATTGGATCGTATGTTTTAACGGGGTTTAAAACAAGCAATCTGCATGACGTGATGATTTGTGTTTAGAAGAGATAGAGAAAATGCAAGTGTGTGTGCAGTGTATTTCTTTTACTGCTTGTTTTTATTATTGAGTTTGTTTTAGGATTACCATTTCCTAAGAAAAGCAAAAAGAGAAAACAACAATTAATGCGGAAATTACAAAACGACGTTATTTTATTAATGAACAAGTCGATTCTTGAAACTACAGCCCTATAAAACAAAACTCTGTCGCTTTGGGCGAAGCGAAGACGGAAATTTACAGAAAGTGAGCCCTATCAAAACATCTATTTCACCTGGGCAGGGTGAAAGGTTAAAGATGACAATTACTTTGACTGATGAACGATCTTCGGAACATCGACAGCAACCCACTGGCGGCGAACTCCTCGGTGAATCACAAAGTCTGGCACCTTCCTTGATTTGTTTTCAGAAATAACGCTGATTTCTGATGGAG
This sequence comes from Lathyrus tuberosus, assembly GCA_022829125.1. Classification (NCBI taxonomy): domain Eukaryota; kingdom Viridiplantae; phylum Streptophyta; class Magnoliopsida; order Fabales; family Fabaceae; genus Lathyrus; species Lathyrus tuberosus. Next base: position 742,844 of record JALAZF010000215.1, read on the forward strand.
CAGGATCATTGGAATCTGTCTCCCAAGCAGAGTTGTCGTAGGAGGATTCCTCAGTTGTATTTTGCATAGCATTTGTGCTCTTAGGTAAATCTCCCCATCCAGTTGGCTGGATGTCTTCGAGCCTGATACGAGAGCTTTCGGGAGCAGTGTACTTGACCGTATAGTCGTATTTTCCACTTGGTTGTCCCAGAGTGTCCCACACTTCTTTAGAACTGGAGTAGTCATCCCTCTTGATGACCTTGACCTCGGGAAAATCATAGTTAATGAATTCAAGTCTTGCAAATGTTACGAATTCATCTTCATGTTGAGTAGTTTCAGAATGACCTGAGTGTTGATCCCATGACATGGTGGGGACATAGGTATTCTGTTCAATGATGCTCAGTTGAGTTCCATTACTCGGCTGACTTTCTTGCCCCAAGTCTCCTGGGTAGGGCTGCCACATTGGCAGGCCATCCATTGGGCCATAGTAGGTGGAGTCAAAATTGTCCTTCATCGGAGTGTCTTCCTCTAATGAATTTGGTGGAGCACGGCATCCTTCCGGATCACAATCTCCATATATCATTTTGACATCTGACCGTGGTATAAATCTCGGACTCTGTGCGGGATAGCAAAATTGCGTAGGCACCTCTTCCTGAGATATATAATTGTCCTCGTTAAGATAGGACTTCCATTCTTCATCTGTGTTGGAGGTCTCCTCCTCATTGATGGTATGCACTTCTTGAGACACTGGGTGAAGGAAACCTCCCCTGTGGAAGAAGTTTTGAATGGGATGAAGACTTTCATCCCTGGCAGCTGTCTGGGTGCAGGTTGCAGAAAAACCAAGACCCTTCTTTGTTGTATTGCTAGTAGGAATGACAAGTTGTCCCCATCCTATTGTATCGGTACTCTCGACCGCTTTGATAGCATCTTTGTATGAGGAAATCGAAGTTCCTTCTTTAAACTGATTGTCCTTGCTTACCGACAGTGCTTGGAACTGAGTTCCAATAACCTCCTCGGGTTCTACACAAGTAGATGATGATAAGTTGCTTACAAGCAAGGCTTGTTCTCCATAGACCGTAACGAGTTGGCCGTTCTGAACGAACTTTAGCTTTTGGTGGAGAGTCGAGGTGACTGCCCCAGCCTGATGTATCCAAGGTCTTCCTAATAAACAACTGTACGTTGCCCGGATGTCCATAACCTGGAAAATGACTTGGAAAATATGAGGACCAATAGTTATGGGAATGTCAACTTCGACGATAACCGCTTTTCTGGACCCGTCAAATGCTTTGACGACGACCTCGCTAGTTCTCATCGGGGGTCCTTTGAATGATAATTGCATCAAAGTAGACTTCAGCATAACATTCAGGGCTGACCCTGTGTCTACCAGTACGCTGGCTAAAGCATCGTCCTGGCAGTTGACTGTGATATTGAGCGCCATGTTATGATGGCAACCCTCTTCAGGTAATTCCTCATCACTAAATCCCAAATTATTGTAAGAAGTGATGTTAGAGATAATGCTATCGAATTGTCTGATTGTTACATCCTGTTCCACAAAGGCTTGCTCCAAGACTTTATGTAGGGCCTCCCTATGCGCTTCTGAACTGAGTAACAGTGATAATACCGAGATCTTTGAAGGAGTCTGTAACAGCTGATCAACAATGTTGTATTAACTCCTTTGGATGAGCTTCAGCATCTCATCGTTGTTTTTCGAAAGGTCGGGATTACTGGATTGACCGACTGGTGGATCGGGAGCTTCTGTCTGAAGTTCCTTTTCTTTGTTGGATTTTCCAACTCCTCGGTTGAAGATTCTACCACTCCGTGTTACACGACTGATGTCTGCAATATTCACGACGGAGGGTAATGGAATTTCCTTTCCATTTTCAATTATCGTTGCACCGTATTTGTAAGGGATAGCCTTTGCTGATTCATACGGTAGTGGTCCTGGCAGATAGATGACTATGGGAACCTTCTGGTTTTTCTGACCATCATAAGTAATTTCGATCTGTTCCCGGTTAGGAACTCTCGATATGTCAAGTAGAGGAATGATGGCGAAAACATCCCTAGTCCTCTGATGATCAGAAATTATGACAACGTCCTCAATTTGATTGGCAAGGTAGTTCGGTGCCCAGTTGATTGGTCCGGAACCTGGATATGGGCGAATCTCTCCACGATCCACCTGCCCCTGGAGAGCTGCTCGCACAAGGTAGCACCCTTGGTTACTTTCTGAACAGACTCCACAACGTTCAAAGTTGTGTGGTGGCACTTGACCACGCCACTTTGAATACAATGTAACCTCACTAGGTTAGTTTCTACAAATCGGACATCCTGACTTTGACGTCGAGTTGGGTTTTTGTTATTGATACTAATTTGCTGAGAATCTTCATCCATATAGATTGGGATCCATCAGTGATTTAACAAGTGTTGAAGTGCTTCCTGGATAAAGGCACAACCTTGATCGTTTTCGCAACCCGCCGTACAACTGTGATAATCATGTGATACAAGGAACCCAAGTCGGACCTGCTCAGCATGTAACTCCACCAGGTTGGTATTCAGTAAGCGAATGTCGAAGATCTGAATCATGTTGATTTGATAGGGATTCCTATCATGGTAGTCCTGGATCCATCCAAGATCCATCTGACGCTGGAGGGCCTTTTGTACAAAAGAGAATCCCTGTTTGTTTACCGAGCAAGTCAGACAAGAACTGTAATCGTGCCGCGGCAGATTGTGATACTGGCTTTGCCTTGAGTGCATTGCCACCAAGTTGACATTCATCGCACGGATGTCGTGATTTTGAATGATGTTGGAATTCGTGTAGACCATGTTAACTCCACGAACTCGGTGCTCTTGGATCCATCCGAGATCCATTTGTTCCTGTAGAGCTGATTGCACTACAGAACGCCCTTGATTGCTTTTAGAGCAGATATCACACTGGTGATAATTATGAGGTGGCACATGGCCATGTCCTCTCTGTCTACAATGCATCTTGACCAGATTGGTTTTCAACAAGAGTACATCGTGAATTTGATAGACGTTGTTAAATTCTTTCTCAATCAAGTTGATGGCAGCTTTCTCGTGTTGAGGCAGCGGGTTAGTGAGAACATTCGGATTCATATCTTTGAAAGATAAGACCCCGCTCCTAACAAGCTTTTGCACATCAGATTTGAAATTGAGGCAGTTCTCTATGTTATGCCCTGGTCCTCCTTGATGGTAAGGGCACGTTTGATCCACCTTAAACCAAAAAGGCGGATTTTCCGGTATTGTAAGAGGGGACTTAGTCTGGATGTGCCCCTTGGCTAGCAGTAACGGAAATAGTTCTGCGTACAATATGGGTATAGGATCAAATCCTGGTGGCCGCGTTGTACGGTTGTTGTTGTATTGGGGACGAGCCTGCTGAAGAGGCTGTTGTGTCCTTTGCTGATTTGGTTGGCTCCGTGCAACCTGAGGTTGATACATAGGAATAGGCGCAGGATTAATAGCAGGAGTCACAGCTGCTACTGACTGATAACGTCGCCTTTGCTTTCCGAGAGAGATATTCCCAATATCCTGCTCTTTTTTCTTAGGGAGAGCACTACCGTATCGTTTTGTACTACTCGATGATCCAACGTCTTTCGCTAAACGTCCTTCTCGGACGGCTTCCTCAAGATGAACTCCCATGCTCACCATCTCGGTGAAGTCACTGGGCGCACTGGCGACCATTCTGTCGTAGTAAAATGAGCTTAAGGTCTTTAAGAAGATCTTTGTCATCTCTTTTTCCTCAAGAGGTGGACGAATTTGAGCGGCAATTTCGCGCCATCTTTGAGCGTACTCCTTAAAGGTTTCCTTGTCTTTTTACGACATTGATCTGAGTTGATCTCTGTCAGGTGCCATGTCCAAATTGTACTTGTATTGCTGGACGAAGGCAGTGCCAAGATCTCTGAATGTGCCGATTGTGGCGTGGTTTAAACCCATGTACCATTTTAATGCGGCACCGGTTAAACTATCCTGAAAGTAGTGAATCAGTAGATCCTGATTCTCCGTCTGAGCTGACATTTGCCGAGCGTACATCACCAGGTGACTTTGAGGGCAAGAGTTACCCTTGTATTTTTCAAAGCCGGGCACCTGGAACTTGTGCGGAACTTTCACATTGGGGACCAAGCAGAGGTCCGCGGCGTCCTTTCCAAATAGATCCTGACTGCGAATAGCTTGCAATTCCTTTTGCATTTCCAGGAACTGTTCCTGGAACTCGTTCATTCTTTCGAACATGCTTTCGTTTCCACCAGAAGGTATTTGTGGAATCTGTCCTTCCGGGACAGTGTGCACCACAGGGGGTGGTACCGTGACTACGGCAGTGAATCTTAGCGTTTCCCGAAGTTTTTAACCTTCAGGAGTCTTCAGTATGCCCCTGGCATCTTCGCTTTCCCGAAGTTTGTAACCTTCAGGCCCAGCAGTTTCTGTTGTGATTCCCTGATCTTCAGTGATCGGCGGAACATATCCTTTTGGGATATAATTAACAGGCATGCCCCAAGGGCGATCTTTCGGCATTTAATACCTAGGATCGGACTTTTCCACTATGGGCGATGAAGTGATTTCTGAGATCACAGTCCTTTGTAGCTGAGTTTCTGCCATGGCTTGCATGTCGTTACAAAGCTTTCTCATATCTTCTCTCAGAGCGTCGATCTCTTCTTTCAACTCTCTGTTTTCTTCCTCAAGATCATCCATCTTTTTCTGACGATTGACCTGAGTATTGTACGAATGAGACAGTTTGACTCTAGAATCGAGACACAAACGTGAGATTCGTAGGTAAGAAGAATACGTTGCGCGAGAATGATGAATGCAATGATTAAATTAATTATTTTTGTTTATTCAAAATAAACTTCGACAATTAGATTGTAAATATCAAGCAGTGGGGAAACCCCATTTTATTAAATTCAAAGGATTGCGGAAATGGAAATACAGTAGATTACAAGGTACGGAAAAAGAAACCTAATCTAAAGGGTCCCGAGTCCTCTCTGAGGAGAACTCGGGAGCTGATTCTGGTACTTTCCTTTTCTTGGACCGGGGCTCTTGGGCCGTTGTCGGATTGTCATTCCTTTGCCAGGTGAAAGGAGCGGGCAAAGTTCTTTGGTCATCCTGATTATCCACAGCATGTTGCTCTAAAATCTCGATCAGAGCATCCTTCCCTTAGTGGTTAGGTGAGTCCTGACTTCCGACTCATCCAAATAAATTGCTCTCGCAATGGTTTGATCCTTTGGAATTTCTTCCAGTCCAGAAAATGGAGCTTGATCCGTAATATATAGATCAATCAGATAAGAATACTCCTCCAGCATTGGTGCGAGCTGGTAATCCGGGAATGTGAAACAATGATAAACCGGATCGTAGAACTAAACGAGCACATCCATGATTCCCTCAATCACATGGACTCTTAACAGTGATAACAGACCTCCGTACTTGGCTCTGAAAGCCTCAGGGTTAGTGATCATCCTTGTTAATCTTCTCAAATCCTCTACTTTTGGAACCTTGAAGGTGTACTTATGAGTTCTTCTTCTACCGAAATCCATTAGTGCAATCTTTTTCTCTGACATTTGCAATTATTGTCTTAGTTTGATTTGAAAAAGAGAGACTAGAAGAGAAGATTTTTTTGTTTTAATATTTTTTAGATGAATGCATGAATGCAGCACACAAAAACATAGAAAAACATGGGGTCAAAGGGTCGGTGTCATGAAGTCAAGGCTCTACCCATCCCCAAAGGTTTATACTAGGGTGATTTTTGTACCTGTACTCAAAATCATCAGCTCCTCCCAGGATAACAAACAGCAAGCGGATCGCCAGCGAGCTGTATGAAATCTTAGAGTAAGTGTCATTCACAGAGAATAGATCACCAGCCTCAAATGAGGGTAGTATCGCATAACAACTATTTCCGATAGTTTCTGCACTACAAAAGGGTTGGCTCCTCAACTTCTCAGACATCACAATCGGCCCATTGTCTATGAGAGGGAATGGGTTGCATTGGTCAGCCTCCACTGAGGTTGATGGTCGACCTTGTCGCCATCACTTATCTTAAGTGTATACTCAATCTTTCCACATGCGGCATCACACACATTCCCATTAGTAGAAAAATAAACACAAATATCAATTATGAAAAGCAGTATATATATTTGTCCTAAAGTCCTAGACTTTAAAGAGCTATGAACCCTATGTTCCTGACAAAAATGGCTCCCCGGCGGAGTCACCATTTTGTGGTTTCTTTCCTATTTAAAGTTTTTTGACCTAGGATCCTAGTGAGGTCAACATTCTTTGGTTTCCACCAGAGACAAAAACTATTCTGCCCCACGGTGGGCGCCATTTTTCTGTAGCGAGCGATTTTGGACGTGGTTCTTAAGCACTATCGTTCTTTGGGGTGACTACAAGTCGATTCATTTTTTATCCTATTGTGAGCTGATGAAGGAAGGTAAATAGATGTCTCCAATTAACCCTGCTTGCAAACTGAGTTTAAACAGCGGTCTGTTAGGTTACGGATGCTATCAATGTGGGGGGGCCTCTCTCTGGTTTATTTTGAAAGAATGTTGACTTTTAGTAGGATTTTAGGACTGGGATTCTTGAGGATATGGGATTTGAATTTTGGTTTATTGTGCTCGCTAAGATTTTTCTTTCAATCTTATGCCTACGTATTCCCGTTTACCAAAACAGGGAAATCAGAGCGATCATAGTTCCTCCTATTCTATGGGAGGAAATGGGTGTTTTGGTGTCTTGTTCAAAGCCCAAGACGTGAAGCGAAAGGTGATATATATCTTGTTCAAAGCCCAAGATATGAAGCTAAAAAAGTCTATTTATATCTTGTTCAAAGCCCAAGATGTGAAGCTAAAGGGGTCTCAACTTCAGAGAGAATTTGTCATCTCTAAAGGGGGTCTGTTTGTCACTTGGGTGACTGATTTATAAAGGAGGATTACTTTAACCGGGATACGTGGATCCCAGCAATGCCATAATTTCCTTTATAGGGGGTTTTAACCTAAAGGAGAAGACTTTAACTCAGTGTAGACCAGCGCTATCTTTCGCTAGGAATTTCTCATGCTAAAAGAAGGACAGTGGCATGGATGTAAATAATCTGGAGGCTTGCTGCTTACAGCGATTAGATGGAAGGAGTTGTTGATGTTTGTGTATTGTGAACGAGGCACAGTTTTGATGCTAAAAGGTTTATTGACTCAACCGAGGTTTTCTTATACAAAGCCTAAGAGGAGGCTAATGGCCCAACAAGAGGGAGTTTTTATGTGTCTCGTACGAAGCCCGAGAGAGAGGCTAAAAGGGTTGACTCAACGAGGGAGTGCTTTTGGATGTGTCTTGTACTAAGCCCAAGACGGAGGCTAAAGGTTTGACTCAACAAGAAAGTCTTTTGTATCTCGTACAAAGCCCGAGATGGTGGCTAAAGGTATGACTCAACAAGAGAGTCTTTTTGTATCTCGTACAAAGCCCGAGATGGAGGCTAAGGGTCTGACTCAACAAGAGAGTCTTTTTGTATCTCGTACAAAGCCCGAGATGGAGGCTAAGGTAACTGTTTCAGTTGAGTGACAGGTCCAGTATGTTGTATAAAAGAGAAAATCAGTTCTTATAAAGAGACTGATTCCGGGTGGGATTGTACTTTGGTACTGATCAGAGGATCAGGGTTATTTCCTATTCTTTAAGGAAATGGGGAATCCAGAGGATATTGGAGACTGTCCGAATCTATGGGGTTCCTTCCTATTCTTGAAGGGTGCTTGAGAATGTCTTTGAGACTCAAGGAAATTAGACTGTCCAAGTCTAGAGTTTCATCTTTTGTACTATGCATTGAGAAACAGTAGTAGACTCTTGGAAAGACTGTTTTATTAAGATGACTAATTTTTGTTTCTATACCTCTTGGAGTCCGTCGGGACAATTTGTACGAAGCCCAAGAGGAGGCTGGAAACTTCTAAGAAGCCGATCGGTCCTTGTACGAAGCCCAAGAGGAGGCTATCATTCTCGAAGGAAGAAGTCATTATATGAAGCCTAAGAGGAGGCTGTGAATACTTCTAAGAAGCCAACGGGTCCTTGTACAATGCCCAAGAGGAGGCGGGGATGCTTTTAGGAAGCCAGTGGGTCCCCAAACCCCGATAAGTTCAAGACAGACTATTCACGGAGAATAGATCAAGCCAGGAAAGTTCTAGAATTTTGAAGAAACTCAAGAGATGCCATTCACGGAGAAAAGATCATCCCTGGGGAATAGAGTTTCTTGACAAGTGCTTTTAAGAAGCCTGTGGGTCCCCAAACCATGAGAAGTTCAAGACAGGCTATTCACAAAGAATAGATCAAGCCAGGAAAGTTCGAGAATTTGGAAGAAACTCAAGAGATGCCATTCACGGAGAAAAGATCATCTCTGGGTAGTAGAGTTTCTTTGACAACTTCTACGAGTGACAGTCTGAGAAAGGGTTCAAAAAGAATCTGCCTTTCACATCTCCATATTGTTTAACCCCAAGAGGAGGGAAGACTGTGTCTGGTAATCCTATGGGGATCTAGTTTAGACTATTTCTAAGAGTGATCAATGGGCTTAATGCTAGACGAAGTTGCCGGGGAAACTCTAAATATATATACTATTATTACACAGTTGATATGAGTTTATGAAAGAAGACTTACAGTGAAACAGTCCCACAATACAATTATATGTATATGAAAGCGGTAAAAGAAAGCATATAACCACTTACTTGGTTGTAGAGCTTCCATGCTGTTTGGTTAGTTGTTCAACAAAGAAAGATTGAAAACAACAGTATATTTCAAAATCAAAGGAGAAAGTGCTTTGAAAAAGAAAGATTTGGGGTTTACAGCTCAAGGAGAGGCCCAAGTTTTATCAGTGATCGCACTGTTGTTTTTGTACAGAGGGACTTATACAAGTGACTGGGGCGAAAAAAGGTTTTCTATACAAAGGGATGGGTCTTACACTCTCTCAAGAGGCCCAAGGAGTTTTTTAAAAAGGATTGGGGCTTGTAACACGAGGGTAGGCCCAGATGATTTTGTTTTGAAATGGCGATCGCGCCGAGATTTTCTTTTAACACAGAGGGACTTATACAATAAGTGAGGCCCAAAAAAAGGTTTTTGGTTAAAAGGGGATTGGGTCTTACACTCTGATAGAGGCCCAAGAGTTTTTAATGGATCTTATAGCTCGTGGAGAGGCCCAGTTAGTTTTGGTTTTCAACAGACGATGATCGCGTCGAACTTTTTGAAATACAACGGGACTTATACAATAAGTGAGGCCCAAAATAGGGTTGTATTTACAAAGGATTGGGTCTTACACTCTATTAGAGGCCCAAGAGTTTGAAAAAGTTTGATGAGGGTTGAATTAATCAAAACCCTAATTTGTTTCCAAAAATGGATTTTAATTGAATAAAAAATTCAATTAAAATGATCAAAAATTGTTTTAATATGTGGAAACAAATTGTGATCTTGGATTAATGTTTCTAAAATCATATTTTGACCTACAAAATAATTAGAAAGCATTAAAATTCACAAAATCAAGAGGGACAAATATTTTAAATGTCAAACCAATTAAAACATTAATTCTTTGCAAAAATATCAATTATATGAAATAAATAATATTTTTGGGATTTTTTGATAAAATAAAATATTTTAACATTTTTGTGAATTATTAAAAAAAGAATCAACTCAAAATCATTAAAACTCAGAGAGAAATTAATTTTTGAATCAATTAAATAAAATCACAAAATTCAAATATCCAAATATTTGAAAATGGCGCCAAGAACAAGGGCAAGAACACGCGCCACCTTCTATTTCTGCAGATTTGCGTTTTCTATCCAATCTCACTGAATACTTGATTATATCATGCAATCTACATATCAATCTACTCGTTTTAACCTGACGATCATGTCTATGGTCTTTAATTTCATTTATTTTTAACATGGAATAAGAAATCAAAGAGAAACCTCAAGAACCCTATTTTCTGCATGAAGGTTCAGAAATTCCACACACGATTCAAACAATGCAATTTATTGAGGGAAAACATTCCATGCATGATTATGAACATATGGCCAAATTATAGTGCAGCAAAAATTGCATGGATCATAGAGTTAGAAGAGCTCATGCTTACCTCTTGCAGCTGGTGATCGTGTTTTGTGTTGGAGGTGTTACAGCTAGGTTCCAATGATCTGGATAGCTTCCCTAGGTGCCATGGAGTGTGTATGGATGCTTGGAATGGATTGAAATGATCTGGAACTTGAGATGGTACCCCAACTGCAAATCTGTCAAGAACTTGAGCAACTGGCTGGTGATTTTGTGATTTTGGTGTTCCAGCTGTTATGTGAGTGTTTGGATCACTTCTATGTGATGTATGTGAGGTGTGTGAGTAATTGGTTTGATTGGAAAAGCTCTCAAACTCAAAACCCGATAGTGACTTGCCTTATAAGGCAAAATTGGAGTGAAAGAAGAGATTTTGAGGAAAGCATCTGTTTGATGGCTTTGGTGTACTCAAACTGATCACAAATGAGCTCTATTTATAGTAGAGCAAGTTTGTTTTGCAAGCAATAGTGAATGACAACTGCAGCAGAGGTTTGTTCAATGTTGGCCAATGGAAATTCAAGTCTCCTCTAGCCATTGACTAGAGGTTAGGGCACAGAGCTTTGGTTCCCTTGGTCTTGGATAATTCTTGACTGAATTCAGTTGAGAATGGCTCAGTCCATGCCACCTTGATGTTTCCATTGAATGCTCCAATCCAAAATTGGAGTCTTGGCCCCATTTTAGGCAATTCTAGGTTTAGCATGCTATTTCTTGTTCCAAGGACTTTGGAGGCTTGGCTCAGTGATTGTCCCCTTTAGATTCAATCCTCAGAGGTGTCCAAGTGGATAGGAGTGTTTGGATTTGCGCAATTTTGGTAAATCGAGCAAAAATGCAAAATCTGTCTTGCCTTGACAGATTTCAACAAGGCAATTTGCCAATGTTATATCTCATGGCTCAAATTGAATTTGGTAATGTTCTTGGCCATTTTGGAAAGCCCTTATATGATACAACAACTGTTTGATCATATTTGGTTTTGATACCTTTTGGATCCAAGTGAAAATCCTCCTACATTTGGAAAAAAGTAAGGTAAATTCTGACTTAGTGAAATTTCCACTAAGTGTTGGAACAAAGTGACTTTTCTTGATTTTGATCACTCCATAACTCAAAATTCATGAGGAATTTGGACATAGGTCAGTATGAAGCTTTTGTAGAGGGCAATGAGATCTACAAATCAAGCTTTGGATGGGAGAAAATGGCTTTGTGGTTTAGGAGTTATGATCCTCCAAAGTTGGTACCCTAGCCACTTTATTTTTTAACTTAGAAAATTTTCTAAGTTTTTATGGTTACCCCTTTTACAAGTTATCCAACTTTTCTTGATTTTTCTTGATGAATGATGATTCAAATCATACATTAACATCATTTTAGGGTTAAAAATCCATTTTAGTGAAAAATCTCAAAAAGTCAAAGTTGACTTTTGTGCACAGTTGACTTTTTTATCAGATGAATTCCAAATTGTGCAATTCTTCAGGAAATCATGTCCTTGACCTAAATCAAACTTGATGGACATGTTCCATAGGTGTCATAGGGTATATTGATGCATGTCATAGGGCTTGGGAGCATATCCTGGTCAAAAGTCAAAGTTACAGTTGACTTTTTCCGCAAAACCCTAATTGTGGTTTAGATGAAATTGAAACTTGTTGCTCAAGCTTCCTGGACCAATCCATTGTTCCAAATGGATCAATATGGTATATTGGAGACCCTCAAATCATGTCTTGAGGTCTTGGCTCATGATTTGTCCCAAAAGTCAACTTAGGGGTGAATTAGGTCAAGAAACCCTAATTCCTGATTTTTGATGTATGCATCCCCTGAGGTCAAATTGACTTGATGATTGGGTCCATGGAGTATATTAGGATATGTTTTGAATCATTGGCTCATGCCCAGATGAAAATTTCCATCTGGAGGCCCTGGTCGACCAAACCCTAATTTGGTGACACTGGCGAGCTTGAAGCTTGATCCACCTAGAAGGGAGCAACCTTGTGCTTAATCCTTGAAGTGGGAGTCCTCTTGATCCTTTGTGGATGTTTGAGAGATTATAAAAGTTGAAGATCATGTCATTCCTTGATTGATCCTTTGTCTAAGCACTCAGAGAGGGCTTGAAACCCTAATTTTGATTGTAGTGGATGCTCACCCATCTTTGGGGAGACTAATGAAGTATGATGGTTCATCCATATTGTGGTGATGATTTGCACAATGATGGGAAATCTTAGTGGTCAAAATTTAGGGTATGACACAAACCAAGTCTCTCGAGTTAACCAATACCCACCTACGAGCCAATTGATCCTTAGTTGGTAATCTATTGATTAACATCCTCCACCCGAAAAACTTCACTTTCGACGGCGCCGACAATGACCACACGAAATTCAGCGCGTTCCTAACCGAGTCAGTCCAAGAAGGAGTCCAACGTTCTTGACAAAATAAGTAGCAAGAGCTGACTTTTAAAACCCCCATCTTCCGTAAGATTCCAAACAATCTCATCCATGCCCTCCTTTGTCGGAATACAATTATTGAGTTGCTCCGAAAACTCCTCCTTGCTAGCCTCCTCCATGTTGTTCCAGCCTCTAACAATTCCAGAAAAATTCCAATGTCATTCGTCGGTGGTCCAATCGCCCGCTTCATAGATAGTCATCTCTAGAGACTTTGCTGCAGCGAACATAATGGGGAAGGCATCCTTCAAAGTCTCATTTGCCAGCCATTTAGAGTACCAGAACGATGTCGATTTTCCGTCCCCGATCCTGCAATAAAAAAGGTTAGAAAAAGCCATGGTTGAATGATTGGATATCTCATTCAAAACAACGTCTCTCCACCAAATCGAATCGTTCTTGGTCAGCATCTCCGCTCCTCCAATAGTAGCCTTGATATCAATGTTACCGTAACGAGCAAGAAGGACCTTTTGCCAAAGCGCCTTCTTGTCCTTTAAAATCCTCCACTTTCACTTCAAAAGTAAGCTTCTCTTTAAGACTTTAACATCCTTGACTCCTAGCCCACTGTAAGACCCGTATATTTTAGTCCGTATGATATTATGATGTTTTATCATTTTAATCTGTTTTTCTACTAAATTTGGAGTAGCGAGCAGATTATACCCGATATTTCTAGGGTGTTCGGTTGTGGTCTGGATTGATCCACGTGGTTTCTTTTTAATTCAATCAGACTTTTTCTATTGGCACGGTAGTTATATTGGATTCCGAATGTTTCTATGTTTTCGAAATTTCAAAAATGTGTTTCTGCCGATTTTTGGGAAAACGGGCAAATTATACCCGTCGTTTAAATTTTCACGGACTCCGATTGTCGTCAAAATTTAAATGGGAGTTTTATATATCGCTGATATTGAGAATTTAATCTCAATATATCTTTCTGAGTTAAGGAACAAAAATTTATTCAGAATAAAATTTATTCGAAAATTTTGGGTGATTTTAATTAAAATGTGACGGTGAAATTTTTCGGTTTTCATAAAAAGTTGTTCGTGAGCGAGTTACGACTCGTCTGAGTCAGAACATTTTTTTAAGTGTGAGACATTAAATATCTATATATTTTTGGGTTATAGTATTATTATATGTTTTTAAGATAAGATCTTTTAGATTTTTTGTTGAGATATTATTATTAAATCCATTAGATATTTTGTTGAGATATTATTATTATATCCATTAGATATTTTTGGCGGGTATATTGTAATTTTATTCTTGACTTTTATTTTATAATATATCTTCTTTTCATCGATGTTTTCGTTTGATCGCGTTTTGAGAGCGTTTAGGAGATATTTAGGAGAAAGGGTAAAACGGTAATCTTGCGGATTAGATATTTTAGAAAAGGATATGATGGGGATTAAGTGGAAAGTTTAGATTATATATAGAGAGAGATTAGAGAGAAAGAAAGTAAAAGGAAAGAAAAGAAGAGGAAAGAAAGGAGAAGAGAGGAGAAAGAGAGAAAAGAGGGAAAAATGGGGAAAACATCCGAATCGGAGCCGGATCTTCGATTAAATCGGATAAGTTTACTAAACTCGATTATCCTACGATAGTATATGTATATGTAGGTGTTTGTTTGGTTGGTTTTGGTTAGAAAATGTTAGGTTTTACATATTTGAGCAAAATTGGTAAAATCGATAGAAATCGATGTTTTCACGGATGAAATTCGAAATAAATTGCGTAGTTTAGTCGAGGAATGTTAGGCCGTGATTATTGAAACTTGTAAGATTGAATTCGGGTGATTTCGTAACTTTGGACATTTTTTAGAAATGAGGGTTTTAAGAATTGAATCGAAAACGGACGTCGTAGAAATCGTGTTTAATGGTTCTAATTCACTGCTATATGTTAGGTGAGTACGAGTATGTGGTTATTTCGAAGAAAATAATTGAATCGGTCGGATTTTCGGGTGGAAAGGCCAAAACCCGTAGGTTTTCAAGGCAAAAGGGGGGTTTTCGGCGAAAACTTCGAAAATTCATATCTTTTGATCCGTAAGTCGGTTTTGATCCCCGTTCGAAGCGTTGGAAAGCTAACGGGATGTTCTTTCTATTAAAAATGGTTTGGAGGGCAAGAGATGATTTTAGTTTTTGTGGTTTTGAAAAAGTGTTGGGTTTTATCACGTAAAGTGTGTGCGGTCGGTGTTTTACTGTGTGTTGTGCTTTTGTTATATATCGTGGAGCCAGTGAGCTGTTATATGATGTACTGTGGGTGGCCTAATGGCGTGAATCCTAGATTTTTTGGAATTCAAATTGTTGTTCAAAATAAATGAATTTAAATTGTGTGGATTTTTCTATAGAGCGATTAGGTTAGTAATCGGGGAGTGAAAACCTAAAGCCCTAATTGTTTAGGTTAGCGATCAAGACCCAGCCTTATTGTAGATGTATCTGAGTTGGTTTTAACTTAAGTCCTTTGTGTATTTTATAAGGTTGAAAGTGTGAATCGGATACGAGATTTCATCGTGAGAGACAAATCGATCTTACGTAGTGATAGTTCCTGGATTGGCTGGAATTTTGGTAAAACAAAGGTTATTCAATGTTGATGTCAAGGTGCTGATGTTGTAACATTGAAGTCTTAACACTGGGCTGTGTTAAGTTGTTAAATGCTGAAGTTGGATGTCTGATGTCACACAGGTGATGTTGTAACATCAGACCTGCATAATTAATAACAGCAGGATATGTTATTAGGGTACGCGTATTAGCTGGAATTGTGGAGAGTGGTTAACTCATTGGATGAGAATATCTTGGGATAGATATTTTCTGTTACATGGGAAATTTGATTGCAGGTCTGTTGGAGAATTAAAAGGTTGAAGATTTAAAAAGATTTTGGGGATAAAATCTGTTTTGAAGATTCAGTTTTAATTAACAAAACTGATCAAATATTGTGACAAGTCCAAGCCCAATTCAGGAGCTATATAAAGCGCACAAGACCAAAGGAAAAAGTACAGAAAACATTCAGAAGATCAAGAGCAGAAGGCTTAGTGTCTAGAGTTTGTTTAAAGTACTTGTATTTACACTATTCTAGGGTTTGAATAGGTGTTGAGTTTTTGTCCTCTCTAAATCTGTGAAGCAAAGAGAGTTGTGTAATTTGATCGAAGCTGTGAAGTAAGATCAAGGGTACTAAAAATGGTTTCTTTGAGTGTTTGTAAGGGATTGAGTGGTGTTCTCATACCTAAGTGGTTTCTTAGGTAGGAAGTCATTAGTAGAGTATAAGTTTAGGAGATTGTCAACGGGTCGTTGAGTCTGTAAATTATATCTACAAGTAGTGAATTCCATCCCTGGCTTGGTAGCCCCCAGAGTAGGTTGGTTGTAACCGAACTGGGTCAACAATTCTTGGTGTTATTTTACTGTTATTGCTGTCCATTGTGCAGAGTGTGTTGTTGTGACATCACACCTTAGCATCACACGTTTGATACCAGAATTTCAATTGGTATCAGAGCAGGCATCCTGTCTGTCTCTGGGTGAGATCTAGGGAAGTTACTTTCTGGTGTAAAGATGGACAAAGAAGTTGGAGGATTCGTCAACAGACCCCTTATTTTGGATGGATCCAATTATGACTATTGGAAGCCAAGGATGACCACCTTCTTAAAATCCTTGGACAGTAGGGCTTGGAAGGCTGTTATTAAAGAATGGAAAGCTCCTATCATGTGTGAGAAGGATGATGCTGGCAAAGATAAAGAAGGCACCTCTAAGCCAAATCCTGAAGAAGAGTGGACCAAGGAGGAAGATGAGCTTGCCCTTGGAAATTCCAAAGCCTTGAATGATATCTTCAATGGAGTGGATAAGAACATCTTCAGGTTAATCAATACCTGTGAAGTTGCTAAAGAAGCATGGGATATCTTGCAGGCTACTCATGAAGGAACATCTAGAGTCAAGATGTCAAGACTTCAGATTTTAACATCAAAATTTGAAAGCCTGAAGCTGAAGGAAGATGAGACTATTCATGATTTCCACATGAGTATTCTTGAGCTGGCCAATGCATCTAGTGCTCTTGGAGAGAAGATGTCAGATGAAAAGCTTGTGAGGAAAATCCTTAGGTCCCTACCTAAGAAGTATAAGATGAAGGTTACTGCCATTGAAGAATCACAAGATATCAGCAAGATGAGAGTTGATGAGCTCATTGGATCTCTTCAAACCTTTGAGCTTGGGTTGAATGAGGAAGAACCAGAAAAGAAGCCAAAGAGTATAACCCTGGTGACAAATGGTGAAGAAGAGAAAGGGAAGAAATTTGAATCCCAGGAGGATCTGTCTCAGGCCATAGTGATGTTGGGAAGACAGTTCACCAAAGTTTTCAAGAGAATGAATAATAACTCCAGGCCTAATGTCAAGAACATGACTTCTGACACCAGCAAGAAGGATGAAGAGAAAACTGCCCAAGATAAAGGAGTGCAGTGCTTTGAGTGTGAAGGGTATGGACATGTCAAGAAAGAATGTCCCACCTTCTTGAAAAAGCAGAAGAAGGGCATGACTGTTTCCTGGTCTGACTCTGATAGTGAAAGTGAAAGCGAGTCAGTAAAGCATGTGAGAGCTTTAACAGGAGCTGTGGTATCTGATGATGATTCTAGTGATGGAGAAGTAACTTATGAGGAGTTGGCTTCCACCTATCAAGAGTTGTGTTTAAAAAGTACTGAGATTTGTCAAGAAAACAAGTGCCACAAGCAACAGATTGCTCAGCTAGAAAATGAAAAGACTGATCTTAAAAATGAAGTGGTGCTAGTTAGAGCTCATCTTGATCAAATGACCAAGTCTGTCAGGATGCTGAGCTTTGGCACAGACACACTTGACAAGATTCTTCAGTCAGAAAAAGCTGCTGGAGACAAAGCTGGGATAGGTTATGTGGCTGAGGACAAGGGAACTTCAGAAGGAAGCACTTCAGGTTCAAAGAAGGAAGTGTCACAACTGTCATCTCAACATCAGCCAAAGAAGTAGGATCCTACCCCTAAGAAAGCTGATGTTTCCCAACCTAAGAAGATTGAGAAGAAGACTGGTCCCTATCAGAAGAGAAAGCAGCCACAGGGAGCTAGTCAGTATATGCCCCCACAATACCATGAGAGCATGCAAGCTGCTAAGATCAAACAGCACATGTCTCATCAGATGTCTCAACATCAGGACAACTGGTATGGTTATGGGTATGGATACACCAATGTTGTTCCTTATATATATGGAAGAAGAAAGCCACACCATCATGGGAGACAATCCAGGAAACAGCATTCTCAGCCGTCTTATGGGAGAAGACATCAACATAATAGATGGCAGGGCAGTTATGGTAGGAGGAGACCACATTATGGATGGAAGCATAAGCAATCTCATCATGGCAGAAGATTCAGAGATGAAAGGGTGAGATGCTATTATTGTGGAAGATTTGGACATATGCAGTACTCTTGCTACAAGCTACAAGGATACCCTCAAAACAGATGGAGAGAGCACAGGCCCAAAGTTGTTAAACAATGGGTACCTAAGGAGAAGGTGAAGTGCTTATTGGCTCACTTGGATGACAAAGAGGCTAAAGAAGGAACATGGTATTTTGACAGTGGGTGTTCCAAGCACATGTCTGGATGTAGATCCATGTTTGATGATCTTAGACCTAGCCCCTCTCATGAGGTCATATTTGGCAATGGAGGAAAAGGTGTTGTTGCAGGAGTTGGGAAAGTGCAAGGTGATGGTAGACCTGAACTTGACAATGTTATGTTTGTCAACGGCTTAAGTGCAAATTTGATCAGCATAAGCCAGTTGTGTGATGAAGGTTACAGGGTAAACTACACTAAGGATGGGTGTGTGGTTTCTGATGAACATAATCAGGTTGTTATGAAGGGTACCAGAACCAAAGACAACTGTTATCAGTGGACCTCTTTTGAAGGAGATTCAACTAGTGATGTACAAGTTGATGTTATAACATCAGACTATGACATCAGGATGCTGAAAGGTCACTCAAGGTTAACAAGTTCTGATGTGAGTGTTTTAAAAGGAAAGTTTTTATGGAGGGGAAAAGTCATTGACACTCCAAATCAAGCTCCTAGCCTCAGAACCCCCTTTCCCGGTACTACAACATCACGCGTCTTCAAAGCTCTGCTCTCGCTACGAATCAACTCCTTCGACTTCAAGAATCAACTCTCACTGAAAAGAGTCATGGCGTCTCCATCCAAGAAATCTGAGTGTCAGAGTTCCACAAAAGAAAGAGCTAGGGTTTCCCTTGACGAAGGTTCAGCATTCAATCCCATGGACATTGAGCCACTCTCAACCATTCTTCCTGAATCAGAAGAAGATGATGTACAGGAGGAAGCTAATGTTAAGGAAGATGTTGGAACTTCACCTGCTGGGGAAGAAAAGGATGAGGATGTGATCAATGTAGTTGACTTATCCGATGATGAAATCATTGGAAAAGCTGTCCCAAGTATTGCTAAGAGACTGAAGACAAGGAAAGGAAAGACCGTTGATCCCTCTCCAAAGAAGTCTGAAGGCAAGAAGAACATTGTTGTTGGTCCAACCAATCCATGGAGCAAAGTGGCTGTGAAATCCAAAAAGAGGAAAATAAGGGAAGACTCTAATTCTGACCGTGATGATGAGGATGATGTTCATAACATCACACCTATCAGAATGACAATTTTGAAGAGAATCTCTGACAAAGTTCCTGAAGTTCCAGTCGACAACATTTCCTTTCATTATGCCAGCAGTGCATCATTATGGAAATATGTTTGTCAGAGAAGACTGGCCCTAGAGAGGGAGCTTGGGAAAGAAGCTTTGAAAATGAAGGATATCATGGAACTGATTAAGGAGGCTGGATTGGTAAAGACTGTGACCAAGTTTCCTAAGTGCTATGAAAGTCTTGTTAAAGAATTTGTTGTCAACATTTCTGGAAATATTACTGATAAAAAGAGCATTGATTTCATGAAAGTTTATGTGAGAGGAAAGTGCATTAATTTCTCTCCTAGTACTATCAATAAGTATCTAGGAAGAGATGATGAAGAGTTTAGTGAACTTGAGATGACTGATAATGATATATGTAAAGAGATTACAGCTGGTCAGATAAGGGTTTGGCCATTGAAAAAGAAGTTGCCAGCCAGTAAACTTAGCATCAAGTATGCAATTCTTCACAGAATTGGTGCTGCCAACTGGGTGCCAACAAACCACAAGACAACAATCGCTGTTGGATTGGGCAGGTTTATCTGTGCTATTGGGAAGAAGATTAAGTTTGACTATGGTAGCTACATCTTTGAGCAAGTGGTGAAACATGCAGGAACAAACGCTATCAAGTTACCCATAGCATTCCCATCTCTTGTGTGTGGTATCATCTTGGAGCAATATCCTGAAACTTTAACAAGCTCAGACATAGCGTGCCAGAGGAAGACAGCCTTGTCCCTACACCCTAAACTATTTTCAGGATATCATGTTCCAGACATTGTTCTAACATCAACTGCTGAAGTCAAGAAGAAGACTACAAAGGCTGAACTGATCGAAGAATTGAAGACCATGTGCAAAGACCTTGATGAAGTAATCAGTACCAGTTTGGTTAGAAAAGAGAGACTTGAAAAGCTGATCCAGCAGTTAGAACTGAACAGTGGTGATGATGTTGATGACTCTGAAGTTGATGCCAGAGGGGATAGCTCTGAGGAGGAGGAAGAGAATCCTGGAGGACAATCTAGTTCAGAAGAAGACTAGCTTATATTCTCTTGCCTTCTATAGTCTTGTTATTAGTTTAGTTTTTGTTTGTTGGTTTTGTAACTTTAATTTTGTGCTGTTTTATGCACTGTTTATGTTTTTAGTTTCCTTCTATGATTTATTTTGCCTGTTTACTAACTGAGAGGCTAACAATGAGAGCTAGGGTATACTGACTATAGTTAATAGGGCTTCTTATAGAAGCTTGCCTAATTATGGCTAAAAAGGGGGAGATAGGTAAACATAGCCAAGAGGATTATTGCCATATGCTGCTAATGTGATGCAGAGATTAAGGGGGAGATAGATTGATGCTGCTAAAAGGTGTTTAGTTGAAAAGTGGTAATGCAGTTATTGAGGGGGAGTTTTGAAGATATCATGACATGTGAAAAGTACAGCCAAGCAGACATCTAGGGGGAGTAAATTGCTGCACATTATGAGCTACTGAACAGCTGTGATGTTGGTTCATGTTTTCAAGGAGAAGCACCAATTGGCTGTTGTCAATAATGAAGATGGTGCTGCAGCAGATCAAGTAATAAAGACTATGCAAAGTGTCAAACTGCTGCTAATGAGTTTCAAATTGATTGAAGATTATTCCGTTGCTGAAATCTCTGAAGATGCAGAGTGCAGAAGTTGATTACAGAGTGCAGAAGTTGATTGCAGAGTGCAGAGATTATTTTAGCCAAAATTATCCAAAGGGGGAGATTGATAGTTCCTGGATTGGCTGGAATTTTGGTAAAACAAAGGTTATTCAATGTTGATGTCAAGGTGCTGATGTTGTAACATTGAAGTCTTAGCACTGGGCTGTGTTAAGTTGTTAAATGCTGAAGTTGGATGTCTGATGTCACACAGGTGATGTTGTAACATCAGACCTGCAGAATTAATAACAGCAGGATATGTTATTAGGGCACGCGTATTAGCTGGAATTGTGGAGAGTGGTTAACTCATTGGATGAGAATATCTTGGGATAGATATTTTCTGTTACATGGGAGATTTGATTGCAGGTCTGTTGGAGAATTAAAAGGTTGAAGATTTAAAAAGATTTTGGGGATAAAATCTGTTTTGAAGATTCAGTTTTAATTAACAAATCTGATCAAATATTGTGACAAGTCCAAGCCCAATTCAGGAGCTATATAAAGCGCACAAGACCAAAGGAAAAAGTACAGAAACATTCAGAAGATCAAGAGCAGAAAGCTTAGTGTCTAGAGTTTGTTTAAAGTACTTGTATTTACACTATTCTAGGGTTTGAATAGGTGTTGAGTTTCTGTCCTCTCTAAAGCTGTGAAGCAAAGAGAGTTGTGTAATTTGATCGAAGCTGTGAAGTAAGATCAAGGGTACTCAAAGTGGTTTCTTTGAGTGTTTGTAAGGGATTGAGTGGTGTTCTCATACCTAAGTGGTTTCTTAGGTAGGAAGTCATTAGTAGAGTATAAGTTTAGGAGATTGTCAACGGGTCGTTGAGTCTGTAAATTATATCTACAAGTAGTGAATTCCATCCCTGGCTTGGTAGCCCCCAGAGTAGGTTGGTTGTAACCGAACTGGGTCAACAATTCTTGGTGTTATTTTACTGTTATTGCTGTCCATTGTGCAGAGTGTGTTGTTGTGACATCACACCTTAACATCACACGTCTGATACCAGAATTTCACGTAGCGTAAGTTGTTTAGGTTGGAAGCTTGCTCAGGTAAGGGCACTTTCTAACGATATTATATGTGATTGAATGCATGTGTGTTTGTATTCATGATTGTGTGCCCTTGTGGGGATGTTTGAATGATTGTGTGCCAGTTGAGGTTGTGTGGTTATATTCATGATTGTGTGCCCGGTTGGGGATATGTGTTTATGCTATGACGCTAAACTGGTGATGTGCATTCATATGATTTGTGATAAATATATGATTTGCGGTTGATGTGTATGTCGAGGAGGACAACACGAGGTGTGACTGAGCCACCTGTTGGTAACGAGAATTATTCATATAATTTGTGATAAATATATGAATTGCGGTTGATGTGTATGTCGAGGAGGACAACACGAGGTGTGTCTGAGCCACCTGTTGGTACTGAGAATTGTTCATATGATCTGTGATAGATATATGAACTGAATCGTGAATTGTGACTTTACATTTTGTGATTATACATATTGTGTTTATATAAACTGTTGCATTTGCATGTGTGAGTTCATGCATACCATAGTTGCGTGTAGGTAGTTGGCGTCGAATGGGCCAAGGTGATGGGTTCTGAATCATCACCTAATCCCGAAGGGAATTCTACTGCACCAGGTGATGTGACTGAGTCGTCATCAATCCTTTGAGATCAAATTGAGTCAGGTGAATGCGAGGGAGGCAACACCGGGTGTCTGCAAGGGCAGCACTTTTTGTGTCTGTGAGGCAGCACGGTTAGTGAGGACCCAAGGGGGTATCACGACTCTCTGCGGAGAGGTTAAATTCCAGGATTCATGCATGGTGAGGGTACCCGACGAATTGGGACCACCAAATTCATATAGGTCTGCATTTAGGATGTTTGTGCATTGCATTTGTGTGTTAAATTAAATGTTGTGATTGTTACATATATCATACTGTCACCTCATTTATGTTGCTCTGCATATCATATTGTCATCTTATTCATGTTGTTATGTATATCATGTTCTGCTGGCATGTGTGTATTCTTCCATATATACTGTTTTTAGATTGTGACCCTCTACTATTATTATGATGTGGCTAACGACCACCCAGGTTTAGAAGTTGTGATAGTTAAGGTACCCAGGTGTCGTGAAGACCTTCAAGATGCGATGTCCTTGGGCTAGGAGTTCGAGATCAGCTTAGGGTCATGTTTTGAGATTGTCCATGTTGTTGTTGTTGTTATTGTTAAAGCTGAGTGCTTATTGTTATGTGTATGGACAAATATTTATACTAGTGGGCATTACGCTGGTCCTATGTATGGAAAAAACTTAGATCGAAAGCTCGTACTCTGATTAATCATTTTTATTATTTTCCTGAAAAGACAGTTGTCAATATTATGTATGGCATTCAAAAAAAAATATATACACTCCCGCTGTTAAAAATCGGGGTGTTACACCCACCCTTGTCTTTCGGTTTGCAAACGTCATTCCAACTGGCCCAGTAAATGAAACGTTAATCTTCTTTACCGTTCCAAAGAACTTGCTTTGAATGCTACGAATATCCCGAATAATGGCAGCTGGCGCCTTGTAGAAGGACAAAGAGTAAATTGGGATAGCATTCAAAACAGAATTAATTAAGATGATTCTACCAGCAAACGAAAGATTTCTCCCCCTCCAATGCGCAAGCTTTTTCCGTAAAGCCGACAATAAATTGCTCCACATGCTTTTCTTTCTAGGATTGTCACCAATGAGAACTCCTAAGAACTTGAAAGGCAGACTTTCCCTACTGCAAGCAAGGTACGAAGAGGTTGCATCTAGAAAACTCCCCTCTAAATTCACCCCATACAGCTTGCTTTTACTAAAGTTAACCTTGAGGCCAGACATCATCTCAAATCCTCTCAAAACAGCTTTGACACACCTGAGATTGCCAATAGTACATTCTCCCACTATAATAGTGTCGTTAGCAAACTGCAGCACGTCCACCGAAACCTCACTATCGAAATGATAACCTCTGAACAAATTCTGCTCCACTGCTCTATTAATTAAACTAGTTAACCCTTCCATAGCTATGACAAACAAAAAGGGTGAAATGATAATCTCACTAACGAACCCTCACTACCAATGAAACTAAGGCAATCATTATGTTTGAACCAGATATTGAGGAACCTAAATGGTTTTGGGCCCCAATCGATTAAATTTGGCCTCAACCATAAAGGACAATGGTCCGAAACATCTCTTTGGCCTATCCTTTGATCCACAAGCTTCCAATTCTCGATTAAACTATCATAAAGAAGAAACCTGTCGAGGCGGCTCATGGCAGTGCCGCTCGCATTAAACCACGTGTACCTGCCTCCAACACAAGGAAGATCGATCAGTTCTGCCTCAGCAATGAACCTGACAAAATCACCCATATCATAGCTGTAGCCACTTCTCCCGATCCCAAGTCTTTCCTCCCTACTGCGAACAACATTAAAGTCCCCTCCAAGACACCACTCTTCATTATGTCTACCCTGTATAATGTTTCCCAGAGCATTCCACAGTGATCTCCTAGCACTCGAATTGCAAGGAGCGTATATGTTAACAAAATTATAATTTTTTCCTTGCCAAGTAGCATTAATACCAACAAAACCATTGCCTCTAAAACTGAAGTTCTGGGCCAGAGAATCCCTTTTCCACAAAATAACCATGCCTTCTGACGCTCCCCTAGAGTGACTAGCAGTCCACTCTACCCGATCATTCCCCCAAAATTCCTTAGCCATGCCTTCATCAAAGCTACCAAGTTTGGTTTCTTGTAAGAAACAAATATCAGCTTTTCCAGATTGGATTAGAAAACTAGTTCTCATTCGTTTGGACCTAATCCCTACCCCTAATGTTAAGACTCATAATATTCATGAAAACTGCAACTTACCCGCCTTCTTAAAAGGCAATTCGTTCTTGTCCCTGATCTTCATTGTTTCCACCTGTTTGACCATTGCGTCCTTCCCTTTTTTGCTGACAACTCCCAACTTAGAAATGGAATCCCAAACCTCTTCATTTGCCATGTCATATTTCCGCAGAAATCTCTTGTTGCCACAACAAATCTCTGAATTTGTGATTGAGACAGCCGATCCCACTTTAGCCTTAGGCAAAACCTCGTTCCCAGCTCTCACATCACTGGGAAAGTTAGAGAAAGTATCAGATTATCCCCCTCTATTATTGAGAAGGCAAGCAAAATATGATGGTCCAAAATCCACCACTCTACCCAAACTTCTAAAAACTTTGGATCTCTTCTTATTGGGCCTTTTTTCAACAGCTTTAAAACAAGCCCCATCAAAAGAAAGTGGGCCTACTAAAGAGTTCGGAGAATCGCCACTTCGTTTGTCTTTGTGGAGGGGCCCACCCTCATCCAAACTAAGTTTGTCCCCTGTTGGCACATCATCGCTAAATTCTGACCCCTTTCCAAGCTGACTATCTGCCTCAACTGTGTTGGACTGTGCTGACCTTAGACTCCTAGCCTTTGATGCCACCTGTCTGTGCATTAAATCAGAACACAGAGCATCATCATTACTATCCTCCCTAGTAGCCATGTTACTTGTAACAACATTAGTTTTAGGCTCCTGACTCTTCAAAAAGTTAGCAGCTAAGTTAACAAAATCGTCGTTGGTTGAGTCCCCAAGAATTGTCTCCTCGATAACCTCGTCATCGGAAGCAGAGTTCATCAGAGCTCCGGTGTCTTCCTCCTCCGTTAGGTACTCCGATGAATATGCACCATCACTGTGATCCAATCCGTAATTCCTTTTATTTCCATAACAAGGGATGGTATTTGAGTGACACTGGGCTTCTTCCACCATGCAAATCCTGAATTTAGTGTCGTTGATGTTAACCCATAAAGTCTCATTAATAAACAGTCCACACTTGGTACGAATCTAGATTCTGGCGAGGTCCATCTTAAGATTAAGTCTAGTTTGTTCATCACTCCGAACAAAACAACCCAACGGTTTCGCTAAAAACCTGAAGAAGGTCTCACCCCACACATGACAAGGAATGCCAGCACAACTTAACCAAGTCAACCTCTCTGGATCTAAATCATTCTCCTTCCATCTTTTCACTACTTTAAACCATTTGTCCGGTCTCTCCTTGTTAACCCTAAGCATAAGGTCTATGTCACCCTCAATCAGATCCTCAAGAAGGCATAAGTTTGCTCCCAGCAGTGTAACCCTAATAGTGAAAATTCCTTCTGCATGAAGAGATTCCTTCATGCTATAAGTTGTCCCAGGCTGCACTACCTCTCCCACGAAAGCCTTTGAAAGCCGATTTAAGTCTTCCTCCTCCGCCTCGAACCTCAGGCTCCCCTGAGCCACAAAGTCTTTTCCCTTACTAAGCATCACCTCTGCAAAGGATCTATTTCCTCTCAAGCTCTTGAGATTTGGCACTGAACCATTCCCTAGACTCGCTCTGTGCTTCATATCACCTTGGATGCCTCCACTTTGCTCAACTTTCCTATTGAGAGATCTATCACGCCTTGAAAATTTTGGAACATTTGCATACAGCTTCCTTCCATCAAGAAAAAGGTTGTCCAGCTTAGTTGCTAAAACTCTATCATCTCTAACGCCAAAGAATCTGGCAAAAGCAAATCTTCTGCCCTTAATGTCTCTTCTTGGCGGTATCACCACCTCGTCGATGTCTCCCAACTTCTTAAATTCCAAGTAGAGATCCTTAGCCTTCCATTTGTCTGCAAACTCTGTGATAAAGAATGTGGTAGTGGAGTTCCTTGTTTCTTTAACTCCCTTGCCTGCCGAATCTCCTAGTGCTCTCCATCTCCTCTTATGATCCCTATTCACCCTGGTACAACCGTCTTCTACTCCGCCAACCATAGTTATCATTTTTGGCGATGTATGTAATATTTAATGTTTATTAGCAACATTTAATTCATATTGAATTTCAAAATAGTATTGATAATTCTCAAATTAATAAAATGTGGGAGGAGAATCATTGAAATTAAGCAAGACAAAGAAAATTCATAATATTATTACAGTTTTATGATAGAATATTAGAAAATAAATTTATTTTTATTATTATTATTTTAAATTAATATGATTGAATTCATAAATACAATGTTATTATTGAATGTATCTTATTAAATTTTATTATAAAATAATTTAAAAACTAAATTAGAGACCACACATAAGAAATCTGAATTTGTTACACAAATACTTCACGTTTTCAAAAAAATTCTCAAAATAACCCACTTTTCAAAAAAAAAATCTCAAAGTATCCCAGTTTTGAAAAAAATTTAGAGGAGTTTTCAAATGAAATGGCGACTGCTTTGGTTGATTAGGAGATGTCGCCAATTAGATTGGAGACTGCATATAGTGTCTCCAATCCAATTGGCGACTGTGTGTATATTTTGTATGTTGTCGCCAATTCATTTGTAGACAGGGTGCAATGTGTGATTTTGCTATAAATAAAGGTGGTGTGATCAAGAATTTTCACATCTCTTCTCATCTTCTTGTATTAGTGATAAAATGTCCGCATCCGCAAAAGAATAATTTCTTTTAAATAGTAATAAAAATTAATAATTTAATTAAAAACTTGACAATTTTAATGATAAATTTATTTTTAAAGATGAGAGTTTGAGTTAATGGTGAGAAATGACTAATGAGGATTTTTAATTACTTTCTAAAAGTGAATAAATGTATAAGAAAATAATTTAAATAAGGGTATTAAAGTAAATTCCATAAGACCGGGTGAGGCAGGTAGTAACATTCCCGCACCCGCAATTACAAACCGGGTTTTACCTGCACATGCACCCAATCAAACCGGGTTTCTCCGTTAAATTCGGGCCAGGTCCGGGCGGGCCTGGGTTTTCTTGTCAGAAAATTTTACCTCATACCCTTATTTTTATCCATATACCCCTACATTTTATAAAAAATATCAATTTTACCCTTGTATGTTTTTAACTAATTTATTATTATATTTTTAAATATTTTTAAATTTTATTTTGCATACCGGAAGACTTTGCAAAAGAGTTTCGGTACACAAAATAAAAGTTAAAAAATGTTTTAGAAAATGACTACCGAACTCTTTTGTAAAATCTTCCGGTACACAAAAATTGATTACCGGAACTCTTTTGCAAAATCTTCCGGTAAACAAAATAAAAGTTAAAAAAATATTCCAAAAAATGACTACCGGAACTCTTTTGCAAAGTCTTCTGGTACACAAAAATTGACAACCAGAACTCTTTTGCAAAGTCTTCTGGTACACAAAAAAAGTTTAAAAAATGACTACCAGAACTTTTTTGTAAAGTCTTCCGGTACATAAAAATTGACTACCGAAACTTTTTTTGTAAAGTTTCCCGGTACATAAAAATTGACTACCAGGACTCTTTTGCAAAGTCTTCCGATACACACAAAAGTTTAAAAAATTACTACTGAAACTCTTTTGTAAAGTATTCCGGTACACAAAAATTGACTACTGGAACTCTTTTGTAAAGTCTTCCGGTACACAAAAAATAAGTTAAAAATGACTACCGGAACTCTTTTGCAAAGCCTTCCGGTACGCAAAATAAAATTTTAAAAATATTTTTAAAATTAGTTCAAAATATAGAAGGACAAAATTGGTATTTTTTATAAAATGTAGGGCTATAAGGATAAAAGTAGGGATATAAGGTAAATTTTTCCTCTTGTCATATCTATGTTTGTGCTTAATATTGTCGTAATAAAAAGTTATTAATATATAAAAATCTAAGGTTACAACAATTGAAAGGAGAAACTAAATTATGATGCATGGGTCGCGAACTCATACACAAAACTTCTTAGAAATCCAAGAAATTCTTAGGTTTCCGAAACCTCAAATTCTCAAACACCTGGATTGAATCAACAACGAGGGCAGCGAGTAAGGATACCTAGGAATGTGGAACTGGTGGCCAATCCGGTCATAATCATTAAACTATGTAATATTATTTTTAATTAATTATTAACGTTAAATATTTTTGTTTGAAATTTAATGATTGCACCCTATCTTCAAATGAATTGGCGACAGCATACAAAAGATACGCACAGTCTCCAATTGGATTGAAGACACTATATGCAATCTCCAATCCAATTGGCGATATCTCCTAGTCAACTAAAGCAGCAGCTCTAGCTTTTTTTAAAAAACTGGAGTACTTTGAAATTTTTTTTGAAAATTGGGTTATTTTGAAAAATCATTTAAAAAAAATAAGGTATTTGGATAAAAAAATTCAAGAAATCTTCTACCTATGTAAATGTAAATGCATAAACCTAATATTCACACGCACCAACAAAGAAACGGCGGTGAATGGTGAACAAATCAAAACTTATTCAAACCTTTGTTATTGGAGAATATTTTTAGTAACAAACTAATCATTAAATTTATTATTAAATTATATTATTATTATCTATATCAGCAATTGCAATTAAATTAATTGATATTCTATTTATTATACAATAAAAAAAGAATTATATTTGTTATATTATATTAGAGTTTAATGGATATACACTAAACGTGTAAAATAATTTTATATAATTATTTAATTAAAAAATATTAATTTGACATGTCATATTATTATTTTTAATATATATATATATATGTAGTGGAATATTAATTTGTTATATGAGTTTAATTGGTATACACTGACAGTATCCAATAGGAATTAATCAATCTGCTATGTCATATTAGTAATTTAAAATTTACAGTCTGATATGGCGGGATACATGAGGGTGATTGGTTGACAGTATAAAATAGTTTTACACTGTCAGTACATACCAATTAAATTCTTGTTATATTATTTTTAATATATATATATATATATATATATATATATATATATATATATATATATATATATATATATATATATATATATATATATATAATGTAGTGGAATATTAATTTGTTATATTATTTTTAATATATATATATATATATATATATATATATATATATATATATATATATATATATATATATATATATATTTGACATTCATATTTTATTTTTACTTTAACAAATTCTCAATAATTTCTTTACTTTTTATTTATAGTAACAAACAAATCATAAAATTAATTATTAAATCAATTACCATTATTATTGTTTATATCATCAATTGCAATTAAACTAATTAATTTCAATATTGATTCTAAAATAAAACAATTAAATTTGTTATATTACATTTATTTTCTTTAAGTAATCTAATCCGAATTTGAATCGACGTTCTTAAATTTGACGTCCGTATTTAACTCCTCAATGCTTCCCCTGTTGTTCCTCATTCTCGCAAGATTTTGAAGAAGAGATCTTACAAGAAAACTCCAAAAAAAAAAAAGCCCTCCTTTGGAGAGGGGAGGACCTTCTTGTGCGCCAGCTGGTTCTTGTTTTTTTCCATTGATAACTCTGATATTCTTAGAAGTAATAACAGAAGTAAGGTTATCCTTGAAGAGGTTCCTACAAGAGTTTGGAATTCGGCCAAATTGTTAGGTTTAGAAGCGATAGAAGATGATGGTGTTTATGCCAACGTTGCTAAGGGCTTGGAGGAGCGCGATAGTCACGAATTCCAGAACAAGAAGATGATTTTAGTCACATACAATGTTAGAGGCTGTTGCATCCCTCTTAAAAGGAGAAGGACTGCTCACTCTTTATTAGAATGTAAAGCTGAGTTGTGCTTTATTCAAGAAACCAAGATGGCTTCTATGAAAGATTCGGCTGTTGGGAGTATGTGGGGCAACGATGAGTTTGGTTGGTCGGCCTGTGCTTCTGAAGGGCTTTCTGGAGGCCTCCTTACTATTTGGAGGAAGGACTTATTCCTCCCTGTTTCCAGCTTTAAAGGTAATGGCTTCCTTTGTTGTAACTTAATTTCGAGAGGTATTCGCCTTTATGTTGTGAACGTGTATTCTCCTTGTTCCTTGAGGGATAAAAGGATTTTGTGTGTTGATTTTATTAAGCTCAAATCTAGTTGTTCTGATGGTAGATGGATAATAGGTGGGGATTTTAACGTGGTTAAATCTTCTGAAGAAAGAAGAGGTAGAAGTTCATCTTTATCCCTTGATTGCTTGGAGTTTAAATCTTTCATTGAAGAGTCTGACCTGATTGATTTACCTTCTGTTGGGAATCAATTTACTTACTTCAATTCTAATGGCCTGAGTTGTAGCAAATTAGACAGGTTTCTTGTGGATGAATTCCTTATCGACACTTGGGATTTCAAAGTGCAGACTTTGGGTAAGCGGGATATTTTCAACCACCGCCTTGTTTGGATTAAATCTAACTCGGTTAACCGGGGAGCTAAACCTTTTCGCTTCTTTAATGCTTGGTTGGATCATAAGGATTTCAAGGCTCTTGTCAATGATAGTTGGGAGTCTTCTGTTTTTCGTGGCTCTCCTTCTTTTGTTCTCAAGAAGAAACTTCAAGCTCTTAAGGAACGTCTGAAATGGTGGAACTATAACGTGTTTGGTTGGTTAGATCTTAAGATAGGTGAAAGAGTTGAGAGCCTCAATGATATTGAGACAGCTTTGACTGACAATGTGGAGGTATCGTCGGACGATTTGCTTAGGAAAAGGTTGGATGATCAAGAGAATATTTGGAAGAATTTGCGCATTAAAGAGAGCATGTTGTATCAAAAATCAAGGTTGAAATGGGTGAAGGAAGGAGATGCTAACTCTCATTTTTTTCATGCTACTATAAAATATAGGAATAGATTGAATTTTATTTCTGCTTTAGGCTCGGGCGATTCTCTTATTGAGGACCCTGATGCTATTAAAAAAGCTGCTTTTGATTTCTTTAAAGTTAAGTTTCAAGGTGGCACAGGATCCAGACCAGGATTGGACCTCCATGATATTCCCAAATTAGATGCCCTGGATCGTGATATGCTGGATGTCGATTTCTCTGGAGAAGATATTCGGAATGCTGTTTTTGATTGTGACGGGAATAAATCTCCGGGGCCGGATGGTTTTTCATTTAAATTCTTCAAGGAAGCTTGGGAGTTTGTGGGGGTGATGTTATTAATTGTGTTAGACATTTCTTCTTAACAGGTAGCCTCCCTGCCTTGGTTCCCAAAGTTGATAGTCCTCAAGAATTTGTGGAGTTTAGACCAATTTGTTTAATTGGATGCATTTCTAAAATCATTTCTAATTTGATGTCCAAAAGACTTTCTGGTGTCATTTCGAAGTTGGTGTTGGCTACGCAAATGGCGTTCATTCCTAGTAGGAACCTCCATGATGGAGTTTTAGTTGCTAATGAAGTGGTGGATTTGGCTAGGAGAGAAAAGAGAAAGTGTCTTTTGTTTAAAGTTGATTTCACCCAAGCCTACGATTGCGTTAATTGGGAGTTCCTTCTCAAGGTTCTTAGAGACATGAATTTTGGCCCTCACTGGATTAAATAGATTAAAGGGAACACTTGCATAAGCTTCGTTTCCATTTTGATTAATGGGAGCCATACACGTGATTTTGAGGCTACTAGAGGTCTTAAACAAGGGGACCCCCTTGCTCCGTTCTTGTTCGCTTTGGTAGCCGAAGTCTTGGCTGTCTTGATCTGTCGTGCATCATATATTAATATCTTATCCGGGTTTAGAATTAATGATGAAGCTTACATTGAGCTTTTGCAATTCGCAGATGACACTCTCCTTTTTTGTGACGGAAAATTTTCAAACCTGTGGGCCATTAAATCCATCCTTCGGGGATTCGAAATGCTGTCAGGATTGAAAATTAATTTTGCTAAAGGCCATATTTTGGAGTTGGGCTCGATTCTGATTTTATCCAAGCGGCTGAATCTTTCCTCTACTGCAGATTTGGCGCCTTTTAAAATTGTGAAAGATATTATTGCTATACAACGCAAATTTCTTTGGTCGGGATCGGTGGATAAATCTAGTATATCTTGGGTAAAATGGAGTTATCTTTGTAAATCTAAAGAAAAGGGAGACCTTGGTATTAAACATGTCGGGCTGTTTAATAAATCACTAATGTCAAAATGGATGTGGAAATTCCTTTGTGAGGGCAATGAAATTTGGAGAGACTTACTAACTAGTAGATATGGCAGCCTTCATCACTGCGTTCTTAAACCAGACTTAGGTGTGGCAGGTACGTGCACTTTTGGGATTCGGATTGGTGCGGTGATTTTAATCTTAAATTCGTTTTCCCTTATCTCTTTGAAGCAGCCTCGAATAAGATTTTCAGTATGGATGAGATAGGTTTTGGGTTCATAATGAGTGGCATTGGGACATTGGTAAATTAGGGGTGGATGTGCAATTGGCAGACCCTGCGTCTGTGCTATTGCTGTAGAATTTACTGCAACTTGTCCACTTGCAGCGCCATCAAAGTGATACATGGGTCTGGCTGTTGGAAAATTATAAAGATTTCTCTGTCAGGTCCTGTTATAAGTCTCTTAACGATGTTGTAGTGGGAATTCCCTTGGAGGAAAATCAGCTGCTAGCAATTAAAGTCTTGTGGAGAACTAGTATCGCTTTGAAAACTAAAGTGTTCGCTTGGAGGTTGTTCTTAAATAGATTACCGACACGTTTGAATCTCGTATCTAAAGGTATTGTGGCCCCTCATTATGAGACGGTGTGCGTTCTTTGTTTTCAGAATGAAGAAGATATTATGCACTTATTCCTTAATTGCCCAAAAGTTTAAAGAGTTTGGAATAAGGTTTTTGTGTGGATCGGAGTTTCTAGCCTTAACACCAACTCTTTATGTAATTATTCTCTTTTGTGGTTCTTGGCTTTGGTTGATAAGTGCAAGGAAGACATGAGTTGCTTCATTTGGTTTATTATGACGTGGTGTATTTGGAGTCCGTGGAATAACATTATTTTTCGTGATGAGTTTTGCGATGTGGATCAAATTTTTCACCGTATCCTTTCTTTGTCTTGGAACTGGTTGGAACTAGGCCGTAGCAAATGTAGTTTTTACGATTGGGTGAAATCCCCGCTTGACTTTATGTAATGCTGTTTTGGGAGGTTTGTCCCTCTTCTTTCCTAGTTTTTCTTTTTTGTATTGGGTTGGAGAATTCCTATTTCTCCTATTAATACAAATTTGCTTATCAAAAAAAAAAGTTAACTGCCAAGTAAGTTTTTTAATAAACAAACAATAGTATTTCATCAAGGAGTACTGGTGGTACTTCCACCCAATTACAAAATCTTCTTAATCCACAAAATCTATATCGTTCCTATAATTAGAGGAATTCACAAAGATATTTACACTAAAAGTAATAACTACAACAGAAAAAATGGTTGTTTCTTTTGGATAGCCACCACCAAGAATGAAGGATAGCTCTGTGAAAAATAACTTTCGGATCCCTTATTTCGTCTTTGAAAATGATTTGGTTTCTAGCTAATCAAATATTCTAACAAACAATAGTCCACAATCCGATTGCATTAAGAAGTGAAATCTTTTTCAATACCCCCGTTATCCATGATTAAGTTTTCATAAGGAGACTAGTTTTTTGTTTTTAATTTTTATTTTAATTTTAGATTTTTGTTTAATATTCCTTGAAATTTTAAGATTTTAAAGAGCGTCCTTGAAGTATTCCTTAGCATTTCATTTTCTAAAAGATGCAAAGGTGCCCTTTTTTCTAATTAATTTTATCTTCAACTAGCATTCAGACAGGCGTGCCCGTCTGTCCGCTTTTTTAAATGCGCACAACAGATTCAAATAAATGTGTGTATATTTCATAAAAAGACTATAATAGATTGTTTCATGGAAGTCTTTGTCTCATTTCATGTTATTCTTATTGGTCTTAGAGGTGTTTATGATCTAATGATGCGTGCATGTCTTTTTCAATAGACCTCGAGAAAGTGGAGTGTAATTTCCGTTTGATAAAATGATATAATATTTTATTTTAAAATATGCTATAATACATAGTAACATATCATCGTGTAAATGTTAATTTAAATTAAACATAAATATTTAAGAAAATATGAATAACAGTGATTCGAATCACATATTACTTGATTTGAATCACATGATTCAAATCTTGATTCGAATCATGTATGTTAATTCCCATCATATCCCTTTGATTCAAATCATTTTTTCATTTGATTTAAATCATATGATTGAGTCCTGACGCGAATCATATTGTTAATTTTTCACCAGATTTGTGTCCAGCCTCTAGCACATATAAATTCATATTACTTTCTCTCTCTATAGACAACAATTCATAAGTTTTAGAATCCTTGAGAAAATCAAGTGTGTGTTCTTTCATTCAGAAATACCTACTATCTTGATTCAAACCTAGAGAAAAAATCATACAATAATTTGTTTTTGTGAGTGTCGTACCTCGAAAAATGAGAACGACCTCGCGAAGCGCAATCGCACGCCCGCGGGATGGACTTAACAGAGTCGCCACCGATCTTTATTTATTCCATAGAAGAAAAGGGAAAATATCTAATAAAACCCCTAAAAGAAAGGATAAGAATATGGTCATCACAACTAATGTCTGAGTTCGGGAGTCGGTTACGCAAGGGGAAGGTATTAGCACCCCTCACGTCCGTTGTACTCAACGGGAACCTTTTAGTTAGGGTTAAATGTATGTTAGCTTAAAGTTTGCTTCTGAATCTTCTACTTGGAATGGGAAAAGAGAGAAATGTTTTTGGATTTTTATATAGAGAGAGACCTAAAGGGTTTTTATTACTAGGGGGCTCGACAAGACTTCATAATCTCGTGCCTACGTATCCTCATAGTGCAATGAGGAACTCAGATCCTTCGTAGTTTGGGGCTACGATGAAAAATGGAAAGGTGGAATCCAAGAAGGCATTAGATGTAAAGGAAAAAGGTGGAATCCAAGAAGGCATTGGATGTAAAGGAAAAAGGAAAAGGTAGAAAAAAGAAAAGTTGGAATCCAAGAAGACATTGGATGTAAAGGAAACAAAAGAAAAAGAAAAAGGTGGCTCGCTAGGATCTCGCAATCCTATGCCTACGTATCCTCAAGATGAACTTGAGAAATCAGAGCGTCCATAGTTCTGGCTCTATGGGTGAAAAGCTTGAAAGTAAAGCTTGTGAGGATTGGTTGTTTAGGAGAAGAGATTAATGAATATCTCTAAGGAAAGTTTAGTAAGAAGTTACAAGAGATTAATGGCTATCTCTTGGAAAAGCTAGTGGTTTAAAAGTGGCTTGAATATATTTTAAGAATGACAAATAGTTGATGGTGATCAATAGTTCAAAGGGTTATGTCAGAGTGCTAGACTCTAACAGTCCTTTTCATTCAAGATTGGTTGTAAAATTGTTTGTTGGACAATAAACATTGATAGTAATCAATTGTTCGAAGAGTTGTGCCAAGATGCCAGATCTTGACGGCTCTTACTCATCCAAGTTGAAATGAAAAATAATTAATGGACAACGAGCTATTGACAATAATCAATTGCTCAAAGAGTTATGCCAAGATGCTAGACCTTGACGGCTCTTATTCGTCCAAGTTGATATGAAAATGGTTTAATGGACAATGAACGGTTAATGAAAATCAATTGTTCGAAGAGTTGTGACAAGATGCTAGATCTTGACGGCTCTTATTCGTCCAAGTTGATTAAAGGTATTTTGAGGAGCGAAAGAATGAATGAATGGCTACCCCAAAATGCGAGACTTGAGACCAATCGTTCGAGGTTTCTGCTAGAATGCTAGATTCCAACAGTCCTCTTCTTTCGTATTTTTTATTTTTAAAAAAAAAATGTTTAATCATTAAATTTAAATGGAAAGATTTAGGTACAAAAATAAATAAATCTTAATAATAGTATAACAATAATAAAAACATGAACACATAAAATATTACATTTTTACAACATAACTTCACAAACTAAAAATATATATATACTAAACTACTAACTATATATGGTATGAACAAAACTAAAGGATGAATGATACTCACAAACTCCAAAGCTAGCAAAGGTTAAACTTGTTGTGTAGAAGGAAGTGAAAGTGTTTTGATGGAAGTTGTTGTTTGTTTATGGAGATGAAGGAAAGGTTAAGGAAGAAGAAGGAGGTTAGGGAATGTATGTGTGGTATTGTTGGTGCCCAAAAAATGAGAGAAAGAGAGATCTTATTTATAGTGTGAATGAGGTGGGAGTGTTGATGTGGCAATCCAGGTGACTTTATGAGAATGATTCTTGGCCATTGATAAGTCCAAGTTGGTAATCCATGTGAAATGTGAGAATGATTCTTAGCCATTGATAAGTCCAAGTTGACAATCCATGTGAAGTGTTTGTACTACAATGTAGTGGTCCCAACTTACCATTTTTCCCTTTATGGACATGAAAACAAACAAAAATAAAAGTAATAATAATAATAATAATAATAATAAAGCTTAGTAATAGTAAAACTAATAATAACAATAAAGCTTAGTAATAATAAAACTTATAATAATAATAAAGTTTAGTAATAATAAAAAAAATAATAAAACTAATAATAATAAAACTAATAATAATAATAATAATAATAATAATAATAAAACTAATAATAATAAAATTAATAATAATAAAACTAATAATAATAAAAAAAAAGAAATAATAATAGTAAAACTAAAAATAATAAAAAAGATAATTGAAAATGGTTAGTAAAAAAAAGAAATAAAACAAATTAAATTCTAACGAAAAATGCATGATTAATGAGATGTTTAACTAAAATGCGAGACGACTGACTCAAGATAATATGCAAACGATCAGAATATCTGAGGGTAAAATTTGGGGTATGACAGTTGCCCCTATTTAAATATCTTCACCGGATGACATGAGTGATGATAGTCTTCATGAAATCATGGTGGAAGGTATTTAAATATAGATAATCGAAAATTTTGCCCTCAGATGCACTGACATGCAATGCTATGGATAAAAATGCTAACATGCAATGAACTCTAATATGATGAAAGTGATAGGATGCTAAATGCAAAATGCAAACGGAGACGAAAGCAGACGAGGACAAAGTCCACACAATGAGCAATCACTCACTGGGGAAAAATACAACATTGGGGAAGCTGAAACAAAACTGGGGAATATCTAAAGTGATGAGACAACTGATTCAAGTGTGATCGGCTGACACTTTAGAAAGAAAAGATAACACAAGTTCCTCAATGGAAGCAGAATCGGAAAGACGGTCTCCACTGGGGAATCAAAAGTCATCATCCATGAATGGAAATGGATGGAAAAGAGTCACGACATTCAGAAGATCATTGAATGAGGAGAAGAGAAGAACTGGGAAATATATGTGACAAGCAAACATCAGAGGTATTCAGAAAAGTATTGAATAAACTCTAGGAAACAAACTGACAACAGAGACATTCAGAAGAGCATTGAATGAACTCCGAGAAGCATATCAGAGATACTCGGAAAAGCATCGAATAAACTCCGGCACACATCCAGAAAAGTATTGGAGGGAGAATGGAAACAGACTTGAAAACATTCAGCAGCTGTTAACCAAAGTCAGAAACAAATTGAAGACATCTAGAAGAGCATTAGATGAAGACAAGAATTCTGAAGATACATCCAAAACATTTAGAAGAGCATTAAATGTACAGAAAAAGGGTTTTGAAGACATATCTGGAAGAGCATCAGATAAGCGACATTAAATCTGGAAGAATATTAGATAAACAAGGTCATATTAGGAAGAGCATCAGATAGACACAAAAAGTGCTATGGAAAAACATCAGGAGCAAAAGACTCAATCTGGAAGAACATCAGAAAGAGAAAGGCACATCCGGAAAAGCATCAGATGGCAAAAGAAATGAAATTCTGGAAAAGCATTAGAATTACAAAGGACTATTTGGAAAAACATCATATAGGTTCTAGAAAAACATCAGAACAAAAGACTCAATCTGGAAAAACATCAGAAAGAGAAACATATCCGGAAGAGCATCAGATGGTAAAAGCAATGTCATTCTGGAAAAGCATCAGAATTAACAAAGCGAAATATCTGGAAAAACATCAGATAGGTTCTGGAAAAACATCAGAACAAAAGACTCAATCTGGAAAAACATCAAAAAGAGAGACACATCCGGAAGAGCATCAGATGCAAAGAAACCAGTCATCCAATAATGGCTTTGAATGAAAGGTAAACTCATAATATCTGAGAAGGCATCAGATGAGAATGAGGTAAAAAAGGGTAATCTAAGAAGGCATTGGACACAAAGGAACCAGACATTCAATAATGGCTTTGAATGAAAGGTACAAATCACGATATCTAATAATGGCTTCAGATAAAGTGAGCAAAGTAAGGATCCAAGACAACATTGGATAAAGAAACCAAAATCCAAGAAAGCATTGGATGAAGAAACCAAAGTATTCAAGACAGCATTGAATGAATGGTATAAATCACGATATCTGAGACGGCATCAGATAGACGTGAGAAAGGCAAGGATCCAAGACAACATTGGATAAAGAAACCAAAGTATTCAAGACAGTATTGAATGAATGGTATAAATCACGATATCTGAGACGACATCAGATAGACGTGAGAAAGGTAAGGATCCAAGACAGCATTGGATAAAGAAACCAAAATCCAAGAAAGCATTGGATGAAGAAACCAAAGTATTCAAGACAACATTGAATGAATGGTGTAAATCACGATATCTGAGACGGCATCAGATAGACGTGAGAAAGGTAAGGATCCAAGACAGCATTGGATGAAGAAACCAAAGTATTAAAGACATCATTGAATGAATGGTATAAATCACGATATCTGAGACGACATCAGATAGACGTGAGAAAGGTAAGGATCCAAGACAACATTGGATACAAAGAAAGAACAATGTTCATGAAAGCATTGAACAAAGAAGCACCCAAGAAAGCATTGGATGAAAAGAATCACAAAATCCAAGAAAGCATTGGATGAATGCGAGCAAAGATATACCCAAGAAAGCATTGGATACAAGGAAAGAACTTTCAAGGATGGCACTAAAAGTAAAGGTAAATCACTATATTCAAGAATGACATCAAATGATAGTGAGAAAGACATCCAGGAATGGCACTGAATGAAAGGACAGGTAACACTTGGTAGGCGCCAGGTAAGTTGGACTTTGACCACAAGGTAAGACGCAGATAACGACATGACCTCAGGAGAAATGCAAATGAGGATGAAACACTCATGCTATGCATATGTATATGAATCATGCAGATGATATATGATCAAATGCAAATGCAGGTGCAGATGCTGACGACACAGCTAGACTCTCTGGGAAAAGACAAGACTGGACGACTGATTCCTCAACACGGGGATCACTGCCATTCTGCTTGGGAACTAGAGATGCTAACGCTTGAACCCACCTCTGCCACACTAGTAAACTGTATCCAAATTGATGATCCTTGTGGGAAGGATAGAGAGCTACTTGGGGATTCTTCAAGTAAACTGCCCCAGATTAGCTGACTGTTGTAGATGACTTGATCATGGCTTCAACCGGATTGATTCTGGAGATG
Source organism: Lathyrus tuberosus (assembly GCA_022829125.1). Classification (NCBI taxonomy): domain Eukaryota; kingdom Viridiplantae; phylum Streptophyta; class Magnoliopsida; order Fabales; family Fabaceae; genus Lathyrus; species Lathyrus tuberosus. Next base: position 782,957 of record JALAZF010000215.1, read on the forward strand.
ACCGTTTCATGGTGCTCTTGGGAAGCTTGCCTCAGTCTAAGTCTTGAAAGATGATTATTTTACTGTACACTGAGAAAGCTTGCCCCAGCCTAAGCCTTGCAAAATCTTCTGTATAAACCAATTCTAAGAAGTCGCCATTAAACCACAAATCTTGAACTGATTCTCAACAGGATATGGAAGGAACTTTCCCCTGATTGGATCACCGACCAAGTTTCTTATTTGTTTGAAAATTCCTTGAGAAGAAAAGTTAGTTTGCAAACAAAAGTATTTGTACAAACATGGTAAATGCAGAGTTCATGCAACTTTTGAAATCAAAATCATTTTGAAAAAAGCGAAGTATATGAGTCACTGGTCTGAACACGGCGGCTCAAGACATTCAAAGTGAGAAGTAAAGCAAAAAGGTATGATGTCAGAATAGATGATCCGCAAAGATCTTTTGGAGTCAGTTTACGCAGCCTCGCTGTAGTATGCTTTCAAAATAACCTTGCTTCAGTTAGGTCTTTTGAGGGTTATAACGTGGCCTGGTTCACGATTTAAGAAACAAAGGATAAAGGCTCAAAGTTTATTTGTGACCCACCCAATCTACGTGATGAACTTCAGTCCTATGCTCAGTTAACTCAAAATTTACACTCAGGTTCCCATAGACGTGGAATTGTACTGATGGTAGTAATGATGGTTCAGAAGTAAAGGGACTTTGAAATGGCAGTCATTGCTTCCTTACAAAATTGTTTGCCATTGAGGACTTTCAGGATAAAGGATTTAAAGATTTCCTCCTTTGGTTGTCATACAAACTTTTGTTTCTTCTTTTTTTTTTAGTGACTGCCTGGCTTAAGGATTACGACGAACCATCGTTGGCGTTCGACTTGAAAGACATCTTCGACACTTGCTTGCTGTGTGCGAAGGAACCTTTGTGAATTTTGTCGAAAGGTGTCTTGAATGTTACTCTTATATTTGAATGCACAATCAAGTTAACTGAGAACTACCCTGCCCCAGGTTAAGATTGCGGGTTTATTTGTAAAGAAAAGAAACTCCTACTTCAAGGCTCAAAGGGGTTAAAGAGGGGTTATCTTCCTTATGTCTTCAGTGTTTGGGAGTTGAAACAATGCCTTACATCGTCAACAAAGTTTTGATTTGAAAGCATACCAACAACAATTATGGGTATAACGTTTTCATCATCCTCCCTCCAATCTTTGCATAATCAAAAAGAAAATGGACAAGAGATTTTTTTTTTATTTTTCTTGAAAGAGAAAGCATTAAGAAGTAAATAGCAAACACAAATGAATTAAATCAAAAAGTTGCAAATGCTCATTTCATTAACATGAAAGTACCAACATAATTTGGAAGCAAACAACTAGTACAAAACAAAGGAAAATGCAAACAATAAGAGACATGGCCTAGTGACTAGTCAACAACATGGATGAGTTGGCCTGTCTTTGGGAAGTAGCTGAGCTGAAGTCGACTGAAACTTCACTTGCCGTGGCAGAGGATTATTCTTGACATTCTGCATCTGATGTTAGCTTTAGTCATGTGTCGGTGTCGAGGAATTAGCTTGACGACTGACAGAAAACACTAGAAGATAGAGATAACTGCAAATGAGTTGTTGGACAGACTGGATATATGCAACGAGTCATGCATAGATGCAAATGATATGCAACGCAATGCAAACAGGATGCAGAAAGAAAATGCAATATGGTGATTAGGATCTGAGATAACACGAATAAATCAGAACATCCTATTAGGTAGGTCTCCCTATAACTGATAGTTCTAGATTATCTACCTATAAACCCACTCACGGGATATTTTCTAAGTTTTTGATAAGGTTTCAGAGTCACGGACCTTAGTCGTATCAACGTTATGCAACGGGCTAGCCATTTTACAACGAGAGTGACGAAAAGGTCTATTCTGATCGGGGTTTTCATATTGGTTGGAGCAAGGAGATGTCCTTGAAGTACAATATTACGCAACCACCAAAAAAGTACTGGTTCTAAATGGGGGACCTAGAGTCACGGACCCTTCATGAATCAGCATCATGCAACAAGCTAGCTGTTTTATAACGCGATCTACAAACAGGTCTACTCTAGAGGAGCCTTCATGTTAGTTACTACAAGGAGCTTTCCCTCGTAGTCTAACACTACTAACTACCAAATCTAAACCTATATTTTCTCTCTGCTTTTTCCAAAACTCGGGTGTAGAGCTTTAATTATAATATCAGATCCCTAAAACCCGCACATGGATATACAGAGATATATATGAAAAGGCAATAAAGCAAGAGCAATAAAATATATAATCAAAGAAGAAAGAGAAACAACAAAAGCTAAACACATATACGAAAACCTAACTAAACTAGGCTTGACTCACTTAGGGATGATCCCCAGCAGAGTCGCCATCTGTCGTACCTCGAAAAATGAGAACGACCTCGCGAAGCGCAATCGCACGCCCGCGGGATGGACTTAACAGAGTCGCCACCGATCTTTATTTATTCCATAGAAGGAAAGGGAAATATCGAATAAAACCCCTAAAAGAAAGGATAAGAATATGGTCATCGTAACCAATGTCTGAGTTCGGGAGTCGGTTACGCAAGGGGAAGGTATTAGCACCCCTCACGTCCATTGTACTCAAAGGGAACCATTTAGTTAGGGTTAAATGTATGTTAGCTTAAAGTTTGCTTCTGAATCTTCTACTTGGAATGGGAAAAGAGAGAAATGTTTTTGGATTTTTATATAGAGAGAAACCTAAAGGGTTTTTATTACTAGGGGGCTCGACAAGACTTCACAATCTCGTGCCTACGTATCCTCATAGTGCAATGAGGAACTCAGAGCCTTCGTAGTTCGGGGCTATGATGAAAAATGGAAAGGTGGAATCCAAGAAGGCATTAGATGTAAAGGAAAAAGGTGGAATCCAAGAAGGAATTGGATGTAAAGGAAAAAAGGAAAATGTAGAAAAAAGAAAAGTTGGAATCCAAGAAGGCATTGGATGTAAAGGAAATAAAAGAAAAAGAAAAAGGTGGCTCGCTAGGATCTCGCAATCCTATGCCTACGTATCCTCAAGATGAACTTGAGAAATCAGAGCGTCCATAGTTCTGGCTCTACGGGTGAAAAGCTTGAAAGTAAAGCTTGTGAGGATTGGTTGTTTAGGAGAAGAGATTAATGAATATCTCTAAGGAAAGTTTAGTAAGAAGTTACAAGAGATTAATGGCTATCTCTTGGAAAAGCTAGTGGTTTAAAAGTGGCTTGAATATATTTTAAGAATGACAAATAGTTGATGGTGATCAATAGTTCAAAGGGTTATGTCAGAGTGCTAGACTCTAACAGTCCTTTTCATTCAAGATTGGTTGTAAAATTGTTTGTTGGACAATAAACATTGATAGTAATCAATTGTTCGAAGAGTTATGCCAAGATGCCAGATCTTGACGGCTCTTACTCATCCAAGTTGAAATGAAAAATAATTAATGGACAACGAGCTATTGACAATAATCAATTGCTCAAAGAGTTATGCCAAGATGCTAGACCTTGACGACTCTTATTCGTCCAAGTTGATATGAAAATGGTTTAATGGACAATGAACGCTTAATGAAAATCAATTGTTCGAAGAGTTGTGACAAGATGCTAGATCTTGACGGCTCTTATTCGTCCAAGTTGATTAAAGGTATTTTGAGGAGCGAAATAATGAATGAATGGCTACCCCAAAATGCGAGACTTGAGACCAATCGTTCGAGGTTTCTGCTAGAATGCTAGATTCCAACAGTCCTCTTCTTTCGTATTTTTTATTTTTTTTTTTAAAAAGTTTAATCATTAAATTTAAATGGAAAGATTTAGGTACAAAAATAAATAAATCTTAATAATAGTATAACAATAATAAAAACATGAACACATAAAATATTACATTTTTACAACATAACTTCACAAACTAAAAATATATATATACTAAACTACTAACTATATATGGTATGAACAAATATAAAGGATGAATGATACTCACAAACTCCAAAGCTAGCAAAGGTTAAACTTGTTGTGTAGAAGGAAGTGAAAGTGTTTTGATGGAAGTTGTTGTTTGTTTATGGAGATGAAGGAAAGGTTAAGGCAGAAGAAGGAGGTTAGGAAATGTATGTGTGGTATTGTTGGTTCCCAAAAAATGAGAGAAAGAGAGATCTTATTTATAGTGTGAATGAGGTGGGAGTGTTGATGTGGCAATTCAGGTGACTTTATGAGAATGATTCTTGGCCATTGATAAGTCCAAGTTGGCAATCCATGTGAAATGTGAGAATGATTCTTGGCCATTGATAAGTCCAAGTTGACAATCCATGTGAAGTGTTTGTACTACAATGTAGTGGTCCCAACTTACCATTTTTCCCTTTATGGACATGAAGACAAACAAAAATAAAAGTAATAATAATAATAATAATAATAATAATAATATTAATAATAATAATAATAATAATATTAATAATAATAATAATAATAATAAAACTAATAATAATAAAATTAATAATAATAAAACTAATAATAATAAAAAAAAAAGAAATAATAATAGTAAAACTAAAAATAATAAAAAAGATAATTCAAAACACGCTGGAGACCACACAAATTGAAAAAGTATTTTATCTCTGGCTGAAGAAAGCGCGTGTAAAGACAAAAGGAGACAGCTGAAAAAACTTGACCATGCTATGAGAGAAGAAAACGGAAAAAATCTATTAACAACCGTAAAAGAAGGAAAAATCCATTCTCCACTGCAAAAAAAAACTCACCCAGCTTCAAACATCCCTCCTCCGTGGTTTATTTTTCAACCGCCTTTCTTCGCTGGCATCACCTTCAAAACCAAATTACCAAAACCATCAACCATTGATTCACTGCAGAAACTCACCATAACCGTACCGTAACGACACCTCTTTTGTTCTCCGGCGCCAAATCCCGTTCATCACTAACCAAGCAAATCCAATCAACCGATCACCCTTCGAAATATTTTGTTAACTGTGTTTTTATATTAGTGTGTTTGTGCTTGTTGTTTGAACAGAGTGAGGAAGGTTTAATTTTTTAGAAACAAGAACAACATCTCTGTTTCCGCTTCGCACCAACTCAGTAGCGGTTCTCACTATTCAACAACAACGACGACAAATGCGATTAACTCAGGGTAACATTTAGGTTCTAATTTCATTTGATATACAGTAATTATTTATTGTTTAGGTGTATTTGATTCTCGGTTCTACCTCACTGCGTTGTTGTTTGAGTTTTGTGTTGGATTGTATTGAACTTCACTGTATTGTTGTATGAGTTTTGTGATGGATATTGTATTGAACTTGTAAAGCTTATCCTCGATTCTGATTAGTCACTAGGTCACATTTTCTTTCCATTTGCAATTTCCTTTTTTGTATTGTGTTTATTTGCTTTCAAACTTATTTGTTTTTTAATGGTAATGTTAATGAAATGAGCTTCGCATATTTTGAATCAATCTATTCATGTTCATATTTGCACATATTTAAGCTTTCTTTTTTTCTGCAAAATTGAAAAAATATATCAATATTTCTCCCATTCATCCTTCTTCATCAAACTATTGTTTAAGCAAAAAACCAAGAGAGAATGACAAAAACGAAATATCCAAGTTGTTGAATTGTATGATTTCAAATAAAACTTTGCTGACGATGTAAGACATTGTTTCAATTCTCAAACACTAGAAAAATAAGGAAGTTAATCCCTAGTTAACCCCTTTGAGCCTAAAAGTTGGTATTTCTTTATGAACGAAAAAAAACTACAATCTTAACCTGTGGCAGGGTAGTTTTTAATAAACTTAGATATGCATTCAGATTCAAGGTAATCGTTCCATACACCTTTCAATAAAAGTTTCAAACATGAGCTTTCCTTCGCACACATCAAAGAAGTGTCGGAGAAGCTAGTGGTTGTTCTCATTAAAGGAAATCACTATTTTCCGATTGTAACATCGATTTTTGTGACGCGACCACTACCACTTTTAACGCTACTTTCTGATTTCTGTATTTATCCTATGAAGCTTAAAAGGAAGGGGAAGATATCTTAAACTAACCCTACGCGCAAGTGTTTTCCCTTACAAATGCGAAGAGATCTGAAATTGGGGTTTGGTTATACAAAGAGAAGTTATTAACATCCAGTGTTGTTGCGGTGAGAATCGGATATCAAGCTATTGGATTAACTTGAATCACAAATCTTTAAATATTCACCACCGGTCTTTGATTTATCCAAAGGAAAGGGTAAAGATCGAAGAAAACCCTAAGTTAAGAGAATCTAGGTTCGGGGGTTAGTTACGCCTAGGGAAGGTATTAGCATCCTAAACGTCTGTAGTACCCTATATGAACCTCTTGTTAGTATTTATGTTATCTATTGCTCGCTTGCTAAGGTACTATGCTAAAGGCTGAAACCCTAGGGGTTAGTATCTAAGTATACTCGGCAAGATATCGCATCTTGTGCCTACGTATCCTGACGGGAGTGGAATCAGAGTATCTGTAGTTCTCCTCAAGGAGGATGAGGAACTTCTTGACTATGGTCAAGGTTCCAGGGGGAGGTAGTGTCTATGGCAAGACATTACATAGAGTACGATGCCTATAAAGTTGAAGTTGAGTTGAAAGGGATGGATGTAAATGTTCACGGCGAAACATTTACGTGGAGTACGGAGACTCCGATCCTAAGGCTAGGATACTAAATGTCTACGGCGAGACGTGGATCACAACGACTCAAAATCTAAAGCCAAGGTTAAGGGAAGGTTCTAAAGTTAGTCTTATGACAAGGCAGTCAATGTTAGGTGTACCTTTCCTTTGGAATGGAAGTACTAACCTAATGTTAGTTATCTATGTAAGCTACCTAAATAAGGCATAAGGGCACATCAGTTATATTATAAGGGCATTAAGCATAAAGTCATGATTTAATATTCAACATATAAGGCAAACAGTGAACGTTCAATCAATATAAAGCAAGATATCTAAAGTATGCATCATGTTAAACAGATATGAAAACTAAGAAGGCTCAAGCACGTGAAAGAGTGAAAATGGCCTAAAATGAATCAAGGATAAGACTTATTACTTTTTAATATAAACAAATATCAATTTTAAATCAACACGGAGGTTTGATTAAATAAACATCATAAATCTCATTAAAATTGAAGGAAGAGACGAATATAAGTGCATGGTTGGATTTCTTTTAATACGATAAATGAAAGGATACATTTTAAGAAGAAAAAAAAAGAAAAAAGATAAATGAAAGTGCACGATTGGACTTTAATAGATAAAAGGATAAATTCTAAGATTGTTAAAAATTTGAAGAGGTACATAAGTTTAGGAACTAATTTTAGTTATAAATTAGATATGTTAAATTATATTTTTAATAAAGTTAAAAGAAGTCTCATAAAAAAAGTTTTACAAAGATTTAGAAAAAGTTATTAAATTTATTAAAGTTTATTAAATTTAAAGGTCAAATAAAATAGTTTTAATTTTTTTTAAGGGTTATTAATTCCAAAATTAATTAGTTGAGTTTTAATAAATTTTAAAAAGGTTTTAACTAAGTTCAAAAAGTTATTAATTTAAAAAGGAAGATTTAAAAAAGTAATTTGTTAATTTTAAATAGTTAAATAGTTATAATTAAATTAAATAAATAACAATAAAAGGTTAGAAAATTAAATTTAAAAAAAGAAAAAGAGGAAAACGAAAAAGAAAGAGACAGCCAGAGGAGGGTCTATCGCAGATGTAACACCCTAATTCCCATCGCGAATAAATAATACATTATAAAATCAGAGTAACTAAAAATTTATTTTTCCGACAGAAACAAGGATGCCACATTTTAAAGTAAGAAAACACAATCCCTGCTCATAAATTTTGATACATAGCACATAATAGAATACCCTCAAGGGGAAACTTTTTCCATTAAAAATGAAGGCCAATTATGGAATAAGGCGGAAGGATCCATAACTGACTTGTTTTACAAATAAATGGTTTTAGAACATTAAAATATAAATACAAAATATATTCGACAATTATATACATATAACATAAGCGTTCCCCAACTCCCGTGCTACGTATCAGAGCAGACACCAAAACCTACAACGGAACGGAGGACTAATATCCACAAAAGCCTCCAAGCCTCTAAAGCTGACAATCTGCACTATGCCATAAAAAGCATATTCCAGCAGAAGGGTGAGAAACAGGATTATAATATAATTGCATATCATTATAAAACACTTAGCAAAATATGCACAATTACTCTCACCACATTTATCACACACCAATACATATAGCATGCCACAAATACATAACCTGTATCAATTATCCAACATAATCACGTAATTGCACATAAGGCATACCAAGTCATAGCATTTAGAAACACATCGCACATCACATAGCATATGTCTATGCATAAAACATATTATTCACAACCAATGCATTTATCATATATGCACATCAAATTACCAATCCAATCATAGATCTCAACACATAACAAATCAATGCACAATTTCCACACATAATCAATCAAATCATGATTTTCCACACATAATCACATATTCCAATCAAACATATACCATTCAATACAATTGCACACATTTCATCTCATCAATCACAATCACATTTCCATGCCAATTAATTCATGATTTATGCAAATGCACAGAGACCGACACAACGACTCTATGCATGCGGTACCATTAGTCCCCCAGGAACTCTTGGAATCATCGCTCGTTACTTAGGGTAACTCCCCGTCGGGCATACGATGTTCCCCGTCGCTACCACTTATCACCAAGCATACGACGTTATGGATCGTTTTTAGTCCTTTATAATAGGCACACGATCAATACAACAATTGCTTACACCCATAAGGGATCTACAATTCATCATGCATTGTTTACACCCACGAAGGGATCTTACAATGTCTTTATGCATTGTTTACACCCACAAAGGGATCTTACAATGTCTTTATGCATTGTTTACACCCACAAAGGGATCTTACAATGTCTTTATGCATTGTTTACACCCACGAAGGGATCTTACAATGTCTTTACATGATGCATGTCATATAACGACCCATGGCAATCAAAGCTCATACATTAAATCATGCATTTCAAGTACATATAAAGTAATGCACACAATTGCCCAAAATGGCCACAAACACCAATATACCATTCCACAACATCAAATTCCCATCAAAGATTCATCACACAAGCCATCTCATAACATATCATAACATGTCTTACAATATTGAAAACTAACTCAAAATTCCATTTTACGATTTCTCGGAAAAGTCAGCTAAAAGTCGGCCAAAAATAATATTTTCTATCATCATCAAAAAGTACTCATTGACAGCTTCGATTCGGTATAAAGAACTCTTAAATACGATAAACGGTTAACAAGATATGAATATTTCAAAATAACGCGAAAACATAAACCGGACGCCCGACACAACGAAACGGTTCGTAAAAACTGTACCGATTGGACCAAGTTCAGACCCCAAAACTATTTTTCCTAGAAAGAACATCTCGTTAGCTTTCCAACGCTTCAAACGGGGGTTAAAATCGACTTACGGTTCAGGAGATATGAATTTCCGAAGTTTCCCGACAAACCAGAATTTTATGGTTCAGCACAGTATGTATCGATACATAGGCTTTATGTATCGATACAAAAAGACCTTATGTATCGATACATAGCTCGCATGTGTCGACACATGCTGTAGTAAAAATGCTGTTTTTCCCAATTTTCACAGTATGCATCGATTCATAGGGGTTATGTATCGATACATAAACCATTTCGTATCGATACATAGCTGTTATGTATCGATTCATAGCCCTGTTTTTCTCAAAAATCAGATTTTCTCAAAATACACCTTTGCTGTCCCTTTTCCAAAATGCCCGGAAACTCGACTAAATTGAACATTTTCATCGAAACAAACATATACGCTCCACCAGCAAATACATAAGAACAATTTAGAACACATAAACGAAATTTCTACGACGTTCGATTTTTCGATTAAATTTCAACCTTTCAAAAACCAGAATTTTTAAACATCACCAAATTGAATAAAAAGCACGACATACGACGACCTAACCTTACTCGATATAACTACGTAATTTATTTCGAATTCTAACCGTGAAAACATCGGTTTTTATCGATTTCCTACAATTCGACCTAAACGGACAAAACAACGGAACCTAGCGAAAACTAACCAAAACATATCCAAACTTCGGGAAACTTTAAACAGCAGCTCACATACCTATAACCAACCAACACATGTATTTATACGACTTTTCGACAGTAAAAACATCGGTTTCTAACGATTTCGTCCAATACGGCATAAACGGAAACATATGGAAAACCAACCAAAACATTCACACAAAACATATATAATCATACACAATGATATAATAACCGAGTTTCGCACCCTTACCCGATTTAATCGTGTTCTAGAAAGTCGGGAGATTGATTTCTTCCTTCACAAGTTTTCCTCTCTTTTCTTCTTTCTCTTCCCTTTTCTTCTTCTCTCTTTTTCTTCTCAAAATTCTGTTTTTCTCTCTTTCTCACCTCTAACTTTCTATTTTAATAACACAAATATCTAACCCCACAAAAGTACCAAAATACCCCTACACTCAAATATCTCGCAAACGCTCTCAAAACGCGATAAAACATAATCACGATGAAAAATAATATATTCTCCAATAAAAGTCAAGAATAAAATAATATAATAATAAAATAATCAAATAGACTCGATTAAATAAAACTGACAAAACTGGGGCGTTACAACTCTCCCCCACTTAGACATTTTCGTCCTCGAAAATATACCGAGACGAACAACTCCGGACGCGACCCTCGCATCCGACTAACAAACCAACATGCCAACCAAAGGCACACCACGAATAACACAACTGACAAACCACCTTGCTAACAGCATAAACAACAACGACACGACAACGACAAGATGCAAAGCCCATACAATGCACTTGACGACCAACTCACAACTCAAGAAAAATCACGATACCAACACACAAGTTCACTCTAGAACCGAAACACAACAAGATCGTTACCATCACCGTAGGTAACACTCCCCTAATTCCCCATCATAGGAATTAGCTACACACACTCGAACCTTCACCATGGAAACGAGGCAACAACACAAACAAGAACACAAGTTCCACGACTCAACATCGTTCCAACAACCTCGACAAAACCAGGATACCAACCATCTTTGTCATACAACAAATCACAAGAATGCTACGCTCCACCAATCGGACATAAAACCAAACATCCATCTACATAGTAGCCCATGGATAACATTTAAACCTTTCACCTAACACTTCCATTCTGAAACGTCTAATAGTCTTACCAATCTTACATGCTTCCAATGTTCAAACTATGAACTCTTACAAGTCACACACGCATATACGAATCATGCCACATCGCGCTTCTGCTGCGCACTCTGATTACCCGAAACCATCAAAACTACCAATCTCACGTCTAAAGTCTAACTCTTTCTCATATTCGCCAAAACTCATTGTTCACTCTAATATACCCAACCTCGCATTCTACTGCATTATCTCTCACACCAGATACGAGTCTCTGAACTGCTCAAATAACTCTCATCCATCCAAACAGACATGTATAAAACCTTCGACTTAACTCATCAGGCTCGAAATTAACTTCACCAATGGGATAATTCCAACTAAAGTCATAACTCATCACAAATTCCAACCATCCTCTCTATCTCATACTATATTCCTTCCGACCAAACAAGTACTCAAAATTCTTGTGATTACTAAACACTTCGAATCCATAACCAAAAAGATAATACCTCCAAATTATCCAACACAATACAACCACAACCAATTCCAAATCCTGAATAATATAGATCCTTTTATGAATCCTCAATGGTCGCAAAGCATAAGCCACGAATTTACTTTCTTGTATTAGCACACTGACTAAACTCCTCAAAGACACATCACAATACCTCACAAACGGTTTATTAGATTCACACAGAATCAAAACTGAAGCCGTAGACAAATTCCACCTTAAACCTCTCAAACTTCCCCCACAATGAACATCCAAAGCAAACAACTTACCCTTTGCAAGTCAACCTAAGTAACGAAAATACTAACTTGGAAAAACCTTTCATAACCTCCGGTAATAACCAACTAACGTCCACAAAGTTTCTAATCACCTTAACCAACTTCGGAACCTCTCATTGTAGAACCAGATCTACTTCCGATGGATCCATAACAATACCATTACCTGAAATAACATATCCCATAAAATTAGCCTTTTCAACCAAAATTCTCACTCGAATAACTTAGCATAAAACTTCATCTCTTTTCAATACTTGTAATGCAATTCTCAAACACTATACATGTTCTTCCTCTGAGTTTATAACAGATCCCAATATCCTCAATCAAACCACTACTAACTTATCCAAATAAATATGGAAGATACGATTCCTCTACTCCACAAACATTACAAATTCCTTTCTAACACCAAAAAGAACATCACTGCAAGTTGTAATGTCCAAACAAACCAAACCTCATCCAAACTTGTCCAGACTCACATACAAGCTTAACCGAGTAATTAACAGCCTATTCCGATGATAACCACATAACCAGTCACATTAAATCGATCAAAGCCTCAACTCACACAATTCACTATCCTTATCAAACATTCCCAACAATTGCAATTTCACTCAAACTCAACCAAAGCCTCTAATCCGTCTCATCTTCCAATATAAGAATCTTCATCAACTCATCAAAACAATCCGTAATCATTTCCTAAATTCCAAACAATTCATGGTACACATTATCCAAGCCGGAAAGACCCGTCTATTCCATCCAACATAATTCCCGTCTGCTATCAACAAGAGATTAAGGGTGATCAGTTCCTCAATTTGTCAATAGACAGCCGACGATCATGATGGGGCATAAACCGTCATTACCAACACTTCCTATCCTTGAAATCTCATTCTTCGCATTTCCAACAACTTCAGCAACTCATTATAATTACTCACTAATATTCCCCAATGAAGTCTACCACAATCCATCACTATAATCATTCTCATTCAACATAAATTGCATCTCCATGCATTTTCCGATACCGTCGCATTCCTACAAATACCAACGTTTTATTCCCTATCAATATTTTACATTCTTCCTCACCTTTTCAATTTTTCAGCAAGAATCATCCAACTTCAAACACAATTATCTCTCCCAATACAGACTTCCCAAACACAAAATCATATTCCAAAATGAAGAGAATTTCGTGTAGATTCCAGAACTTCAAGAATCGCTCAAATCCGATTTACGAGTAAAACGTTATACCTCGTTTACTGACAACCGCTCTAAAATCACAAAAACCAAAATTTGAGGTTGATGAACTTAAGTTCCATTTCCCTCTCTTGCTTCCAAGATCTACCAACATCCTCCTTTTCGTCCAACTACAAAAATCACTCAACTTTAATCCAACTATGCTCAAGATATACAACTTACCGAATTAATCCACCAACTTATCATTCCATTCGGAATAATTCCTTAATTTCAATCAATTCACCCTCCATAATATACACACACCTCTAATTCGACCGATACGAGTTCATGAGTCTATACTCTCGCCGGTTCGCAACAACATCGCTTCGACATATGCACTCTTGCAAGCAACATCACCTTGAAACAACTTCTACATACCAATCAACACGTACGGGAGCAAACTTCTCCCCCACTTATCTCATTCTAACTCCTGCAGACAAAGGATTAGAAAACCAGAAAGCACTGATAGTGTTCCACACACATATCACGTACTAAGGGACAAACAACAACGACAGTATTCAACTGTCACACCAACTGACTCAACAACTTGGCCGGACGGACCGACCTGCTCTGATACCACTTTGTAACACCCTAATTCCCATCGCGAATAAATAATACATTATAAAATCAGAGTAACTAAAAATTTATTTTTCCGACAGAAACAAGGATGCCACATTTTAAAGTAAGAAAACACAATCCCTGCTCATAAATTTTGATACATAGCACATAATAGAATACCCTCAAGGGGAAACTTTTTCCATTAAAAATGAAGGTCAATTATGGAATAAGGCGGAAGGATCCATAACTGACTTGTTTTACAAATAAATGGTTTTAGAACATTAAAATATAAATACAAAATATATTCGACAATTATATACATATAACATAAGCGTTCCCCAACTCCCGTGCTACGTATCAGAGCAGACACCAAGACCTACAACGGAACGGAGGACTAATATCCACAAAAGCCTCCAAGCCTCTAAAGCTGACAATCTGCACTATGCCATAAAAAGCATATTCCAGCAGAAGGGTGAGAAACAGGATTATAATATAATTGCATATCATTATAAAACACTTAGCAAAATATGCACAATTACTCTCACCACATTTATCACACACCAATACATATAGCATGCCACAAATACATAACCTGTATCAATTATCCAACATAATCACGTAATTGCACATAAGGCATACCAAGTCATATCATTTAGAAACACATCGCACATCACATAACATATGTCTATGCATAAAACATATTATTCACAACCAATGCATTTATCATATATGCACATCAAATTACCAATCCAATCATAGATCTCAACACATAACAAATCAATGCACAATTTCCACACATAATCAATCAAATCATGATTTTCCACACATAATCACATATTCCAATCAAACATATACCATTCAATACAATTGCACACATTTCATCTCATCAATCACAATCACATTTCCATGCCAATTAATTCATGATTTATGCAAATGCACAGAGACCGACACAACGACTCTATGCATGCGGTACCATTAGTCCCCCAGGAACTCTTGGAATCATCGCTCGTTACTTAGGGTAACTCCCCGTCGAGCATACGATGTTCCCCGTCGCTACCACTTATCACCAAGCATACGACGTTATGGATCGTTTTTAGTCCTTTATAATAGGCACACGATCAATACAACAATTGCTTACACCCATAAGAGATCTACAATTCATCATGCATTGTTTACACCCACAAAGGGATCTTACAATGTCTTTATGCATTGTTTACACCCACAAAGGGATCTTACAATGTCTTTATGCATTGTTTACACCCACAAAGGGATCTTACAATGTCTTTATGCATTGTTTACACCCACGAAGGGATCTTACAATGTCTTTACATGATGCATGTCATATAACGACCCATGGCAATCAAAGCTCATACATTAAATCATGCATTTCAAGTACATATAAAGTAATGCACACAATTGCCCAAAATGGCCACAAACACCAATATACCATTCCACAACATCAAATTCCCATCAAAGATTCATCACACAAGCCATCTCATAACATATCATAACATGTCTTACAATATTGAAAACTAACTCAAAATTCCATTTTACGATTTCTCGGAAAAGTCGGCTAAAAGTCGGCCAAAAATAATATTTTCTATCATCATCAAAAAGTACTCATTGACAGCTTCGATTCGGTATAAAGAACTCTTAAATACGATAAACGGTTAACAAGATATGAATATTTCAAAATAACGCGAAAACATAAACCGGACGCCCGACACAACGAAACGGTTCGTAAAAACTGTACCGATTGGACCAAGTTCAGACCCCAAAACTATTTTTCCTAGAAAGAACATCTCGTTAGCTTTCCAACGCTTCAAACGGGGGTTAAAATCGACTTACGGTTCAGGAGATATGAATTTCCGAAGTTTCCCGACAAACCAGAATTTTATGGTTCAGCACAGTATGTATCGATACATAGGCTTTATGTATCGATACAAAAAGACCTTATGTATCGATACATAGCTCGCATGTGTCGACACATGCTGTAGTAAAAATGCTGTTTTTCCCAATTTTCACAGTATGCATCGATTCATAGGGGTTATGTATCGATACATAAAC
The DNA here is from genome assembly GCA_022829125.1 of Lathyrus tuberosus. NCBI lineage: Eukaryota > Viridiplantae > Streptophyta > Magnoliopsida > Fabales > Fabaceae > Lathyrus > Lathyrus tuberosus. Next base: position 798,860 of record JALAZF010000215.1, read on the forward strand.
CATTTCGTATCGATACATAGCTGTTATGTATCGATTCATAGCCCTGTTTTTCTCAAAAATCAGATTTTCTCAAAATACACCTTTGCTGTCCCTTTTCCAAAATGCCCGGAAACTCGACTAAATTGAACATTTTCATCGAAACAAACATATACGCTCCACCAGCAAATACATAAGAACAATTTAGAACACATAAACGAAATTTCTACGACGTTCGATTTTTTGATTAAATTTCAACCTTTCAAAAACCAGAATTTTTAAACATCACCAAATTGAATAAAAAGCACGACATACGACGACCTAACCTTACTCGATATAACTACGTAATTTATTTCGAATTCTAACCGTGAAAACATCGGTTTTTATCGATTTCCTACAATTCGACCTAAACGGACAAAACAACGGAACCTAGCGAAAACTAACCAAAACATATCCAAACTTCGGGAAACTTTAAACAGCAGCTCACATACCTATAACCAACCAACACATGTATTTATACGACTTTTCGACAGTAAAAACATCAGTTTCTAACGATTTCGTCCAATACGGCATAAACGGAAACATATGGAAAACCAACCAAAACATTCACACAAAACATATATAATCATACACAATGATATAATAACCGAGTTTCGCACCCTTACCCGATTTAATCGTGTTCTAGAAAGTCGGGAGATTGATTTCTTCCTTCACAAGTTTTCCTCTCTTTTCTTCTTTCTCTTCCCTTTTCTTCTTCTCTCTTTTTCTTCTCAAAATTCTGTTTTTCTCTCTTTCTCACCTCTAACTTTCTATTTTAATAACACAAATATCTAACCCCACAAAAGTACCAAAATACCCCTACACTCAAATATCTCGCAAACGCTCTCAAAACGCGATAAAACATAATCACGATGAAAAATAATATATTCTCCAATAAAAGTCAAGAATAAAATAATATAATAATAAAATAATCAAATAGACTCGATTAAATAAAACTGACAAAACTGGGGCGTTACAGCAGACCCTGGTCAACAAATCATCCTGGCCGTCCGATCGGGAAGAATCATCACGATGACTCAAATTGAAGATCCTATGCGGGGTGCATGGTAAGGTACTTGGGTGTGCGCACATGTGATAAAAAGAGTCACAAAACAAACGAAAGTGAAACGATCCTCCAACCTCTCATTCTTTTCTCTCTGTCGTCTCCTTCCTTCTCTCGCTCGCCCGCCACCGTCTTCACTCTCTCGCGGCCATGGCTTCTTCTTCTCATCTTGCCCTCAAGACCCACGTCGAAACTAACGTCCCAACTGTAGCGAGCGATTTTTGTCGGTGACGCGACCACCTTATCGTTGGGTTTTCTCCTCACCGCAATGAGGAGGAGGGGGTGCTACTTTCGGATTTCTTATTTATCCCGTGAAGCTGGAAGGGAAAGAGAAGCTATCTAAAACAAACCTTGCACGCGAATGTTTAACTGAACAAATGCTTTTAAAGAGATTGGGGGGTCCGGGGTCAGGTTATACAATGGGGAGTTGTCAATTACCCATCCTATATGTGGTTATCCACAGGATGTTAGCTTTAGGTTTCGCTTTGTACTTAATAGTGTTTATCCGTTATTGGGTTAGAAAAGTTTCTTGGGAAATATAAGTGAATGAGTTGATGTTGATGTTGATGTTCAGGTGTTTCCGATGTTTTTGGCAAGGTACTAGACCTAAGTTTTGATTGATGTGTGAAGGTACTAGACCTAGAGTTTTTGATTGGTATGCTCGCTAAGATTTCACAATCTTATGCCTACGTATTCCCGTTTAAACGAAACAGGGAAATCAGCGCAATCGTAGTTCCTCCTATTCTAAGGGAGGAAAAAGATGTTTTGGTGTCTTGTTCAAAGCCCAAGATTGAAGCTAAAAGGTTTTGACTGAGAGAGAATTTGTCATCTCTAAAGAGGGATTGTTGATTTTTGTGTGCCTTGATCAAAGCCCAAGGTTAAAGCTAAGAGGTTGATTGATTCCCCTGGGGAAATCCTTATCCAAAGCCTAAGAGGAGGTTGGATAAGACCGACTCAACAAGAGAGTGTATATATTGGTGTCTTGTACAAAGCCCAAGATTGAGGCAAAAAAGAGACTGACTCTTTGGGGATATCATTATACAAAGCCTAAGAGGAGGCTGAAAGTTGACTTTTCCGGGGAAAGTGTTCTATCTGTCTTGTACAAGGCCCAAGATTGAGGCTGAAATGAGTTTGACTCAGTGGGAGAGTATTATCTGTCTTGTACAAAGCCCAAGGTTGAGGCTGAAATAAGTTCGACTCTGCTTGGGAAATCATTCCTTAAAGCCTAAAAGAAGGCTGGGAGGAAATGACTCCGCTTGGGAATATATTTTTCCCAAGCTTAAGAGATGAAGGTTTATGTCTTGTACAAAGCCCAAGATTGAGGCAAAAAGAGTTTGACTCAACAAGAGAGTGCTTTTATCTGTCCTGTACTAAGCCCAGAATTGTGGCTGAACAAGCTGGAGAAATTATTCTACACAGCTTGAGAGGAGGCTAGCTCCTGCTAGGGGAAATCTTTATACCAAGCTTTAAGATGAGGCTGGAAAAGATTGACTCAACAAGAGAGTATTTTTATCTGTCTTGTACAAAGCCCAAGATTGAGGCTAAAAGGCTGACTTAACAAGAGAGTTTGAAAAGGTGATTGACTCAACAAGAGAGTCTGAAAGTTTGATTGACTCAACAAGAGAGTCTGAAAAGTAATTGACTCAACAAGAGAGTCTGAAAAGGCGAGTGACTCAACAAGAGAGTCTGAAAAGGTTAACTCCGCTGGGGAGAATTGTTGTACAAAGCCCAAGAGAAGGCTAATTATGCTGAGGAAAGATCATTATACAAAGCCTAAGAGGAGGCTATCTTTCTGCTGGGGATTATTGATCCCTAGGCAGGTCCAAGTGGGGAATCAACTCTTGCTGAGGATTACAGAAGAGTTGAGGTATCAGATGCCTTGAGGTTCTGATTTGGGATAGTGTTATCTGATGATAACCTGACCCTGGTTGGGGAATTTTAGGAGAGAGACTGAGTTTTAGCTCTGCTGGAGATTGATCCAGAGTCACCGGGGTTTCTCCTATGTTTGTAAGGGAACTTGAGAATGTCTTTGAGACTCGAGAGGATTAGATTGTCCAAGTCTACTGGTATGGAAGAGTTTTATCTTTTGTATAATGCCCAAGAGGAGGCAGGTGTTTTAAGGGATGAGAATCAACCCTAAGTCCGAGTTTTGACACTGGAAAGACTGCTCTAGCAAAGGATGACTAAGTTCTGTCTTATACCTTTAAGAGGTCGTCAGGGTCCTTGTATTAAGCCCAAGAGAAGGCATGAGAACTTCTAAGAAGCCGGAGGGTCCTTGTATAAAGCCCAAGAGGAGGCTGAGATACTTTTAGGAAGCCCGTGGGTCCCAAATCAAGAAAAGTTCAAGAAATGCTATTCACTGAGAATAGATCATTTAGTGAAATATTCCGAGGTTTAAAGAAACTCAAGAGATGTCATTCACCGAGAATAGATCAACTCTGGGGAGTAGAATTTCTTTGACAATTTCTAGGGGTGACAGTCTGAGAAAAGGTTCACGAAGAATACTGTCTTTCTCTTTGTTCCATATTGTTTAAGCCCAAGAGAAGGCAAGACTGTATCTGGAAATCCTATGGGGATCTAGTTTTGATTGTATTTAAGAGTGACCAACAGGGCTTTACCTAGTTCTAGACCTAGTTGCCGAGGAAAACTCTAAATAACTATACTAGTATATATACAGCTGATATATGACAAGTATTTAAGAGGGTATGAAAGAAGACTTACCGTGCGCAGCAAGCTTCCATGCTGTATTGTTAGTTGTTCAAAGAAATTAAAGAAAGTTTTGATAACAACATATATATTTGAATATAAATCAAAAGGAAAGTTGTTTTGAAAAGATTGTTGGGGCTTATACTCAAGGAGAGGCCCAAGGTTTAACAGTGATTGCACCGTTGTTTTGGATATCACATCGGGACTTATACAACGACTGAGGCCCAAAGAGGTTTATTTACAAAAAGGTTGGGTCTTACAACTCAAGGAGAGGCCCAAAGAGTTTTGAAATTAATAAAGATGGGTCTTATAGCTCAAGGAGAAGTCCGGTTGATTTTGTTAAAAAGGCAACGACCGAGCCGAACTTTTGAAAATATACAGAGGGACTTATACAATTTTTTGAGACCCAAAAATTGTTTATTTACAAAGGAGTGAGACTTACACTCTATCAATAGGCCCAAAAGTGTTTTGAAAAATAAATATGGGACTTACAACACGAGGGCAGGCCCAGATGATTTTCGTTTTCGAAATGGCGATCGCGCCGAGATTTTTCTTTTAACGCAGAGGGACCTATACAATATCTGAGGCCCAAAATGGTTTTGGTTAAAAGGGAATTGGGTCTTACACTCTATTATAGGTCCAAAGGTTATTTAAAGAAAAGAAATGAGACTTACAACACGAGGGTAGGCCCAGTTAAAAATAGTTTAAAAACGACGATCATGTCGAAATTTCTGAAAATGTATCGGGACTTATACAATACACTAAGGCCCAAATTATTTTATTTACAAAGAGGTGGGACTTACACTCTATCAAGAAGCCTAAAAGTTTTGAAAATTTAAAATTGGGAAGAAACCCTAATTTTTGAATTAACATGGCATTTTTCAAAGGTAATTTAAATAATAAATGATAAAATATCAATTATATTCAAAAACAAGTTGTACACTTTGGAAAATATTTTGAAAAATCAAGTTTAATCACATGAAAACTTAAAATCCAATTGATTTTGAAAGATCAAAGTGAGAATTCCATTTAAAAAATGTTCAAAAACAATTAAAATGAAATTAATTACAAAAATTCTAATTATATTAAATAAATAATATAAATTGGATTTTTTGTGGAATAAAATATTTTAACATTTTTGTGATTTTTTGCAAAAAGAATCAATAAAAAATAATTAAAATTGAGAGAGAAATTAATTTTCCAAATCATTTAAAATGATATGACAAATATAAAAAAAAATGGAAAAAGGGTTAAAAAAGGGGTCTGGGGCGAGGGGGATTCGAACCCAAGACCTCTAGGTTGTAGCGTGCGCCTTCTACCACTGAGGTGGTGATACATCCGTGTATCAAAGTCATCCTAGAAATACATAAGGCATGCCTTGTTTTAGGCCTGGGCAAGGCAAGGCAATACCAGCTTTTGGGCAAAAAACGTAAAGGCTATAACTTTCTCATTTCTCCATGGATTGGGACAAAATTTAGGTCTATCCTGCCTAGAATTTCACAAGGAATCCAATGGTGGTGGTGATTTTTTCAGATGAGGTCCCTATTGAAAAACCCGATAGTGGTTTTGAAATAGGCCTATAATTGGATTTTCTATACTAACACATGGTATAAGCAAGAATTACATGGTAAATTGGTTCAAACACAACATATATAACATGTATGAGATGTTTATGATCAGTGGACTTCAAAGCAATACATATTTGAGAAAGTTCAAGTGATGATGCATTTACCTCATGAAGCTCCTTGTACTATCTGCCAAGTTTCTCGTGCCATAAGTAATTTGATGCTTTAGACACTCTCAATTGATCCCTTAGAAGCTTTTAGAATGATCCCCAACAGCTGGAATCCTCAGGAACAAGTTTGAGCTCTTTCTTGCAAAAGGGGCAAAAGTGACCAATATGACAACTCTCTCAGATGGTGTTCCAGATGTGGGGAACCATTTGGGACAGTTCAAGAATGATATTTGGAGTGTGTTTGAGGCGTTATCTGGTTTTGAAAGTGACTGAATCAACACATGGCTTAAAAAAATGCAAAAAAGTCCAATTTTGAGGTTTTGAAAGGGGACTTTGTGATTTTGGTGTTACAGGTCACATATGAGAGTTTGGACAACTTAGATATGATATATTGGATGTGTTTGGATCATGAGTTGTGATGGAATTGCTCTCTAACTCAAAAAATCAGAGGTACCTTGCAAAAGAAGGCATTTTGGCCTAAAGAGAGAGATTTTGAGGAAAGTATCAGTTTGGTTGCTTTGGTGTACTCAAACTGAGCACAAATGAGCTCTATTTATAGTAGAGCAAGTTTGTTTTGCAAGCAATAGTGAATGGTGGCTGCAGCAAGCCTTTGGCCAATGTTATGCAAAAGGAATCTCAAGTCTTCTCTAGCCATTGACTAGAGGTTAGAGCACATGCCTATGGTTCTTTAATTCAGAGCTTATCCTTAACTCATTCAGTTGGGAATGTATCAATCCATGCCACCTTGGTGTATCCATTAAATGCATTGCAACAAAATTGGAGTCTTGGAACCTTTTTAGCCCTTTTAGGTTTGGCATGCTACTTGTAGATTCTTGGACTTTGGAGGCTTGGAGATCAGATCATCCCCCTTGGATTTGATCCTCTAATGTGTCCAAATTGATGACAAGGCTTAGATTTATCATATTTGGACAAATCAAGCAAAATGCACAAATCTGCCAAATCTGTCTTGAAAAAATCAGTTCATGATGCCATGTTCCAAGGGTTGTATCTCCTTGCTCAAATGGAATTTGGAGATGATCTGGTACTTGTTGGAAAGCCCTCATGGCATACTTCAACTTTGATGTTTACCCCTAGACCTGGTTTGACTTGGATCAAGGTGAAAAATGTCCCTACATTTTGGAAAAAGTAAGGCAGATTCTGACTTAGTGAAAATTTCACCAAGTGTTGGAAAAATGTCATTTTCATGTTTTCAGCCATTTTGATCACTTCATAACTTAAAATCTATGAAGAATTGGAATGAGATGTAGTTGACACTTTTAAACTATGCCATGAGAGCTACAAACCCAGCTTTGGACCATCTAAAATGGTTGCTTGGATCTCAAGTTATGGTCCTTGGAAGTTAGTACCTTAGCCACTTTGTTCCATAACTTAGAAAAATTCTAAGTTTTTTATGGTTACCCCTTTTACAAGTTAACTCACTTTCTTTGATTTTTCTTGATGAATGATGATTCAAATCACATATTAACATTGTTTTAGGGTCAAGGAACCATAATTGTGAAAATTTTCAAAAAGTCAAACTTGATTTTATGCACAGTTGACTTTTTATCGGATGAAATCCAAACTGTGCGATCCTTTGTGAAATCAAGTTCTTGACCTAAATCAAACCTAATGGATATGTTCCATAGGTGTTATAGGGTGTATTGAATCATGTCCCAAGGTTTAGGAGCATGTCTTGGTCAAAAGTCAAAGGTACAGTTGACTTTTTCCTTGAAACCCTAATTGTGGTCCTGATGAAATTGAAACTTGTGGATCAGGCTTCTTGGATCAATCCATTGTTGCAAATGGATCAATGTAGTGTATTAGAGACCCTTAAATCATGTCTTGAGGTCTTGGCTCATGCTTTGTCCCAAAAGTCAACTTAGGGGTGAATTAGGTCAAGAAACTCTAATTCCTGATTTTTTATTAATGCATCCCCTGAGGTTAAATTGACTTGATGATTGGGTCCATGAGGTACCTTGGAGTATCTTGGGTTGTGCTTTGAAGCATTGGCTCATGCCCAGAGGAAAATTTCCATCTGGAGGCCTCAGTCGACCAAAACCCTAATTTGATGACACTGGTGATCTTGAGGCTTGATCCACTTGGAATGTTGCAAATTTGTGCTTGATTCTTGATGTGGGAGTCCTCTTGATCCTTTATAGGTGTTTGAGAGGTTAGACAAGTTGAAGATCACGCATTCCTTGATTTATCCTTTGTCTAAGTGCTCTGAGAGGGCTCAAAACCATAATATTTGATTGTAGAGAATGCCTAACAATTCCTGAGGAGATTGATGAGACATGAAAGTACATCCATATTGTGATGATGATTTTCACAATGATGGGAAATCTTAGTGGTCAAAATTTGGGGTATGACAGATGCCCCTATTTAATCTTCTTGGACCCGAAGGTGTGAATGGCAAAGGTATTCGGGCATTCGGGGTGCAAGAGGATTAAATATCGGAATACCCAAAATTTGGATGGTGGTTATGAATGGCAGTTTGCTCATCCATCTTCTTTTGCTAAGCAATAATGCTTAAAAAAGGTAAAAATTTGCCCTCGATCCTGGTCTTAGTTACTGATATAAACTTCCCCTCGATCCTGGTTTCCTACCAAGGAACTGGTCTCAGTTTCTGATATAAACTTCCCCTCGATCCTGGTTTCCTACCAAGGAACTGGTCTCAGTTTCTGATATAAACTTCCCCTCGATCCTGGTTTCCTACCAAGGAACTGGTCCCAGTTTCTGATATAAACTTCCCCTCGATTCTGGTTTCCTACCAAGGAACTAGTCTCAGTTTCTGATATAAACTTCCCCTCGATCCTGGTTTCCTACCAAGGAACTGGTCTCAGTTTCTTTTGTCAATAAACTTTCTTGACAAAGGACGCTATTTGTAGCGGTTTTCCTCAAACTTCTCGCCGAATTTTTCTGGGGAGATGCCATTTGACGGAAAAGGTTTTGATGTCAGACTCGTTGGAGAAACCCATTTGTCTTAGCTGTAGAGGTGTACAAACTTCTCTGTTAGAGACGCCATTTGTTGACTCTACTGAGGAAAACGAGTCTCTTGAGAGACTGCTTCCTGCTTGGGGATATTACATCATACTTTTCCCCGAGGTCTTCTCGGAGAAATGCCATGTGATGTAATCCAATTTCGGAAAAAAAAACCGTTATATTGTCGAATCTTTGATTAAGGGGCTTTCTCTGGTGATTTTCCTTAATCCGGGAAAGCGAAGATATCATCTTCGATGGCGAAGAGTGATGTTTGTCGAAGGTCTTCTTGTCTTTCAGAGGTTCAAGTTATCAAAGTGGCCGAAGATCGTCTCCATCCCAGAAATAAACTGGAAGAGAGATTGTTTAGACGCAACATTTCCTGACGAGGAAAGAACTGACAACTTGATTGAGAGGACTTTTATCACTAGGGAATAAGACCGACTAAAGTGATAGTGATGCAATATTAATATGAATGTAAATCAATTATGCATGATGTATGTATGTTTATGCTGACAAAACTGACGCGACATACAGACTAATAGACAAACACGACTGGATACTCGGCCACTGCAGGGGATGAAAAGTATCACTGGTCCAAAATAGCAATTCTGCCTTGCTTAGGAGAGATAGTCCCTGTGGGGAAAACCGTTGGTCGGGCTTAGGAGGTAAGAACTCTGCTGGGGATGTCAGATTAAGACGAGACCAACCTTTATTTTCACTTCAATTCCATCTTTCATTATTTTGGGCCGATGACATTACACAAATCTTGACTTTGATTATTTCAAATCAATAAAGTCTTGATAAATGTGAGGCCACACTTTTTATTTATTTTTGTTGGTCAATGAAAGTCAAAAATGTAAGATTATCGATTTCTCGATTAAATCTTGATTTAGACGAGACCGACTTTATTTCCATTTCGATTTCATTATCTTTATTTTGGGCCGATGATATAACAAACTTCATGGTTTGATTGATCTCATTAAAGCGACAAAACCTTGATCAATATGAGACCACTTTCTCTTTATTTCAGTTTTATTCACCTTTTAGTCGATGAAAGTCAAGAATCATTGATTATCGATTTCTCGATTAAATCATGATTAAGACGAGACTATTTCTGCTTCATTTTTCAATTTCTTTGAATACTAACTCTTCATTTCCCCTTTTGTCGGTACTTGTACATATTTTCTGATAGTTATGCTTGTGGTTGCCTGTTTCATTTGACACTTCTATTCCAAAGGAAAGTTCTCCTCAGTTGACTCATAAGTCAATAAACAAATCACCCCACCTTGGCCTCATCAGAGCCTTTCCCGTTTCCTGGCCTCATCAGAGCCTTTCCCGTTTCCTGGCCTCATAAGAGCCATGGAATCATAACTTAGCCGTAGGGTAGAGTTCTTAAACTCTATGTGATTCTCATCATCATGAGAACTCACTTTTCCTTTCATAACTTAGATTTAGAGAGTTTCTTAAAACTCTAAATGAGCTCATACTCATTTCCCTTTGGAACTTTGGCCATAGTCAATGGTTCCTCTTTCACCCCTAGTTAGGTGAACTACGGTTGCTCTGATTCTTTAGTCAGATACGTAGACACAAGATGCGACGTCTTGGCGAGCAAACTTAGTGTACATATCCCTTAGGTCGTTACCTTTACCTTTTACAGATTTCTCTTAGCAAGCAAACATAACATAATACAAACTAAACAAGAGGTTCCTGTAGAGTACTACAGATATTAAGGGTGCTAATACCTTCCCTTAGTATAACCAACCCCCGAACCTTAGATCTCCCCCCTTTAGGTTTTTCTCGATCTTGAACCTTTCCTTTGGATAAATCAAAGTCGGTTGTGAATTCAAAGAAATGTGATGCAAGTTAATTAATAGCTTGTTATCCGATTCTCACCGCAACAGAGGGGTCGATATCCGGAGGAAAATCAATTGGATTAAGTGGGAGTCTATTTGCAGACCTTTAGATGTAGGAGGGCTGGGCATAAAAAACTTAAGTGATTTTAATAAGGACCTATTAGGTAAATGGGTGTGGAAAATTAAGAAGGAGAGAAGTGGCCTTTGGTACAAGGCCTTATTGGACAGGTATGGGAGCAGTGAGGGTGTCTCTAGAATCTCCGATGCGCAATGCTCGTTATGGTGGAGGGATTTGTGCTGTGTAGATATAGGTGAGGCTGAAAACTTAGAGGTTTATTCTGTCAAGGATAGATACAAGGCGCTGACGGTTTTGGATAGACCGGAGATTATTAATGAGTGGCCTGCATTGTGGAATAAGGTTGTTCCATCGAAAGTTTCGTGCTTAGCTTGGAGGTTATTCCATAATAAACTTCCAACTAAAGATAATCTGGCTAGAAGAGGTGTCATAGGAGTTGATTTTAATCGTTGTATGGGCGGGTGTGGCGAGGAAGAGACTGCATCACATTTGTTTTTTGAGTGTCCTTATTTCACAGGCTTTTGGCAGCTGATAATTAGATGGCTTGGAGTGGCTGCTACATTACATAGAGGTTGCTGGGAGCATTTTTAGTAGTTTGGATCCTTAATAGGGGATGGTGGAAAGATCATTAACAAGGTTAGGGTGGTGTGGTTCGCGTGTATTTGGTCCTGTCGTACCCTAAATTTTGACCACCTTCCATATGTTTTCTAATGTCACTTTATTTCGAATAAATAAAATGGCACAATTGGTAAAAGAGCATGTGTAAGGCTTACAAGCACAAGGTCTCGGGTTCGAATCCAACTTTCCCCACTTTTTAATGTTTTATTTATTTTTTCTTTACTACTAACTTTTTCTATTTTTATTTTTAATAAAAAAATCATAAAAAAATCATTTTTTATTATTTAATTTTTTAATTTTCGTATTTATATTTAATGCATTTTTAAAAATATGATTTTTTCATTAAAAGCATTATTTTATGGAAAAAATCTCAAAAAAATCACAAAAATAAAATAAACTAAAATCTTTTTTTATCATCATTATTAGGTTATTATTTTCATTTAAAATATATTCTTTATTTAAAATTCACCAAGACATGAATTCATCCAGATTCATTGGCTTGGGCTCTAAGGAATGAATAAAACCAGGTCAGATTAAATCATTCCTAATTTAGATAATCACATTCAATTTCTGACCTTATTTTTTATCTATAAATAGAACATCTTTTTCTCATATTTTCCTCACCCACTATTCACATATTCAATCCCCAAAGTTGTTGTTCTTCACACTGAAGAACAACAACAAATAAACCCTAGCCTCTAACAGCAAGCTGATCAAGAAAGATCAAAAGGGAGCAACAAAGGATACGCGAATAAAGAAAGGAGAGGAAGGGGAAGCAACAGCTTAAGTGGGTCACGACACTCTAGGTTGGTGTCTTCAAACTTTTAGTTATCATTTGTATATATTTATTATCGAATTCCTGTTTGTAAAAATATATATGTTATTGCTTGTTTATTTCGATTGATTGTTCAAATTTTGAGTTTCTGGGTATTAATACTAGGGTACGAATTATTTTTAATAAAATGGTTAAAATAAAAAAAATTAAAAAATATAACCATTTATTAATCTTTTCTTTTAAAATGAATATTGAAAAATAGAAAATAAAATAAATATGGATTAGATTTTTTTAACTTTTACTATTCATGATTAGGAAATTTAATTGGGTTTAATAAAAATTAATTAATTAACATAATAAAAAATAAGGGGTTTAACCGTGTAATAAATAAAATAATTTATTAGCTTATTATTATATTTTCTATAATAAAAAAATGTGGGTTTATTTAAACTTGTAATTTTTGGGTTTAATTTAAAATTTGGAATTTATTTATAAAAATTGGGTTTAATTTATATTTTAGAGTTTATTTATTTTGTACAATATAGTTTTGGGGTTGTTATAATTTGATTTTTATCATAATAAAGTTTGGATTGATTTATATTAATTTATACAAATTTGGAGTTTTATTTTGGGTATTATAATAAATAGGGGCTCAATGTATATAAATTTATAATTTGGGGTTATTATAACTTATCTATCTTTATAGGTATTAATTTGGGTTTATTTATTTTTTATAATTAATAAATTTTGAATTTAACATTTAAATTTGGGATTGTTATAATTCGGTGGATTTATTTATATTAATATAAATTTTGGGGTTTATTATATTTTATTTTGGGTTTATAAATTGGGGTTTATTTACATAAATATAAGGTTTTTATAATATAATTTTGGGATTTTATATGATTGGAATTAAAAAATAAGGGACTGTTCTATTTTTTTTTTGGGTCTTTAAGATGATAATTACATTTATTTTAATTTTAAAAAAGGGATTAATGTTTTTTATGAGTTTAATGCTAATTTAAAATTAGGGATTTCATTAATGGATATTAAAATTATTTCTGGGAGTGAATTTATTGTTATTTTCTAAAGGGGTTTCATTATGGGATATTAAAATTATTTTTATTACTAAATGGAGCTAATTTTTTTTGGGATTGAATCTATTTTAATTTTTTAAAGGAGATTAAATTTATTTTATTAAAAGGAATTAATTTATGTTGGGATTGAATTTATTTATTTTATGGGATATTAGGGATAATTGGGATAAAAATTTGGGATAAGGGATAAATATTTGGGATAGTACTCTTCGTCCGAGAGTATAAATAATGGGTAGGAATTTTGGGATAACACTCTTGATATCCGAGAGTATAAATAAATGGATTAGGATTTTGGGATAAAACTCTTAGGTTCTAAGAGTATAAATATAGGCCAAGTGATTAGGATTTTGGGATAAAACTCTTAGGTTCCAAGAGTATAAACATAGGCCAAGGGATCAGGATTTAAGGGATAGAACTCTCCGTCCGAGAGTATAAATAATGGATAAGGGATAGAACTCTCCGTCCGAGAATATAAATAATGGATAAGGGATAGAACTCTCCATCCGAGAGTATAAATAATGGATAAGGGATAAAACTCCTTATCTAGGAGTATAAATAACAGATTAAGGGATAAAACTCTTTATCCAAGAGTATAAATAGTGGATTGGGTTCAGGATTAGGAATGAGATTAGGAATGGGAATAGGATTAGGGGGTAGGAATAGGGGAGGTAAACTACGGTTACTCTGATCTTTCATATTGAAGGTAGGTAGGCATAGGGTTGTAAACCTTAGAGAGTATAATTAATAAAAAAAACTTAGGATTCTTTTGTAAATAAATCATTTAGACAAACAAACAAGCATACCCTAAAATCTAAGGAGGATCCCATTGAGTACAATGGAGGTGAGGGGTGCCTAACACCTTCCCCTCACTTAACCGACTCCCGAACCGTAGGAATCTCTGCCCTTGAGATTAAGGATTTTTAGGTTTATCATTATTTTCCTTAAAAAATATGATGGCGACTCGAAAATTTTTAGCCTGCCGCGACAGCTAGCGACTCTGCTGGGGATTCCTTCCTAGAGAGAGTCCTTCCTAGCCTTAGGATTTAGGGATTTGTTTGTCTTGGATGTTTTTATTTTGTTTTTATTTTATTGTTATGTTTTTTATTTATTTCATATTTTTTTATTTAACCCTTTGTTTTTTATTTTGTCATTATACAAGGGATTGGGGCAAAAAAAAAGAAAAAGGAGTGAAGCTAAAACCCAAAGATTGGAGGATAACCCTAGAACATAAAGTGGAACGGAAATGTTTTTGGGGGGGATGCGACATCCCCAACAATGCATTGATGCCACACTCAGAGTAGATCCTTCCAAAGTCGTCCTCACGAAAGGGCTAGCCCCTGACGTAGTGGAATGATTTGGATGTGGTCCGTGACTCTGAGAACCTTTAACCTACCCCACACCAATCTATGGAGACCCTATGCATTCAATCCTTAAGGGCTGTTACTAGGCTCATACCCCAAGTGAGACTTATCCCGAAGGATTACCATAGGAAGGCTTGCTCCTTCTCATGGTAAAACAAGGGTATAGTCTAAACATTTTGGGGCCGTTATGTTGTCCAAATTTTTATAACCTACATGTGAGGGGGTCCACCTTGCTAGGACATGCTTGCATATTACCTTATCCTAACTAAAGTATAATTTGCACTCATCATCCTCATAAATTTTTTTTGCATTATCATGTCACAGGAATCTTAAATATTTTTCAAAAAAAGGTTAAAGTCAAAGACAATGGAATTTGGGAAAAAGAAGACTATCGCGATCAAAGTAAGAACGTCTGACATATGGAGCTTAAAAGCTTATGCTAGGGGATTGCCTAAGGAAAGGAGAAAGCCCCTAATTCGTAAGTATGGGGATATACTAGATCTGGTCACTACTCCTATCCAAGAAGAGGGCCTAACTGCCTTGGCACAATTTAATGACACAGAGCTAAGGTGCTTCCAGTTTCAAGACTTCCAAATAGCTCCCACTCTAGAAGAAATTCGTAGGATATTGGGTCTCCCCAAAAACAACAAAGGCCCGTTCAAAGCTATAGGGTATTGTCCTTCTTTCAAAGAAATAGCTAGTTGTCTTCCTATCCGTGAAGAAGATTTGCAAGCTAATTTAAGGGTCCAAGAGAACTTTCAAGGGTTTCCTAAAGGGATCTTAGAAAAGGAAGCCAGTCATTTTGCTGCTTGCAAGAATTGGGCAGCCGTGGATGCAATCATGGTAC
The DNA here is from genome assembly GCA_022829125.1 of Lathyrus tuberosus. Taxonomy (NCBI): domain Eukaryota; kingdom Viridiplantae; phylum Streptophyta; class Magnoliopsida; order Fabales; family Fabaceae; genus Lathyrus; species Lathyrus tuberosus. Next base: position 813,988 of record JALAZF010000215.1, read on the forward strand.
GCCTTATTTTTGGGTTGGTCTTATTCCTAAGTGTAAAAAACTTCGTGGACGTTGCTGCCATTAATCTATTCTTGGCTGTAACTATTAGAGAAGAAGATCCTACGCCAGCCCTCCTCGCTGATATGTACTTCACTCTTCATCAGAAATTTGAAAGAAAGGGAGGGGCTCTATTATGTTGCTCTCATTTATTATAAAAATGGTTGTGCTCTCACCTAGTGAGGGGATTAAAAGATATGAAAAGAATGAAAGCATATGATTGGTCTCACTATTTGGTATCCCTGGTTGATAAAGACATCTTATGGTTCCCACAAATACTCCAACGAGATGACGTGATCCTAAGCTGTGGGGATTTTCCCAATGTACCTTTGATAGGATGAAGAGGATGCATAAACTACAGTCCTGTCTTAACAATGAGGCAATTGGGGCATCCTTTGGCCTACAAGCCCGAGGATAGATTGTTAGAAGGTTTCGTCCTACAAAACGTAAACAGGAATCATCCCGATGTTCTAAATATTGCTCAAGCTTGGAGGCAAAGCATTAAAGGGAAGGCAAGTCTTAAAAAACCAAGGGGAGAATCTAGGGTACCATATGGGCAATGGATGAAAGAAAGGGTGAGCATAATAAAGTTGCCTTTTACTCTAGATCGTCCTGTTAATCCAAGGGTTTCTCTACCTACGGTGATCTCCTTAGAAGAAAGCGAAAGACTCAAAGAGACTATCTTACAATTGAAAAAAGAGAAAGAAGACTGGGAAGGTAAATTTTACCAAGCCACTAGTGAAAGTAGTCAACTAAGAAGAAGTCTCACTAAGGTTATGGAACAATCAAGGATCAACCAAGGGATAACCAAAATGGAAGAGGAGAAGAAGGAGCAAGCTTATGCCGACCTTCAAGCTGTGAGCTCAAGTCTCAAGACTCATAAGGATGACTTAGATAGGGCTTGGCGCCAAAGGGATGAATGGAGGGACCTTTGGATGTCATCAACACAAAGAGGGGTCAAAGAGGAATATAATAGGTGTATCCACCACTTAGAAGCCAAAGTTCAAAGTTTGGCTAACGCTCTTCTCAGATCTAAAAGACAAACCTTAGATGCAACTGTACGATTGAGATCTGCCGAGGAACTTCTTGCCATACGGCCAGAGGGTTGGTTAGAAACTCAAGAAGAGAAGCATGAGCTTAGAAGGCTATATGGGGAGCTTCAAGATTCCTACAAAGAACTTATGGAGTGGGGCACTTACTTCGAGGCACGTAATCAACAACTGGAGCAAACTACTGAGGAGGACTTGGAGATCATGGAAAAGTTATAAAGGGATGAGGCATATTATAGAGAAAGGTATCAAAAGCTGGTCTTATTATCCAACGATCTCATCTACGAGATCCCTCGAAGATTAAAAAAGGCTGAGTACGTGGCTGACATCTTCAAGCCCGTAAAAGAGATTGCCGACTTCCTTACACTTTGTCGTGAGATGGTCGAAGATTTTAGAGCGAGAATTAGAAGAAGGATCTAGGATTGTTATGTAATGACGTCTTACTTTTTTTTTTTATCATGAATAATTTAAGGGTTTACCCCTAGTTTGGTTTTTTTTCCTTTGTAATAAATGGGGCTTTGACCCTAGTACTTTCCATTGATGAATAAAAGTATTCAAGTTGCTGTTACCTTTGGCTTTGCTCTTAATGAATGAAAGTTTAAGATTCCTGAAAAACAATTTTGCATACTCATACATTCATGCATGCATAACAAAAAAACATCAAACAAAAATCATTTTTTATATATCTCTTCTCTCAGAATCATCGCAACAACCTGACTTCTCGACCTAACACCCGCGCTCACTAAAAGAAAGCCATGGAGCAAATGGAACTGAATCACGCTACTTTAAGAGGAGATGTGGATGTTGTCAAGGGAAATGTGGAGGAAATGAAGGACAAGTTCGACCTCGCACTCTAGCTTACCAGAAGTAAGCCATGGATCAATTGAAGAAGAATCAAGCAGTCCTTAAGGGAGATGTGGACACTATCAAAGAAAATGATATGAAGGGAAAGATCGATCAACTAACTCTTGCTATTCACAACTTGATAGCTAAGGAAACTAAGGCTAGCCGATGAAGGGATAATCCTCCCCCTCCTCATGAGGATGATAACCCACTATGTAGTTATAACTTGGAGAATGAAGAAGCTCAGGCGGGTAAACAAAGGGTTAATGATCTACCTACTGAAGGAGTAATCCCACCACCTGTTCATAGTGGGACACCTAGACCTCCTTACACGTATGGTCCTCAGGCCAACCAGGATGACTGAGATCTCCAATACCAGTATAATATGGGAAATAACTCGTTACCGGGGCACGCTGGGGCAATTGTCAATGCCATTGAAGGGATAGAAGATAATTTCCTAATCAAGAGGGGAGACATGACAGACTGGGGCAATTTGTGGGATGAAGGATTTGTTCGGGCTGGGTTACAAACCGGCCAATCAAGGGATTCAGAGGGTTCACAAGCAAAGGAAGTTTCCTCCTATCAACGAAACTTTCCATAGTGCTGGGGTCGAAAGTTAAATGACTGCAATAGAAGAGGATGATAAAGGGATATCCAACTTGGTGTGTCATTGCTCATCAGACACGATCCTCGACAATTGGAAAACTACTGAGATTCCTGAGATGATTTCTATTTCAAAGTAATTTTCTTTTTCAAGCAAGGGCTACCCTTTATTTCTTTGGGTTATTTTAACGATAAAATTGCATTTTGTTTTCAATCAAGATCTTATTTCTTTCATTTGCAATTATTTAAAAAAAATGGCAAGACTTTTTTTTTCAATAGTTTCATTTCAAATACTACCTATTCTAAATCAGGAATAATAAAAATATTTCTGCATGCGGATTTAAAAATAAACCTATTGAAAATAATGCCGGTATAATCCCTTATGACTTCGAATTATCGATCTACCAAGCGAAGGAGGGTGATGGGGACGATTGTGATCTTTCAGAGGAATTAGCCAGACTGTTAAGGCAAAAGGGTAGAAGAAATACAACCTCACCAGGAACCAGTGGATGTGATCAATCTGGGGACTGAAGATCAAAATTGGGACTTCTTTGGACAGGGATATAAAAGATAAATTAATCAAGTTATTACAAGGGTATACATATGTATTCAAACAATTCTTCCTGAACCAAGAATACCCTACAAATGCTTCAAACAGGGATAAAAAAGACTCTTAGAAGATTGGTCGTCCGATTCTTTCTCAATGGGGATGTACTTTACAAAAGAAATCGGGACATGGTATTATTCAAGTGTCTAGAGAGATATGAAGCCAATGGGTATACAATGGCTAAGGAAATTCTCAGAGCGGGATATTATTGATTGACCATGAAATCAGACTGTTTCAAATCTGTCAAGAAGTACCACAAGTGCCAAATATATGCAGACAAAGTTCATGTGCCACCAACTCATGTGAACATCATACATAACTGCTTCGGGGCCTTTCTTTATGTGGGGGATAGATATCATCGGGATGATTGAACCAAGGGAATCTAATGGACATCGTTTCATTTTGATTATAATTGACTACTTCACCAAATGGGTGGAGGCGGCCTCCTACAAGAATGTGACAGGGCAAGTAATAGCCTGATTCCTCAAAAAGGGAAATAATTTGTCGCTATGGGGTTTCTAAAAAAATTATCAGGGATAAGGGGCTTAATCTAAACAAAGTAATGGATGAGCTATGTAGAAGCTTCAAGATTGAGCACCATAACTCTTCACCCTGTCAATCAAAGATGAACGGCGCCATGGAAGTTGTTAATAAAAATATCAAGAAGATCGTCCAGAAAATGGTTAAAAACTTACAAAGATATGGCACAGAAACAGTACTCCCGATTGAAGTGGAAATTCCGTCACTAAGGGTTATAATGGGAGCGAAACTAGATAAAGCATAATGGGTTCAAACCAGATATGACCAGCTGAACCTCATAAAAGATAAGCGCATGGCTACCATATGTCACGGTCAACTGTATCAAAGGGGGATTAAAAGGGCATTCAACAAGGAAGTTCGTCTATGCCTATTCAAAAAGGGAGACTTGGTGTTAAGGAAAATATTACCCATCCATAAAGATCCACGAGGAAAATGGACCCCAAACTAAGAAGGGCCATATGTTGTGAAGAGTGCCTTATTTGGCGGAGCACTAATATTAACAACTATGGATGGGGCGGATTTACCACGACCGGTGAACTCCGATTCAGTCAAAAAATATTATGCGTAGAAAACAAGGATAAAAGCCCGCTAAGTCGAAAACCCTAAAGGGCGACTTAGGCAAAAATTAGGGCGTCTCGGTGGATTGAAAACTCTAAAGAGCAATCCAGGCAAAAATTAGGGACTTATGAAAAAATAAAACCCGATAAGTCGAAAAACCTGGAAGGGAGGCTTATGCAAAAAAGGGTATATCATCCCGGTGGACTAAGACTCTCAAAGAGTGGTCCAGGCAAAAATTAGGGATATCCAAAAGGCATATGACTGAAAGCACTCAAGTCACCCGTAACAGGAATTCAGAAGGGAGTGATCATTCCAGCTGTCATCTTCAGTAGCGAAGTTTCGTGATCTTGAAGACATAGGGATTATAACAGGGTTTAATAAATAGGGATATTAATGAATTTGCATTTTATTGCCATTTTTACATCTTTCTATATTTGCGGTAATCTCTCCTTATGGGAATTACTTTCCTATGTACTTTCGCCCATTTTCGGGCTTATCATAAACAAAATTTGCTTTTTCAAATCATCTTCTTTGTTCCTTAATAACTTTTCGCTTGATTACGAAGTGTTAATTAATTGTGAAATATGGCATTGAAACATTGGGTTTAAAATTAAAAATCTTTTTAAAAGGAAAATGGAGTTTACTTTGATTTCGAAATCGTTGAAGGGATCATACTTTTCCAAATCAAAAACAGGGTTTACAAAATAAGCAGTCACGACAATGACCAACACGGGAGTTTCTGTAAACATTCTCAGGGATCAAGGATTATTGCAAATCAGGGATTGAGGAATTATGGATTATCACGTCACAAGGATTACGGATATCAGGGATCATTATCAAGGAGTTAAGGGTTAGGGAGTCAGGATGTTACGAAAGCTTATTAAAACAGGGATATACATTACATAACATAAAAAGAGGCGTTAGCCCAAACTATGCATCATACATAATTAATGCATCACATTGTAATACCCCAAATTTTGACCACTTAGATTTCCCATAATTGTGAAAATCATCATCACAATATGGATGAACCATCATGCTTCATCAGTCTCCCCAAAGATGGGTGAGCATCCAATACAATCAAAATTAGGGTTTCAAGCCCTCTCTGAGTGCTTAGACAAAGGGTCAATCAAGGAATGACATGATCTTCAACTTGTCTAATCTCTCAAACATCCTCAAAGGATCAAAAGGACTCCTACTTCAAGGATTAAGCACAAAGCTGCTCCCTTCTAGGTGGATCAAGTCTCAAGATCGACAGTGTCACCAAATTAGGGTTTTGGTCGACCAGGGCCTCCAGATGGAAATTTTCATCTGGGCACAAGGCAATGATCCAAAACATAACCTAATATACTTCATGGAACCTCATGAACCCATGCATCAAGTCAATTTTGCCTCAGGGGAAGCATTAATAAAAAATCAGGAATTAGGGTTTCTTGACCTAATTCACCCCTAAGTTGACTTTTGGGACAAACCATGAGCCAAGACCTCAAGACATGATTTGAGGGTCTCTAATATACCATATTGATCCATTTGGAACAATGGATTGATCCAAGAAGCTTGAGCAACAAGTCTCAATTTCATCTGCACCACAATTAGGGTTTTAAGAGAAAAGTAACTGTAACTTTGACTTTTGACCAGGACATGCTCCCAAACCCTAATACATGATTGAATATACCCTATGACACCCATGGAACATGTCCATCAAGTTTGATTTAGGTCAAGGACATGATTTCCTGAAGAATTGCACAGTTTGGAATTCATCTAATAAAAAGTCAACTGTGCACAAAAGTCAACTTTGACTTTTTGAGATTTTTCACCAAAATGGATTTTTAACCCTAAAATGATGTTAATGTATGATTTGAATCATAATTCATCAAGAAAAATCAAGAAAAGTGAGATAACTTGTAAAAGGGGTAACCATAAAACTTAGAAATTTTTCTAAGTTAAAAATAAAGTGGCAAAGGTACCAACTTTGGAGGACCATAACTCCTAAACCACAAGGCCATTTTTTCTCATCCAAAGATGGATTTGTAGCCCTCATTATCACCTACAAAAACTTCAACTACAAGTCATTCCAATTCATTAAGGATTTTGAGTTATGGAGTGATCAAAGTGGCTGAAAAGTGAAAATGTCACTTTTTCCAACACTTTGTGAAATTTTCACTAAGTTAGATTCTGCCTCACTTTTTGCCAAATGTAGGGGGGTTTTTCACTTGGAATCAAAAGAGATCAAAACCAAACTTGTTCAAACAGTTGTTGTATCATGTAAGAGCTTTCCAAAATGGCCAAGAACATTGCCAAATTCAACCTACACCATGAGATACAACATTGCCAAGTTGCCTTGCTGAAATCTGTCAAGGCAAGGCAGAATTTACAACTTTGGTCGAATTGCCAAAATCAGCCAAATTCAATTGCTCCTATCCACTTGGACACCTCAGAGGATTGAATCTAAAGGGGACAATCACTGAGCCAAGCCTCCAAAGTCCATGGAACAAGAAATAGCATGTTGAACCTAGAATGGCCAAAATAGGGACAAGACTTCAAATTTGGAATGAGGCATTCAATGGAACCATCAAGGTGGCATGGACTGAGCCATTCTCATCTGAAATCAGTCATGACTTATCCAAGACCAAGGGAACCAAAGCTCTGTGCCCTAACCTCTAGTCAATGGCTAGAGGAGACTTGGATTTTCATTTGCCAACATTGGCCAAACCTACTTACCAGCTGCCATGCACTATTCCTTGCAAAACAAACTTGCTCTACTATAAATAGAGCTCAATTGTGGTCAGTTTGAGTACACCAAAGCCATCTAACAGATGCTTTCCTCAAAATCTCTTCTTTCACTCCAATTTTTCCTTCTAAGGCAAGTCACTATCGGGTTTTGAGTTTGAGAGCAATTCCAATCAAACCAATCACTCACACACCTCACATACATCACATATGAGCTGATCAAACACTTAGATTACTTCTGAAACATCAATTTCACAAAATCACCAGCTGGTTGCTCAAGGTTTTAACCAAAGTGCAGCTGAGGTGCCACAAAATGATCCAGCCAATTTCAATCAAGTCCAACCATCCAAACACAATCCATAGGGTGTAGGGAAGCTGTTCAGATCATCACCACTCATCTGTAACACCTCCAAATCAAAAATCACTTTGAACTTGCTGTCACGACTTGGAGGTAAGCACATACTTGGTCATCTCTCAATCTATGCATATTTCCTCGCACAATAAGTTGGCCATATGTTCATAATCATGCATGGAATGTTTTCCCTCAATTAATTGCATTGTTTGAATCGTGTATCAAAAATCCTAGCCTTCATGCAGAAATTAGGGTTCTTGAGGTCTCTTCGTGATTTCTTGTTGTATGTTTAATTTAAATGAAATTAAAGTATATAGACATGATCGTGAGGTTGAGGCGAGCATAATGATATGTGGATTGCATGATATGATTACGTATTCATGGAGATTGGATAGAAAATGCAAATCTGAGAAACCAAGAACACGCGCGTGTTCTTCAGCTTGTTCTTGGCGCCATTTTTAGAAATTCAAATATTTGAATTTTGTGATTTTGTTTAATTGATTCAAAAATTAATTTCTCTCTGAGTTTTAATGATTTTGAGTTAATTCTTTTTTTTAATAATTCACAAAAATGTTAAAATATTTTATTTTCACAAAAAATCCCAAAAATATTATTTATTTCATATAATTGATATTTTTGTAAAGAATTAATATTTTGATTGTTTTTGGCATTTTAAATATTTTTTCTACATTGATTTTGCAACTTTTAATGCTTTCTAATTATTTTGTAGGTCAATACTTAATTTTTGAAGCATTAATCCAAGATCACAATTTGTCTTCCATGTGTTAAACAATTTTTGATCATTTTAATTGAATTTTTATTCAATTAAATACATTTTGAAAACAAATTAGGGTTTTGGATTAATTCAACCCTCATAAATCATTTTCAAACCTTTTTGGGCCTCTTGAGAGAGTGTAAGATCCATCCCCCCTTGTACAAAAACCTTTTGGGCCTCACTCATTGTATAAGTCCCTCTGTACAAGTAAACGGCGCGATCGTCGCCCGTTTAAAATTAAAAATCATCTGGGCCTCTCCTTGAGCTATAAGACCCATTCAAAACACTTTGGGCCTCTATTAGAGTGTAAGACCCAATCCCCCTTTTAACCAAAACATCTTGGGCCCCACTTATTGTATAAGTCCCTCTGCGTTAAAAGAAAACCTCGGCGCGATCGCCATTTTTAAACGAAAAATCATTTGGGCCTACCCTCGTGTTATAAGCCCCACTCTTTTCTTTAAACCTTTTTGGGCCTCTTGAGAGAGTGTAAGACCCATCCCTTTGTACAGAAAACCTTTTTCGGGCCTCAGTCACTTGTATAAGTCCCGCTGTACAAAGTCAAACAGTGCGCTCACTGATAAAACCCTGGGCCTCTCCTTGAGCTGTAAGCCCCAAATCTTTCTTTTTCAAAGCACTTTCTCCTTTGATTTTGAATATACTGTTGTTTTCAATCTTTCTTTGTTGAACAACTAACCAAACAGCATGGAAGCACTCCAACCGAGTAAGTGGTTATCGCTTTCGTTTACTGCTTTCATATTATAAACTGTACTGTGGGGCTTCTCACTGTAAGTCTCCTTTCATAAACTCATATCTACTGTGTAATAATAGTATAGATATTTTGAGTTTCCCCGGCAACTACGTCTAGAACTAGGTGACGCCGTTTCATTTATTCGTAGAAATAGACGCCTAGATCCCCAATAGGAGCACCAGATACAGTCTTCTCTTCGGCTGTCCTCCTTAGGAATCGTCAAGAAGCTCTACTCCCCAAGATGAATGTATTCTCCGTGAATGGCATCTTTGAGTTTCTTCCAAATTCTCGAACTTTCCTGACTTGATCTATTCCTTATGGATAGCTTGCCTTGAATGTCTTGGGGTTTGGGTACCCACTACGGTCATAATCTTGGACCTTAACTAAGGAACCCTCTTTAAAAGCTAAAAGTCGCTGGATAGTAAACCTCGCACGTTTACCAGTGGTTTTTATCTTTAAAAGAGTTATCTCTCCTAATGGAAAGGAGATGATAGACCCACGGGCTTCTTAAAAGCATCGGCCTCCTCTTGGGCATTATTCAAGGACACTACGGCTTCTTAGAAGTATTCACAACCTCCTCTTAGGCTTCGTATAATGATCTCTTCCTCCGGGAATGATAGCCTCCTCTTGGGCTTCGTACAAGGACCCGTCGGCTTCTTAAAAGTTTCCAGCCTCCTCTTGGGCTTCGTACAAATTGTCCCGACGACCTCCTAGAGGTATAGGAACAGAACCTAGTCATCCTCATAGAATAGTCCTTTCATAGAGTCTACTACTGTTTCTCAAAACATAGTACAAAAGATAAAACTCTAGACACGGACAGTCTAACTTCCTTGAGTCTCAAAAGACATTCTCAAGTGACCCCTTCGTTAAATAGGAAGGAAACCCGCAGACTCGGACAGTCTCAATACCCTTTGGATTTCCAGTTTCCCCAAAGAAGAGGAAACAACCCCGATCCTCAGATCTAACCCATGAGTACAGTGATGCTCATATAAGAACTGATTTTCTCTTTCAAAATCAGTATACTGGACCTGTCACTTAACTGACATAGCCTCCTCTTGGGCTTTGTACAATGACTCTCCCTAGCGGAGTCAAACAACGTTTTAGCCTCTCTCTCGGGCTTTGTACGAGACACACAAAGACTCCCTCGTTGAGTCAAACAAACAATAGCCTCCATCTCGGGCTTCGTACGAGACACAAAGACTCTATCGTCTGGTAAAAAACTTTTAGCCTCTCTCTCGGGCTTTGTACGAGACATAAAATAGCCTCCTCTTAGGCTTTGTATAATGATTTTCCTAGAGGAAATTAGCCTCCTCTTAGGCTTTGTATAAGAAAACCACTGGTTGATCCAATCAACCTTTTAGCATCAAAGTTGTGCCTCGTTCACAGTACACAAACATCAACAACTCCTTTCCCTTCATCTAATCGCTGTAAGCGGCAAGCCTCTGGATCATCTATATCCATGCCACTTCCCCTCTTTTAGCATGAGAAATTCCTAAGGAAAGATGGCATTGCTCTACACTGAGTTAAAGTCTTCTCCTTCAGGTTAAAACCCTTTCTTCGGAAATTATGGCATTGCTCAGATCCGTGTATCCCAGTTAAAGTAATTCTCCTTCTCCCCTCTTTAGAGATGACAAATTCTCTCTAAAGTCGAAGTCTTTCAGCTTCACGTCTTGGGCTTTGAACAAGACACAAATAGACCTTTCAGCTTCACATCTTGGGCTTTGAACAAGATACAAACCACCTTTCGCTTCACGTCTTGGGCTTTGAACAAGACACCAAAAACCAATTTCCTCCCATAGAATAGGAGGAACTACGAACGCTCTGATTTCCCTATTTCGGTAAACGGGAATACGTAGGCATAAGATCGAAAGAAAAGATCTTAGCGAGCACAATCAACAAAAAACCCAAATCCCATATCTCCATCAATCAAAATCAGTAATTCAAAAGCATCAGTCCTAACATCCTAATCCTTGTTCCCCGCCAGAAACCTTCTGCCCAGGTAAAAAAGAAAGAAAACAGTATTGGCGAAAATACAAATAACCAGTACAAAGGCCCCCCCATATTGATAGCATTCGTAACCTAACAGACTGTTGTTTAAACTCAGTATGCAAAGCAGGGTTAATTGGAGACATCTATTTCCCTTCCTTATTCAGCTCACAATAGGATAAAAAATGAATCGACCTGTAGTCAAAGCTCGAACTGCAGAGAGCGACCAGCGCTTAAGAACCGCGTCCAAAATCGCTCGTTACAGAAAAGTGGCGCCCGCCGTGGGGCCCAATCTTCTTTCTTAAACGTTTAAGGTGGAAACCTTGGACAAAACTTTTTTTTCTCTTCACTTGTGTGAATACCACGGATTGGGGCTTCCGCCGGGGAACTCATTTCTGTCAGGAACTTAGGAATCATAGCTTTATAAGTCTAGGATGTTTAGGACAAATATATATACTGCTTTTCCTAATTGCTATACGTGTTTATTTTTCTGCTACTGGGAATGCGGGTGATGCCGTATGTGGAAAGATTGAGTATACACTTAAGATAAGTGATGGCGACGGGGTCGACCATCAACCTCAGTGGAGGCTGACCAACGCAACCCATTCACTCTTCTAGCCAATGGGCCGGTTGTTAAGTCAGAGAAGCTGAGGAGCCAAACCCTTTCGTAGTGCGGAAACTATCGGAAATAGTTGTTACGCGATACTACCCTCATTTGAGGCTGGTGATCTATTCTCGATGAATGGCACTTACTCTAAGATTGCTCTACAACTCGCTGGCGATCCGCTTGTTGTTTTGCTTTCTTGGGAGGAGCTGATGATAATGAGTACAGGTACAAAAATCACCTTAGTATAAACCTTTGGGGATGGGTAGAGCCTTGACTTCATGACAACGACCCTTTGACCCCATGTTTTTTCTATGTTTTTGTGTGCTGCATTCATGCATCCATTTAATAAAACATTAAAACACTCAAAAAACTTTCTCTTCTAGTCTCTCTGTTTTTCAAATTAAACTAAGACTGTGATTGCAAATATCAGAGAAGAGGATTACGCTAATGGATTTCGGTAGAAGGAGAACTCGTCAGTATACCTTCAAGGTTTCAAAGCTAGAGGATTTGAGAAAGTTAGCAAGGATGATCGTTAACCCAGAGGCTTTCAGAGCCAAGCACGGAGGTTTGCTACCACTGTTAAGAGTCCATGTGATTGAGGGAATCATGGACGTGCTCATTCAGTTCTACGATCCGGCTTATCACTGTTTCACATTCCCGGATTACCAGCTCGCACCAACGCTGGAGGAGTATTCTCATCTGACTGATTTACACATTACAGATCGAGCTCCATTTTTTGGACTGGAAGAAATTCCAAAGAATCAGACTATTGCAATAGCAATTCATTTAGACGAGTCTGAGGTCAGGACTCACATGACCACTAAGGGTGACATTCAAGGTTTGCCAGCCCAGTTCTTGACAAAGAAAGCTCTGTACTTCGCTAGTATAGGGAACATCACTGCTTTTGAAAGCATCTTTGTCTTGCTCACCTACGGGTTATTTTTGTTTCCCAACATCAATAACTTCGTCGATATCAACGCTATTAAGGTTTTTCTCATTGGAAACCCTATGCCGGCTTTGCTCGCAGATGCGTATCATTCTGTACACTTAGGAAATTTGTACAGCGGAGGGGAGATCACATGCTGTGTACCTTTGCTTTATAAATGGTTTATCTCGCACTTGCCCAAGTCTGCTGCTTTTTGGGATTGCAAGAGTGTCTTACGTTGGTCGCAGAAGATCATGTCTCCACCAATTCCGATATAGATTGGTGTAATAGGATTTATGAGGGAATCAGAATCATTGACCGTTGTGGAGACTTCCCCAGCGTACCCCTCATAGGAACTAAAGGAGGAATCAACTATCATCCGATATTAGTTCTTCGTCAATTTGGATACCCGATGAGACACATCCCACTGGGTGTTCATCTGGAAGGTCTTTTCTTCAAAGAAGGAGAAAATGACAGAGCACTAAAGATGGAAATAGTGCAAGTTTGGAAACAGGTTCATAAGAAAGGACGAGAGTCTCTGGGAAAACCGGACTGTGTCTCGGTGGAGCCTTATCTCCATTGGGTACAAACTAGAGCTCTCAAGCTAAAGATGCCTTATCCTCGTTATGGAATTCTTCCACCAAGGGAAACTGTCATGTACTTCATGACGGAGACTGAAAAGCTTCAGGTTACTCTCAACAAAGTTCAAAAGGAAAGAAGATCTTGGAAGAACAAGTACCGCACCCTCGACGTAGCGTGTATCCAAATACAGCAACTACTAAAAGAGAAAGATGCTCTGATTGAAATTTTGGAGCAGCACGCTGTAGAGAATCAAGATGACCAAAGGAATTTGCTCGCTCCTTTCACCTGGCAAAGGAATGACAACCCGACAACGGCCCAAGCGCCCCGGTCAAAGAAGAGGACTCGGGACCCATTAGTTTAGGTTTCTGTTTCTGCACTTTGTAATCTACTGTATTTCCATTTCTGTAATCCTTTGGAATTCAATAAAAAGGGGTTTCCCCACTGTTTGATATTTGCAATCTAATTGTCGAAGTTTATTTTGATTAAACAAAAAAAAACAATTAATATAATCATTGCATTCATCATTCTCACATCGCGTATTCTTCTTCCCTACGAATCTCACGTTTGTGTCTCGATTCTAGAGTCAAACTGTCTCATTCGTATAATACTCGGGCCAATCGTCAGAAAAAGATGGATGATCTTGAGGAAGAAAACAGAGAGTTGAAAGAAGAGATCGACGCTCTGAGAGAGGATATGAGAAAGCTTTGTGACGACATGCAAGCCATGGCAGAAGCTCAGCTACAAAGAACTGTGATCTCAGAGATCACCTCAACGCCCATCATAGAAAAGTATGATCCTAGGTATCAGATGCCAAAAGATCGTCCTTGGGGCATGCCTGTTAACTATATCCCGGAAGGATATGTTCCGCCGATCACTGAAGATCTGGGAATCACAACAGAAGCCGCTGGGCCTGAAGGTTACAAACTTCTAGAAAACGAAGATGCCAGGGGCATACTCAAGACTCCTGAAGGTTATAAACTTCGGGAGGCGCCAAGACTTACTGCCGTAGTCACGGTCCCACCCCCTGTGGTGCACACTGTCCCGGAAGGACAGATTCCACAGACACCTTCTGGTAAGAAGGAAACTATGTTTGACAGAATGGATGAATTCCAGGAGCAGTTCTTGGAAATGCAGAAAGAGCTGCAAGCCATTCGCGGTCAGGATCTATTTGGAAAGGACGCCGCAGACCTCTGCTTGGTCCCAAATGTGAAAGTCCCGCACAAGTTCCAAGTGCCCGACTTTGAAAAATACAAGGGTAACTCTTGCCCTCAGAGCCATCTGGTGATGTACGCTCGGCGGATGTCAGCTCAGACGGAGAATCAGGACCTGCTGATTCACTACTTCCAGGATAGTTTAACCGGTGCCACACTCAAATGGTACATGGGTTTAAACCATACTACGATCAGTACATTCAGAGATCTTGGTACTGACTTCGTCCAACAATACAAGTACAATTTGGACATGGCACCCGACAGAGATCAACTCAGATCAATGTCACAAAAGGACAAGGAAACCTTTAAGGAGTATGCTCAAAGGTGGCGTGAAATTGCCGCTCAAATTTGTCCACCTCTTGAGGAAAAAGAGATGACAAAAATCTTCTTAAAGACCTTAAGCTCACTTTACTATGACCGAATGATTGCCAGTGCACCCAGTGATTTCACCGAAATGGTCGGCATGGGTGTACGTCTTGAGGAAGTCGTCCGAGAAGGACGTTTGGTAAAAGACACTGGATCAACGAGCGGTACTAAAAAATACGGTAGTGCTCTCCCTAAGAAAAAAGAGCAAGATATTGGGAATATCTCTCTCGGAAAGCAAAGGCGACGTTATCAGCCAGTAGCAGTTGTTACTCCTGCTATCGGCCCCGCGCCTGTTCCTATGTATCAACCTCAGGTTGCGCAGAGCCAACCTGACCAACAAAGGACACAACAGCCTCTTCAGCAGGCTCGTCCTCCATATAACAACAACCGTACAACACGGCCACCAGGATTTGATCCTATACCCGTAACGTACGCAGAGCTGTTTCCGTTACTACTGGCTAAGGGGCACATTCAGACTAAGTCTCCGCTTTTAGTTCCGGAAAATCCGCCTTTTTGGTTTAAAGCGGATCAAACATGCCCTTATCATCAAGGAGGTTCAGGGCATAACATTGAGACTTGTCTCAATTTCAAATCCGACGTGTAAAAGCTTGTTAGGAGAGGGCTCTTATCTTTCAAAGATACGAATCCTAATGTTCTTACGAACCCGCTGCCTCAACATGAAAAAACTGCAGTCAATCTGATGAGAAAGAGACTAACAATGTCTATCAAATTCACGATGTACTCTCATTGGGGACCAATTTAGTCAAGATGCATTGTAGACAGAGTGGATATGGCCATGTGCCACCTCATAACTATCACCAGTGTGATATCTGCTCTAAAGACAACCAGGAATGTTCTGTAGTGTAAGCAGCTCTACAAGAACAAATGGATCTTGGATGGATCCAAGAGCACCGAGTTCGTGGAGTTAACATGGTTTATACAAATTCCAACGTCATTCAAAACCACGACATTCGTGCGATGAATGTCAACTTGGTGGCGATGCACTCAAGGCAAAGCCAGTATCATAATCTGCCGCGACATGATTACAGTTCCTGTCTGATTTGCTCGGTAAACAAACAGGGATGCTCTTTCATACAAGAGGCCCTCTAGCGTCAGATGGATCTTGGATGGATCCAAGACTACCATGATAGGAACTCCTATCAAATCAACATGGTTCAGATCTTTGACATTCGCGTAATGAATACCAACCTGGTAGAGTTACATGCTGAGCAGGTCCGACTCGGATTCTTAATATCACATGATTATCAAAACTGTAAAGCAGGTTGCAAAAACGATCGAGGTTGTACCCTTGTCCAGGAGGCACTTCAGCACTTGTTAAATCACTGGTGGATGCCAATCTATATGGACGAAGATACTCAGCAGATTAGTATCAATCACAGGAATCCTACTTGTTGTCAAAGTCAGGATGTCCGATCAATGGAAGATAACCTAGTGAGGTTACATTGTATTCAAAGTGGGCGTGGCCAGGTGCCACCACACAACTATGACAGTTGCAGCATCTGTTCGGAAAGTAACCAAGGGTGTTACCTTGTGAGAGCAGCTATTCAGGGTCAGGTCGATCATGGAGAAATTCGTCCATATCCAGGTTCAGGACCCATCATTTGGTCGCCGAACTACCTTGCCGAGCAAGTTGAGGATGTTGTCACGATCTCTGGTCATCACAGGACCAGGGATGTTTTTGCCATCATCCCTCTACTTGACGAATCTAGAGTTCCCAACCGGGAACGGATCAAGGTTACTTATGATGGTCAGAAAAATCAGAAGGTTCCCATAGTCATCTATCTATCGGGACCATTACCGTATGAATCAGCTAAGGCTATCCCTTACAAATACGGTGCAACAATAATCGAGAATGGAAAGGAAATTCCATTACCCTCCGTCGTGAATATTGCAGACATCATTCGTGTAACACGGAGCGGTCGAATCTTCAACCGAGGGGTTAGAGAATCCAACAAAGAAAAGGAACTTCAGGCAGAAATTCCTGATCCACCAGTCGGTCAATCTAGTAATCCCGACTTTTCAAAAGACAAAGATGAGATGCTAAAGCTCATCCAAAGGAGTGAATATAACATTGTTGATCAACTGTTACAGACTCCTTCAAAGATCTCAGTATTATCACTGTTACTCAGTTCAGAAGCACACAGAGAGGCTCTACAGAAAGTCTTAGAGCAAGCCTTTGTGGAACAGGATGTAACAATCAGACAATTCGATAGCATTGTCTCTAACATCACTTCCTGCAATAATTTGGGATTTAGTGATGAGGAATTACCTGAAGAGGGTCGCCGTCATAACATGGCGCTCAACATTACAGTTAACTGCCAGGGCGATGCTTTAGCCAACGTACTGGTAGACACAGAGTCAGCCCTGAATGTTATGCTGAAGTCCACTTTGATGCAATTATCATTTAAGGGCCCTCCGATGAGAGTCAGCGAGGTCGTCGTCAAAGCATTCGACGGATCCAGAAAAACAGTTATCGGCGAAGTTGATCTTCCCATAACTATTGGTCCTCACACTTTCCAAATCACTTTCCAGGTCATGGACATCCGGGCAACATACAGTTGTTTATTAGGAAGACCTTGGATACATCAGGCTGGAGCGGTTACTTCAACCCTCCACCAAAAGCTAAAGTTCGTCAAGAACGATCAACTTGTCACGGTTTGTGGGGAACAAGCCTTGCTTGTGAGCAACTTATCATCATCTACTTGTGTGGAACCCGAGGAGGTTATTGGAACTCAGTTCCAGGCACTATCGGTGAGCAAGAACGATCAATCTGAAGGAGGAACCTCGATTTCCTCATACAACGATGCTATCAAAGCGGTCGAGAGTACCGATACAACCGAATGGGGACGGCTTGTCATTCCTATTGACAATAAAACAAAGAAGGGTCTTGGTTTTTCTGCGACCTGTACCCAGACAGCCGCCAACGATGAAAGTCTTCATCCCCTTCAAAACTTCTTCCACAGTGGAGGTTTTCTTCACCCAGTGTCTCAGACAGTTCATGCTATCAATGAGGAAGATCCCTCTGACACAGATGAAGAATGGAAGTCCTACCTTAACAAGGACGGCTATATGTCTCAGGAAGAGGTGCCTATGCCTTTTTGCTTTCCTACAGAAAGTCCGAGATTTATACCAAGATCAGATGTCGAAATGATCTACGGAGATTGTGATCCGGAAGGATGCCGTGCTCCGCCAAATTCATTAGAGGAAGACACTCCGATGAAAGACAACTTTGACCACAATTACTATGGCCCGATGGATGGCCTGCCAATGTGGCAGCCTTACCCAGGAAACTTGGGGCAAGAAAGTCAGCCGAACAATGAAACTCAACTGAGCATCATTGAACAGAATACCTATGTCCCCGCTATGTCATGGGATCAACACTCAGGTCATTCAGAAGCTACTCAACATGAAGATGAATTCGCAACGTTTGCAGGACTAGAATTCATCAACTATGCTTTTTCTGAGGTCAACGTCATCGAGAGTGATGACTTCTCCAGTTATAAAGAAGTTTGGGACACTCTGGGACAACCAAGTGGAAAATACGACTTTATGGTCAAGTACACTGCTCTCGAAAGCTCTCGTATCAGGCTCGAAGATATCTAGTCAACTGGATGGGGAGATACAGCTGAGAGCACCAATGCTATGCAAAATGCAACAGAGGAATCCTCCTACGACAATTCTGCCTGGGAAATAGATTCCAATGATCCTACTCCACCAGAAATCAGCGTCATTTCTGAAGACAAATCAAGGAAGGTGCCAGACTTTGTGATTCACCGAGGAGTTCGCCGCCAATGGGTTACCGTCGAGGTTCCGAAGGTCGTTCGTCAGTCAAAGTAATTGCCATCTTTAACCTTTCATCCTGCCCAGGTGAAACGGATGTTTTGATAGGGCTCGCTTTTTGTAAATTTCCCTCTTCGCTTTGCCCAAAGCGAGTGAGTTTTGTTTTATAGGGTTGTAGTTTCAAGATTCGACTTGTGCATTAATAAAATAACGTCGTTCTGTAATTTCCGCATTTATTGTTGTTTTCTCTTTTTGCTTTTTCTCAGAAAATGGTAATCCTAAAAAACATTCAATAATAAAAACAAGCAGTAAAATAAATACACTGCACACACTTACATTTTCTCTATCTCTTCTAAACACGAATCATCACGTCATGCAGATTGCTTGTTTTAAACCCCGTTGAAACATACGATCCGATGCCTTCTTCCAACTTTGAGTTCTCGGTATTCGAGGCTGAAGAAGAAAATGACAACCAAATTCTAGAAGAGATCTCCCGACTACTCAGACAAGAGGAAAGGTCCATTGAACCTCACAAAGAGCCGTTGGAAACGGTAAACTTGGGTTCAGAAAAAGAGAGAAAAGAAATCAGGATCGGAGCACTGCTCAGTCCAACTGCCAGAGAAGATCTGATAAAGCTTCTCAAAGAATTCCCCAATGTGTTCGCTTGGTCCTATCAGGATATGCCAGGGTTGGATACCAGCATCGTGGAACATCACTTACCGTTGAGATCAGAATGTCCGCCAGTAAAGCAAAGGTTGAGACGCACTCACCCGGACATGGCCATCAAAATCAAAGAGGAGGTACAGAAACAGATTGACGCGGGTTTCCTTGCTACATCTGAATATCCTCAATGGTTAGCCAACATCGTACCCATTCCCAAAAAGGATGGAAAGGTCAGAATGTGTGTTGATTACAGAGATCTAAACAAGGCAAGTCCAAAGGACGACTTTCCTTTACCACACATTGACATGCTGGTTGACAGCACAGCAAAGTTCAAAGTTTTCTCCTTCATGGATGGATTCTCGGGCTATAACCAGATCAAAATGGCGCCGAAAGACATGGAGAAAACTTCGTTCATTACCCCATGGGGTACCTTTTGTTACAAGGTAATGCCGTTCGGTTTGAAGAATGCCGGGGCAACCTATCAAAGGGCCATGACTACTCTGTTTCATGACATGATACACAAGGAAATCGAGGTATATGTCGATGATTTGATTGCAAAATCAAGAACAGAGGAGGAGCACGTTGAACATCTGTCAAAATTGTTCGAACGTCTAAGAAAATTCAAGCTCCGCTTGAATCCTAACAAGTGCACCTTCGGTGTCCGTTCGGGGAAATTACTAGGGTTCATCGTCAGCCAGAAAGGAATTGAAGTTGATCCTGACAAGGTCAAGGCCATTCAAGAAATGCCTTCTCCGAAAACTGAAAAATAAGTCAGAGGATTCCTGGGATGTTTGAACTACATCTCCAGATTCATATTCCTCATGACCGCAACGTGTGCGCCGATTTTCAAATTACTCAAAAAGAACCAGGATTGCGTTTGGTCAGAAGATTGCCAAACCACCTTCGACAGTATCAAGGAATATCTGTTGAATCCTCTGATCTATCACCTCCAGTGGAAGGGAGGCCACTGATCATTTACATCACGGTCCTAGAGGACTCAATGGGATGTGTACTTGGCCAACAAGACGAAACTAAACGGAAAGAGTCTGCCATTTACTATCTAAGCAAGAAATTCACCGACTGCGAGACTCGGTACACAATGCTTGAGAAAACTTGTTGCGCTTTGGCTTGGGCAGCCAAACGTCTTCGCCAGTACATGATTCGTCATACTACTTGGTTGGTCTCCGAAATGGATCCAATCAAGTACGTTTTCGAAAAACCTGCTCTCACGGGAAGGATTGCCCGTTGGCAGATGTTACTATCAGAATATGACATAGAGTACCATGCTCAGAAAGTCGTTAAAGGAAGTATTTTAGCCGATCATTTGGCTCATCAACCGATTGACGATCAAGAATCAATCAGGTTTGACTTCCCAGACGAAGATGTCATGTATCTAAAGATGAAAGATTGTGATGAACCGCTACCCAGTGAAGGGCCAGAACCAGGTTCCCAGTGGGGACTTATCTTTGACGGAGCGGTCAATCATTATGGAAACAGAATTGGGGCAATCATTGTTACCCCTCAGGGTTCCCACATTCCTTTCACTGCCAGACTTACGTTCAAATGTACGAACAACGAGGCCGAATACGAAGCATGTATCATGGGTCTCAAAGAAGCGATTGATTTAAGGATCAAAAACTTGGACGTATACGGCGATTCAGCCCTGGTTATTAACTAGATAAAAGGAGATTGGAACACATACCAATCAGGATTGATTCCTTACAAAGACTATGCAAGGAGGTTGTTACCCTTCTTCAACAGAGTCGACTTTCATCACATACCTCGTGATGAGAATCACATGGCTGATGCATTAGCCACTCTCTCTTCAATGATTAGTGTAGGTCAATGGAATGACATACCTAAGATCGACATCATGCGCCTTGAACGGCACGCTTACATCTTCGCGATTGAAGCAGTCATAGACGACAGACCTTGGTATCACGATATCAAATGCTTCCTTCAGAAACAAGAGTACCCATCCGGGGCACTCAGAAAAGACAGGAAAACCCTCAGAAGATTGGCTGGAAACTTCTTCCTGAGCGGTGACACTCTTTATAAGAGAAATTTTGACATGGTCTTGCTTCGATGCGTCGACAGACCAGAAGCAGACATGCTCATGAAAGAAATTCATGAAGGATCCTTTGGCACTCATGCCAACGGACACACAATGGCGAGAAAAATTCTCAGGGCCGGGTACTATTGGTTGACCATGGAATCCGACTGCTACAAGTACATGAGGAGGTGTCACAAGTGTCAGATATACTCTGACAAAATTCATGTACCGCCATCACATCTCAAAGTTCTTTCTTCCCCGTGGCCATTTTCCATATGGGGAATCGATATGATTGGTATGATTGAGCCCAAGGCTTCAAACGGACATCGGTTCATCCTGGTAGCCATTGACTATTTCACCAAGTGGGTCGAAGCAGCGTCATTCGCCAATGTAACCCGACAAGTGGTGGTCCGATTTATCAAAAACAATATCATCTGTCGTTATGGTGTTCCAAGCGAGATCATTACTGATAATGGATCTAACTTAAACAATAAGATGATGAAGGAGTTGTGTGCAGAGTTCAAGATCGAACACCATAACTCATCTCCCTACCGACCCAAGATGAACGGAGCGGTAGAAGCGGCTAACAAGAACATCAAGAAGATTGTTCAAAAGATGGTTGTAACCTATAAAGATTGGCACGAAATGCTACCCTTTGCTCTTCACGGTTATCGAACATCTGTCCGCACTTCAACAGGGGCAACCCCTTTCTCTCTAGTATATGGCATGGAAGCAGTGCTCCCCATAGAAGTAGAGATCCCATCAATCTGGGTATTGATGGAAGCTAAGCTCACCGAAGCTGAATGGTGTCAAAGTCGAC
Organism: Lathyrus tuberosus; assembly: GCA_022829125.1. Lineage (NCBI taxonomy): Eukaryota > Viridiplantae > Streptophyta > Magnoliopsida > Fabales > Fabaceae > Lathyrus > Lathyrus tuberosus. The sequence goes on from JALAZF010000215.1 coordinate 835,843, forward strand.
ACGACGAACTGAACCTGATCGAAGAGAAGCGAATCACGGCACTATGCCACGGTCAGTTGTATCAACAGAGAATGAAAAAGGTGTTCGACAAAAAGGTCCGACCGCGTATCTTCAGAAAAGGAGACCTTGTGCTCAAGAAGATACAATCATTTCTCACTGATTCTCGGGGCAAATGGACCCCAAATTATGATGGCCCCTATGTGGTCACGAAAGCTTTCTCAGGCGACGCCTTGAGACTTGCAACCATGGATGGAGAGGAATTTGCCTATCCCATGAATGTTGATATCGTCAAGAAATACTTCGCCTAAAACTAAAAAAAAACGTCTCGGTGGATTGAAAACCCGAAAGGGCGGTCCAGGCAAAAGTTAGAGACATGAAAAGAATCATCCCGATGGATTGGAAATCTCATAGTACAATCCAGGCAAAAGTTAGGGATAATGGCAAGTAACTATGTTCAACAGAGGCAAGTCCCTCAGCAGCAGTTGCATCATCTATCGGAGGAAATCTCCAGTCAAAGGTCATCTTCGACAGAAGCTCAGGATGTCTCGAATTCAAAGTTGGTAGAAGAATAGTGGTCGTTATGTTTCAACGTAGCCCTTTTCCCTGTAAATTACCATTTTCTAACTTTGTATATACTCTTTGGAATCACGCGTTTGGCTGATCTCCATCTTATCAATAAAATTTGAGCCCTTGTGCTTTTGTTTGTAATTCTTTACTTGTTTTAGCTTTACAGAACGACGTTGTTTAAATTTAACCAGTGATTCTTGAAATAAAACAAAAATAAATTTACTTGTTAAAATTTTTCTGCTTTTAAATTAAAGATGGCATTTCTTTTGACTGTTGAACATCAGAAGAACATCGATCGCTTCTCCCGAAGTAAGTGAACTTCAAAGTGCAGAATCAAAGTACTTCTTCTAGACCAGTACTCCTGAATGAAGGATCAATAATGTTAGAGACCATGTTTCGTCTGACATCCTCGGCCGAGTTCTCATCTCCTAAGCCCGATCAACATAGCTCCCAACGGGACTATCTCTCCTAAGCAAGGTGGAATTGCTATTTTGAACCAACGGTACTTCTTCGCCCCGCGATGGCCGAGTATCCAATTGTGTTCATCCATTAGTCTGTATGTCGCGTCTGTTTTGTCAGCATATACATACGTACTTCATGCATTTTTTATTTGCATTTACATTTCATATTGCATCGTTATCACTCTAGCCGGTCTTGTCCCCTAGTGATAAACAGTTTTCTCCATCGAGTTTGTCAGTTCTTTCCTCGTCAGGAAGTGTCGCGTCTGCACAATCTCGCCACCAGTGTATCTTTAGATCAGAGTCGGCACTTGGCCACTTTGATAACTTGAACCTCTGAAAAGCCAGAGAAAAATTTTAATAAACATCACTCTTCGCCATTGAAGATGATATCCTTGCTTTCCCGGATTAAGGAAAATCCACAGAGAAAGCCTCGTGATCAGAGATTCGGAAGCACGCCAGTATTTCTCTGAAAATCACTGATGAGAAGGTCATTGGCACCTCAAAATTGGATCCCATCATATGGCATTTCTCAGGGAAGATCCCGAGAAAAGTATGATGTAACCCCAAACGAAAACAGTCTCTCAAGAGACTCGCTTTCCCCAGTAGAATCGACAAATGGCGTCTCCAACGGAGAAGTTTGTACAACTCTACAATTCAGATGAATGGGTTCCCCAGCAAGTCTGACATCAAATCTTTTCCCACTCAAATGGCGTCTCCCCAGGAAAATTCGGCAAGAAGTTTGAGGGAAAACCGCTACTAATAGCGTCCCTTGTCAATAAAGTTTATTGACAAAAGAAACTAAGACCAGTTCCTTGGTAGAAAACCAGGATCGAGGGGAAGTTTATATCAGAAACTAAGACCAGTTCCTTGGTAGGAAACCAGGATCGAGGGGAAGTTTATTTCAAAAGAAACTTAGACCAGTTCCTTGGTAGAAAACCAGGATCGAGGGGAAGTTTATATCAGAAACTAAGACCAGTTCCTTGGTAGGAAACCAGGATCGAGGGGAAGTTTATTTCAAAAGAAACTTAGACCAGTTCCTTGGTAGGAAACCAGGATCGAGGGGAAGTTTATTTCAAAAGAAACTAAGACCAGTTCCTTGGTAGAAAACCAGGATCGAGGGGAAGTTTATATCAGAAACTAAGACCAGTTCCTTGGCTGAAGACCAGGATCGAGGGGAAGTTTACCTTTTCTAAGCATCATTGCTTAGCTAAAGAAGATGAATGCGTAAGCTACCATTCATAACCACCATCAAAATTTTGGGTATTCCGATATTTAATCCTCTTGCACCCCGAATGCCCGAATCCCTTCGTCATTCACACCTTCGGGTCCAAGAAGATTAAATAGGGGCATCTGTAATACCCCAAATTTTGACCACTTAGATTTCCAATCATTGTGAAAATCATCATCACAATATGGATGAACCATCATGCTTCATCGGTCTCCCCAAAGATGGGTGAGCATCCAATACAATCAAAATTAGGGTTTCAAGCCCTCTCTGAGTGCTTAGACAAAGGGTCAATCAAGGAATGACATGATCTTCAACTTGTATAATCTCTCAAACATCCTCAAAGGATCAAAAGGACTCCTACTTCAAGGATTAAGCACAAAGCTGCTCCCTTCTAGGTGGATCAAGTCTCAAGATCGACAGTGTCACCAAATTAGGGTTTTGGTCGACCAGGGCCTCCAGATGGAAATTTTCATCTGGGCACAAGGCAATGATCCAAAACATAACCTAATATACTTCATGGAACCTCATGAACCCATGCATCAAGTCAATTTTGCCTCAGGGGAAGCATTAATAAAAAATCAGGAATTAGGGTTTCTTGACCTAATTCACCCCTAAGTTGACTTTTGGGACAAACCATGAGCCAAGACCTCAAGACATGATTTGAGGGTCTCTAATATACCATATTGATCCATTTGGAACAATGGATTGATCCAAGAAGCTTGAGCAACAAGTCTCAATTTCATCTGCACCACAATTAGGGTTTTAAGAGAAAAGTCAACTATAACTTTGACTTTTGACCAGGACATGCTCCCAAACCCTAATACATGATTGAATATACCCTATGACACCCATGGAACATGTCCATCAAGTTTGATTTAGGTCAAGGACATGATTTCCTGAAGAATTGCACAGTTTGGAATTCATCTGATAAAAAGTCAACTGTGCACAAAAGTCAACTTTGACTTTTTGAGATTTTTCACCAAAATGGATTTTTAACCCTAAAATGATGTTAATGTATGATTTGAATCATCATTCATCAAGAAAAATCAAGAAAAGTGAGATAACTTGTAAAAGAGGTAACCATAAAACTTAGAAATTTTTCTAAGTTAAAAATAAAGTGGCAAAGGTACAAACTTTGGAGGACCATAACTCCTAAACCACAAGGCCATTTTTTCTCATCCAAAGATGGATTTGTAGCCCTCAGTATCACCTACAAAAACTTCAACTACAAGTCATTCCAATTCATTAAGGATTTTGAGTTATGGAGTGATCAAAGTGGCTGAAAAGTGAAAATGTCACTTTTTCCAACACTTAGTGAAATTTTCACTAAGTCAGATTCTGCCTCACTTTTTGCCAAATGTAGGGGGGTTTTTCACTTGGAATCAAAAGAGATCAAAACTAAACTTGTTCAAACAGTTGTTGTATCATGTAAGAGCTTTCCAAAATGGCCAAGAACATTGCCAAATTCAACCTACACCATGAGATACAACATTGCCAAGTTGCCTTGCTGAAATCTGTCAAGGCAAGGCAGAATTTGCAACTTTGGTCGATTTGCCCAAATCAGCCAAATTCAATTGCTCCTATCCACTTGGACACCTCAGAGGATTGAATCTAAAGGGGACAATCACTGAGCCAAGCCTCCAAAGTCCATGGAACAAGAAATAGCATGTTGAACCTAGAATGGCCAAAATAGGGACAAAACTTCAAATTTGGAATGAGGCATTCAATGGAACCATCAAGGTGACATGGACTAAGCCATTCTCATCTGAAATCAGTCAAGACTTATCCAAGACCAAGGGAACCAAAGCTCTGTGCCCTAACCTCTAGTCAATGGCTAGAGGAGACTTGGATTTTCATTTGCCAACATTGGCCAAACCTACTTACCAGCTGCCATGCACTATTCCTTGCAAAACAAACTTGCTCTACTATAAATAGAGCTCAATTGTGGTCAGTTTGAGTACACCAAAGCCATCTAACAGATGCTTTTCTCAAAATCTCTTCTTTCACTCCAATTTTGCCTTCTAAGGCAAGTCACTATCGGGTTTTGAGTTTGAGAGCAATTCCAATCAAACCAATCACTCACACACCTCACATACATCACATATGAGCTGATCAAACACTTAGATTACTTCTGAAACATCAATTTCACAAAATCACCAGCTGGTTGCTCAAGGTTTTAACCAAAGTGCAGCTGAGGTGCCACAAAATGATCCAGCCAATTTCAATCAAGTCCAACCATCCAAACACAATCCATAGGGTGTAGGGAAGCTGTTCAGATCATCACCACTCATCTGTAACACCTCCAAATCAAAAATCACTTTGCACTTGCTGTCACGACTTGGAGGTAAGCACATACTTGGTTATCTCTCAATCTATGCATATTTCCTCGCACAATAATTTGGCCATATGTTCATAATCATGCGTGGAATGTTTTCCCTCAATTAATTGCATTGTTTGAATCGTGTATCAAAAATCCTAGCCTTCATGCAGAAATTAGGGTTCTTGAGGTCTCTTCGTGATTTCTTGTTGTATGTTTAATTTAAATGAAATTAAAGTACATAGACATGATCGTGAGGTTGAGGCGAGCATAATGATATGTGGATTGCATGATATGATTACGTATTCATGGAGATTGGATAGAAAATGCAAATCTGAGAAACCAAGAACACGCGCGTGTTCTTCAGCTTGTTCTTGGCGCCATTTTTAGAAATTCAAATATTTGAATTTTGTGATTTTGTTTAATTGATTCAAAAATTAATTTCTCTCTGAGTTTTAATGATTTTGAGTTAATTCTTTTTTTAATAATTCACAAAAATGTTAAAATATTTTATTTTCACAAAAAATCCCAAAAATATTATTTATTTCATATAATTGATATTTTTGTAAAGAATTAATATTTTGATTGTTTTTGGCATTTTAAATATTTTTTCTACATTGATTTTGCAACTTTTAATGCTTTCTAATTATTTTGTAGGTCAATACTTAATTTTTGAAGCATTAATCCAAGATCACAATTTGTCTTCCATGTGTTAAACAATTTTTGATCATTTTAATTGAATTTTTATTCAATTAAATACATTTTGAAAACAAATTAGGGTTTTGGATTAATTCAACCCTCATAAATCATTTTCAAACCTTTTTGGGCCTCTTGAGAGAGTGTAAGACCCATCCCTCCTTGTACAAAAACCTTTTGGGCCTCACTCATTGTATAAGTCCCTCTGTACAAGTAAACGGCGCGATCGTCGCCCGTTTAAAAATAAAAATCATCTGGGCCTCTCCTTGAGCTATAAGACCCATTCAAAACACTTTGGGCCTCTATTAGAGTGTAAGACCCAATCCCCCTTTTAACCAAAACATCTTGGGCCCCACTTATTGTATAAGTCCCTCTGCGTTAAAAGAAATCCTCGGCGCGATCGCCATTTTTAAACGAAAAATCATTTGGGCCTACCCTCGTGTTATAAGCCCCACTCTTTTCTTTAAACCTTTTTGGGCCTCTTGAGAGAGTGTAAGACCCATCCCTTTATACAGAAAACCTTTTTCGGGCCTCAGTCACTTGTATAAGTCCCGCTGTACAAAGTCAAACAGTGCGCTCACTGATAAAACCCTGGGCCTCTCCTTGAGCTGTAAGCCCCAAATCTTTCTTTTTCAAAGCACTTTCTCCTTTGATTTTGAATATACTGTTGTTTTCAATCTTTCTTTGTTGAACAACTAACCAAACAGCATGGAAGCACTCCAACCGAGTAAGTGGTTATCGCTTTCGTTTACTGCTTTCATATTATAAACTGTACTGTGGGGCTGCTCACTGTAAGTCTCCTTTCATAAACTCATATCTACTGTGTAATAATAGTATAGATATTTCGAGTTTCCCCGGCAACTACGTCTAGAACTAGGTGACGCCGTTTCATTTATTCATAGAAATAGACGCCTAGATCCCCAATAGGAGCACCAGATACAATCTTCTCTTAGGCTGTCCTCCTTAGGAACCGTCAAGAAGCTCTACTCCCCAAGATGAATGTATTCTCCGTGAATGGCATCTTTGAGTTTCTTCCAAATTCTCAAACTTTCCTGACTTGATCTATTCCTTGTGGATAGCTTGCCTTGAATGTCTCGGGGTTTGGGTACCCACTACGGTCATAATCTTGGACCTTAACTAAGGAACCCTCTTTAAAAGCTAAAAGTCGCTGGATAGTAAACCTCGCACGTTTACCAGTGGTTTTTATCTTTAAAAGAGTTATCTCTCCTAATGGAAAGGAGATGATAGACCCACGGGCTTCTTAAAAGCATCGGCCTCCTCTTGGGCATTATTCAAGGACACTACGGCTTCTTAGAAGTATTCACAGCCTCCTCTTAGGCTTCGTATAATGATCTCTTCCTCCGGGAATGATAGCCTCCTCTTGGGCTTCGTACAAGGACCCGTCGACTTCTTAAAAGTTTCCAGCCTCCTCTTGGGCTTCGTACAAATTGTCCCGGCGACCTCCTAGAGGTATAGGAACAGAACCTAGTCATCCACGAGTACAGTGATGCTCATATAAGAACTGATTTTCTCTTTCAAAATCAGTATACTGGACCTGTCACTTAACTGACATAGCCTCCTCTTGGGCTTTGTACAATGACTCTCCCTAGCGGAGTCAAACAACGTTTTAGCCTCTCTCTCGGGCTTTGTACGAGACACACAAAGACTCCCTCATTGAGTCAAACAAACAATAGCCTCCATCTCGGGATTCGTACGAGACACAAAGACTCTATCGTCTGGTCAAAAACTTTTAGCCTCTCTCTCGGGCTTTGTACGAGACACAAAATAGCCTCCTCTTAGGCTTTGTATAATAATTTTCCTAGCGGAAATTAGCCTCCTCTTAGGCTTTGTATAAGAAAACCACTGGTTGATCCAATCAACCTTTTAGCATCAAAGCTGTGCCTCGTTCACAGTACACAAACATCAACAACTCCTTTCCCTTCATCTAATCGCTGTAAGCGGCAAGCCTCTGGATCATCTATATCCATGCCACTGCCCCTCTTTTAGCATGAGAAATTCCTAAGGAAAGATGGCATTGCTCTACACCGAGTTAAAGTCTTCTCCTTTAGGTTAAAACCATTTCTTCGGAAATTATGGCATTGCTCGGATCCGCGTATCCCAGTTAAAGTAATTCTCCTTCTCCCCTCTTTAGAGATGACAAATTCTCTCTAAAGTCGAAGTCTTTCAGCTTCACGTCTTGGGCTTTGAACAAGACACAAATAGACCTTTCAGCTTCACATCTTGGGCTTTGAACAAGATACAAACCACCTTTCGCTTCACGTCTTGGGCTTTGAACAAGACACCAAAAACCAATTTCCTCCCATATAATAGGAGGAACTACGAACACTCTGATTTCCCTGTTTCGGTAAACGGGAATACGTAGGCATAAGATCGAAAGAAAATATCTTAGCGAGCACAATCAACAAAAAACCCAAATCCCATATCTCCATCAATCAAAAGCAGTAATTCAAAAGCATCAGTCCTAACATCCTAATCCTTGTTCCCCGCCAGAAACCTTCTGCCCAGGTAAAAAAGAAAGAAAACAGTATTGGCGAAAATACAAATAACCAGTACAAAGGCCCCCCCACATTGATAGCATTCGTAACCTAACAGACCGCTGTTTAAACTCAGTATGCAAAGCAGGGTTAATTGGAGACATCTATTTCCCTTCCTTATTCAGCTCACAATAGGATAAAAAATGAATCGACCTGTAGTCAAAGCTCGAACCGCAGAGAGCGATCAGCGCTTAAGAACCGCGTCCAAAATCGTTCGCTACACACATACGCATACATGCATTCATAAACACGAACATGCATTCATGCATAAGGGTTTGGAAATCAATTCAATACAGGGTTGCCAAAGGTTGTCATCAGCCAACTGGGTTATAAAAGGGTTCTATTCACAAGGATATTATCAAATGTACATAGGATGTTATCTGGGAGCTTTTACCGGAATTATATTAAGGGATCATTATCTAAGGATGTTATTTAGGGGTTACACCGGATTCGACCAACAGAATCTATCAAAAGGATTCAATATGGTATTCAACAAGGGATTTACTAAAAGGGTTTTCATCAAGGGTTTTATCAAAGACTTATCCAGGGTTTGTCAAGTTTCGTCAAAAGATTTTAAGGGATTTCATCAACAAGGGTTCTGTTGGAATTTTCTCAAGGGATTGCTTGTATTCCATCAACGGAATTTATCAAAGGGATATATCAAAAGAATTTTACTAAGGGTTTACTAAGGGATTTTTCATCAAAAAGAGTTCTACTATAATATTACTCAAAAAGGGGTTATATCAAGGGGTTGTATCAAAGATTTAAGAAGAATTTTACCGGATTTCTATCCAATGGATTTATGGGGTTCTACAAAAGGGGTTCTATCGGATGTTTCATCCAATGGGTTAAATATGGGGTTCTAATCGAGAGTTAAGGGGTTCTATTTAAGGGTTTGTATCCAGAGTGATCAAGGTATCACTAAATTCCTATCCTATTCCAGTAACATGATCGGAGGATCATAGGAATCATAGGCAATGTTCACCCAGAGGGGTTGAAAGAGATAAGGGGTTCTATCAGGGATTGATAATGGGTTCTATAAAAGATTAATAAGGGGTTCCATCGGGTTTATATCCAGTCAAAAGTGGACAAGGGGTTCCATCGGGGTTTTATTAAATATTTCAGTCTGGAATTTTCGTCAAGGGGTTCTACCAGGGTTTTTACCAAATAATTTAGTTAGGAATTGATAAGGGGTTCCATCAGGTTTGTATTCAGTTAATAGTTGATTCCAGATGTTCCAGTCAAAAGTTGACATCAATGGGTTCCATTAGGGTTTTATCAAGTCATTCAGTCAGGAATTATCATCAGGGGTTCCATCGGGTTTTTTTATCAAATCAGTTCAGTCTGGAATTGTCACAAGGGGTTCTACCGGGGTTTTATCTAAATAAAATAAGATAAGGGAATAATCGAAGCATCAGGGTTTGATATGCTTTGGAGGCAGTGGGTTGTTTTCATCAAAATTTGGGGTCATTTTATATTTAATCATCTCCTCCTCGGAAGGAAGAAGGCTCGTCGACATCATCCGTCCGATTCGAAGTCGATTAAATAGAGGCAGCTGTCGTACCCTAAATTTTGACCACCTTCCATATGTTTTCTAATGCCACTTTATTTTGAATAAATAAAATGGCACAATTGGTAAAAGAGCATGTGTAAGGCTTACAAGCACAAGGTCTCGGGTTCGAATCCCACTTTCCCCACTTTTTAATGTTTTATTTATTTTTTCTTTACTACTAACTTTTTCTATTTTTATTTTTAATAAAAAAATCATAAAAAAAATCATTTTTTATTATTTAATTTTTTAATTTTCGTATTTATATTTAATGCATTTTTAAAAATATGATTTTTTCATTAAAATCATTATTTTATGGAAAAAATCTCAAAAAAATCACAAAAATAAAATAAAATAAAATCTTTTTTTATCATCATTATTAGGTTATTATTTTCATTTAAAATATATTCTTTATTTAAAATTCACCAAGACATGAATTCATCCAGATTCATTGGCTTGGGCTCTAAGGAATGAATAAAATCAGGTCAGATTAAATCATTCCTAATTTAGATAATCACATTCAATTTCTGACCTAATTTTTTATCTATAAATAGAACCTCTTTTTCTCATATTTTCCTCACCCACTATTCACATATTCAATCCCCAAAGTTGTTGTTCTTCACACTGAAGAACAAGAACAAATAAACCCTAGCCTCTAACAGCAAGCTGATCAAGAAAGATCAAAAGGGAGCAGCAAAGGATACGCGAATAAAGAAAGGAGAGGAAGGGGAAGCAGCAGCTTAAGTGGGTCACGACACTCTAGGTTGGTGTCTTCAAACTTTTAGTTATCATTTGTATATATTTATTATCGAATTCCTGTTTGTAAAAATATATATGTTATTGCTTGTTTATTTCGATTGATTGTTCAAATTTTGAGTTTTTGGGTATTAATACTAGGGTACGGATTATTTTTAATAAAATGGTTAAAATAAAAAAAATAAAAAAATAAAATCATTTATTAATCTTTTCTTTTAAAATGAATATTGAAAATAGAAAATAAAATAAATATGGATTAGATTTTTTTAACTTTTACTATTCATGATTAGGAAATTTAATTGGGTTTAATAAAAATTAATTAATTAACATAATCAAGAATAAGGGGTTTAACCGTGTAATAAATAAAATAATTTATTAGCTTATTATTATATTTTCTATAATAAAAAAATGTGGGTTTATTTAAACTTGTAATTTTTGGGTTTAATTTAAAATTTGGAATTTATTTATAAAAATTAGGTTTAATTTATATTTTAGAGTTTATTTATTTTGTACAATATAGTTTTGAGGTTGTTATAATTTGATTTTTATCATAATAAAGTTTGGATTGATTTATATTAATTTATACAAATTTGGAGTTTTATTTTTGGGTATTATAATAAATAGGGGCACAATGTATATAAATTTATAATTTGGGGTTATTATAACTTATCTATCTTTATAGGTATTAATTTGGGTTTATTTATTTTTTATAATTAATAAATTTTGAATTTAACATTTAAATTTGGGATTGTTATAATTCGGTGGATTTATTTATATTAATATAAATTTTGGGGTTTATTATATTTTATTTTGGGTTTATAAATTGGGGTTTATTTACATAAATATAAGGTTTTTATAATATAATTTTGGGATTTAATATGATTGGAATTAAAAAATAAGGGATTGTTCTATTTTTTTTTTTGGGTCTTTAAGATGATAATTACATTTATTTTAATTTTAAAAAAGGGATTAATGTTTTTTTATGAGTTTAATGCTAATTTAAAATTAGGGATTTCATTAATGGATATTAAAATTATTTCTGGGAGTGAATTTATTGTTATTTTCTAAAGGGGTTTCATTATGGGATATTAAAATTATTTTTATTACTAAATGGAGCTAATTTTTTTGGGATTGAATCTATTTTAATTTTTTAAAGGAGATTAAATTTATTTTATTAAAAGGAATTAATTTATGTTGGGATTGAATTTATTTATTTTATGGGATATTAGGGATAATTGGGATAAAAATTTGGGATAAGGGATAAATATTTGGAATAGTACTCTTCGTCCGAGAGTATAAATAATGGGTAGGAATTTTGGGATAACACTTTTGATATCCGAGAGTATAAATAAATGGATTAGGATTTTGGGATAAAACTCTTAGGTTCTAAGAGTATAAATATAGGCCAAGGGATTAGGACTTTGGGATAAAACTCTTAGGTTCCAAGAGTATAAACATAGGCCAAGGGATCAGGATTTAAGGGATAGAACTCTCCGTCCGAGAGTATAAATAATGGATAAGGGATAGAACTCTCCGTCCAAGAGTATAAATAATGGATAAGGGATAGAACTCTCCATCCGAGAGTATAAATAATGGATAAGGGATAAAACTCCTTATCTAGGAGTATAAATAAAAGATTAATGGATAGAACTCCTTATCTAGGAGTATAAACAACAGACTAATGGATAAAACTCTTTATCTAAGAGTATAAATAGTGGATTGGGTTCAGGATTAGGAATGGGATTAGGAATGGGAATAGGATTAGGAGGTAGGAATAGGGGAGGTGAACTACGGTTACTCTAATCCTTTATATTGAAGGTACGTAGACATAGGGTTGTAAACCCTAGCGAGTATAATTAATAAAAAAAACTTAGGATTCTTTTGTAAATAAATCATTTAGACAAACAAACAAGCATACCCTAAAATCTAAGGAGGATCCCATTGAGTACAATGGAGGTGAGGGGTGCCTAACACCTTCCCCTCACTTAACCGACTCCCGAACCGTAGGAATCTCTGCCCTTGGGATTAAGTATTTTTAGGTTTATCATTATTTTCCTTAAAAAATATGATGGCGACTCGAAAATTTTTAGCCGGCCGCGACAGGTCCATATGGAAAGAAAGAAATAACCGTATTTTCAAGGGCAAAGCTGATTCCGTAGAGCAGATATTCGAGAAAGTACAAAGATTATCTTGAAACTGGATGAAAGGAAAACATAAGTTTCTTAGTTGCAACTTGCTTCAATGGTATGCTAATCCTAGGCTAATCATCGGATAGGCGGTTGAGTTCAGAGCTTTGGGGTTGTTGGTCCAGAGAGTGGTGGATGTGGTTTTGCCGGAGTCCTCGAGTACCTGGCTAGTATCAGTTGAGTCAAGGAGTAGTTTGGATAGTGCATTTTTTTCCGGTAACCTCTGCACCGCTATTTATCGTGGAGCAAGTCCTCATTGAGTTGGCTCGGTTGTGTGTGCCCATGCTTGATTTGCCTAGTCCAGTGGGTTCTGGTTTGTGTTAGTGCTCTTTTGGCGTGCAAGTATTTCTGGCGGTAATTGTGTTGCTTTAGTAGTGTTGGTCGTCGAATATTTAATCGGAGGTGGGTTGAGTGCGGTGTTGCAGTCCCTGGTGCCTTGGCAGTGTTGGTATCCGTTTGTTTGTTTGAGGAGTTCAGCAGCCAGGTTTTCTGGTGGTCGGATATAGCTCTTAGGCATGCCAGGGGTAGTGCTGGTTGGTGGTTCCAAAGTTTCCTGAAATTTGAGAGTATTATCAGTCTGGAGTTGAAGATGGTCCTAACGTTTGGCAGCTACCTTTGGACCTCGATATCTTGGCTTAGATGGTGAGGTGGTCTGGAGGTTGGTTTGCTGATGGTACTTCCTTGCCCAGGTGGTTATAGATCCCAGTTTGTGGCTCATAGTAGGGAGGCCTGATGTTTTATAAAGTTTATGCCTAGGGGCTATTTCATTTGGCATAGTTGAATCGATAGCCGGTGGTAATTAGGTTTGTTTGTGCCGAGGATTATCTTGGGTGGTTCTCGTCTTCAAGGGCTGGTGGGAGTAGTTTGGAGTCGTATTTCAAGAATGTAGCATCTTTATATAGATGTGGTTGTCAGGTGTTTCGTTCTTCAAGTATTGCCTCAGCCTATCAGTTGAGCAATTTGTCATTTTGATGGTGGATTGATTGAGGCCTGGTGTACTTTGTTGGTTTATTGTGATTGTAGTGGTTCTAGGCAAGATCATTTGTTTTGCTGCTTGTTATCCTCGTTGCGTGGGAGTTTGTAAAGTGGTCTGTAGCTTGTAAGGTCTTATCGCCACTGAGGTTTTGGTCTCAATGCATTAGCAGCATACTGTATCTGTCTGATTTCGGGTCTGTTTCTGGAGTTTAGTGTTGCGTTTCTGTGCATCTGGCAATGGTCTTCAGCATATGGATTTTTTTCTGGGATTTTGTTGGAGTCCTGTTGTGCTATTGGGAGTTTTGTTTCGTCTCGGCGATGGTCAGGCTCATGTGACCTAGAGATAGATTGAATATCTTGCTATTTTGGTGCCAGCCGTTGTGGGCGAAAATTTTGTTTTTATTTCATTGCAGATCTCTTAATTAGCTTGGAGCAATTCTCTTTTTTCAGTGATGGATGCTGGTTTAGCAGTGATCACTTATTTGCTAGCTTGTTGCTTATGTTTTGGTGGTTTGTGTATCAGATTGTATAACGAGTTTGTATGTAGTTTTTAAGATGCGGTGGTCCTACTGTAAACTTGTTGGGTCAATGTTGTACCTGTTTTCTCTGGAATATCTTATGCCTTAGTTTTTAATAAATTCCTCTGCCTTTCCAAAAAAAAAACCCACCTAACTAAGCTTGGAAAATACATATTAAATTCCAAATTTACCCTTTTTCTGTACCACTAATTTGCACTAAATTATATCTATTATTGTAATTGACTAATTACTAATACTAACACCAATCCTAACAGAGCTTTTTGTCATGTTGCTACTTTTTTCATATATGACACCTACTTGAATACACTAATATCTTCTGGGTATTTCATTTACCCGGTTAAAGATTCACCACAACTTTTCAATACATTATTAAATTGGTAACTCATACTACTTTATCTTTTTCATTGTTCAACCTTCAACAACAGAGAAAGAAGATTCATGAGCTGCGCAGGACAAAGAGGTAACTAAAAATTGGAGCTGTTTATTTTACTTATTTTCTTGTGAAAATCTCAGTGTGTCCCTTTGGTATGGGTTTTATTTTCCTTTCAATACATACATGGGTAACTTATACTACTTTATCATTCTCATTGTTCAGCAAAAATCTCATAATATCGTCTTCGTCATCTTCTGAGAGGTTCTTCAACCTTCAACTATCTCGTCTGTGTTTTCTTCGAAGGTAACCGTATGGCTATTGTGAAACCTTTAGTTACCTTTTCATTGAGTTTTTAGTTGCTTTTTGAACACCCAACTTAACGAATGTTCGTACTTGCGTTTTCTTCCCAAGTTGCAGAATTTTCTTACACAGCATATTGACCAAGTTTTATTTTTATGTTGTCTGAGTTAAGGTTTCTATGTTTTATGTGGTTTGGATTTTTAGTGTGTATGTTTAACTCAAAAAAATTCAACAATATCGTTTATGGCTTTTTTGGTTGGTTGTACTTATGGTAGAACTGAATCTTTTTGGTTTCGTAATGTCGTTAATGTACTTGCTTTTTTAGCACCAAGTTTTGACTTTTATTACTTACTTACAATGACTATAACCTTTTGCGTATTTGCATTTCTGTGAATAGGTATTACATCAACTGGTTATCATGTCAAGAGCACCAATTTTTATCACCGACTTAAGGCCCGATCTGAATGTTTGGAAAATTGCTATACGTGTTGTCGACCTATGGATAGTCAAGGAACTCAATGGAAACCAACATGTTGAGGCTATTTTACAAGATGCCAAGGTTTTTATTTCCTATATTATGAAATAATTATGAAGTTAACTTTTCTCACTTTTTTTTTCCTCACCAACTTGCAACGTACACACTGAAAATAAATATGTATATTCAGGAAATGTTATTTGTTTGTTGATAAATACATTCAAAAATTATTAACAGTGGATTGAAATTAATTTGTTTTATTTGTTTAGCATGTATATATTTGTTTAGCATGTACCATATTAAAGTAGCTAATAAAATAGAAAATATATTTGTATGGATGCCATTCATAATAAAATGTTTCTCAAACAAATCACATGGAACGTCTAATTTGTATGGTTGTCTAACTGTTATGTGATTTTTTCGACTCACTAGGAGAACCAGATCTATGTCATAACCCGCAACCGTGAACTTAACATCTGGAAAAATACATTACTAGAAGGTCAGGCCTATATGGTTTATAACGGTGAAGCTCTGATCAATGACCTGCCAGTGAAAGTCTGTGACAACAGCTACAAACATTTTTTTAATGCTACCACAACAATCACTAGTATTGACATGCCTGATATTCCATTGCACAAATTCACATTCAAACCCTTTTGAGATTTCTTGAATGGAGATTTCGAAGTTCATCGCGTATACGGTAATAACTTATGCCTGTATTTTGGCTAACAGCATATATTGTTCATATGTCGTTTAAGAATGTTGCATCATGTTTTTATATGCTACCGTGCTACCATCTGTTACTGTGATTAATTTGTATTTTCCAAGCAGATATCATTGGTGTTCTGCAGCAGGTCGTGAGGACCCAACTTGGAGGAAATGGAAAAAGTCTTGCATCAACCTAACTGTATCCGATGAATTGTATGTCACGCTACAACTTCACACCTGCTCAATATAACATTATTGCTTTAACTCATATTCATGCCAAGATGTTTCATTATTATTTGTTTGCTTAGTGGAGATGAGATTGATCTCACGCTTTGGGAGGGGTATGCCAATCAACTTATGGCTTTTACTAAAGACAATGGTCCGCCGGTTATCATACTAACTCATGCTTGGTGTCGTCAAAGCTCAAGTAATTTTCTTCATTCAACCTCTTAGTTACATGTATTTCTTTTCCTTTAAGTGCTTGATTTTACATTATTCTTTACATGCTATTAGCCACAGGAAAGCTCAATATTTCAAACGCTTGGAACGGTTCCAAACTTCTACTCAATGATGACCAGATTTGTGGCTGCCCCTATGCACTCTTCCGGTGGCTATTCCTATTTTCTTACATGTGTGGATGCTTTTTCCAGATTTGTGTGGGTGTTTCCTCTTCGGTTAAAATCTGATACTCTCACACAATTTATTCATTTCAAAACAATGGTTGAACTTCAATTTAATTGCAAAATTAAAGAAGTTCAAAGTGATGGAGGTGGTGAATTTAAACCTCTCACCAAGTATCTGTCAGCCTTGGGTGTTGTCCATAGGTTAACCTGTCCTTACACTCACCACCAAAATGGAATAGTGGAAAGGAAACATCGCCATGTAGTTGAAACCGGTCTGGATTTGCTCGTTCACTCCAAACTCCCACTTAAGTATTGGGATCATGCCTTTGTCACTGTAGCCTTTCTCATAAATAGGTTGCCTAGTGTCTCTCTTAAAAACCAGTCACCTTACACCCTCTTACTGCACAAATCTCCTGATTATTCCTATCTTCGTGTGTTTGGATGTGCCTGTTTTCCTTTCCTCAGGCCATACAACTCACACAAACTTGATTTCCGGTCTCAAGAGTGCATCTTCTTGGGCTATTCTTCCATTCACAAAGGCTATAAATGCCTTGCTGCCAATGGTCAGATTTACATCTCCAAAGATGTTTTGTTTCATGAGTCTCGGTTTCCATATTCAGAACTATTTCCATCCTCTCATTCCTCTTCTTCTTCATCCTGTTCTCTTAACTCTCATTCTTGGCAGCCATCTACAACCTCTTCTCCCACCCTTCTGCCTATTCATGCTACTCCATTACAGCATGTTACTCCTACTAGCTCACCCACTGTGAGTCAGTCTTCATCTACACCCGTTCATAATGTTAATGCAGAATTTTCCCCTGCTAATTCTGTAACTGCAGCCTCTTCTACCCCTCCTGTCCTTATTCCTTTATCTCCCTCAAATTCGTTTAATTCTCCTCAGCCTGTTACCCCTATTTTCTTTGACTTGGCTTAAGCAAGTACCATTTCTCCTTCTTCTCTGCCTAATCCTGCTTCATCTGCCAGTACCACCATCAGTCCTGTTCCTGTGCCTCCTATTATTTATCCTCTTAATAATCATCCCATGCAAACTCATGCCAAGAGTGGTATTGTTAAGCCTAAAGTCCAACCCACCCTTCTTCTCACTCATATGGAACCAACAACTATAAAACAGGCCTTGGCTATCCCTCACTGGTTTCAAGCTATGCAGGACAAATATCAGGCACTTCTGAAAAATCAGACTTGGACTTTGGTGCCTCCTTCTGTAACTAAAAAGCCCATTGGCTGCAAATGGGTATTTCGTGTGAAAGAAAACCTTGATGGCTCCATTAACCGGTATAAGGCTCGCTTAGCTGCAAAGGGGTTTCATCAACAGACTGGTAGTGATTTCACTGAGACGCTTTCCCCGGTTGTAAAGCCTGTCACGGTCAGAATAGTTTTGACTCTTGCTGTCACTCAGAGGTGGTCTCTACAGCAAATAGATATTAACAATGCCTTCCTTAATGGAATACTTGAGAAGGAAGTATACATGGTCCAGCCTCCGGGGTTTGAAGCACCTAATAAATCACTTGTATGCAAGCTTAACAAAGCATTGTATGGGCTAAAACAGGCCCCCAGGGCTTGGTTTGATAGACTTAAATGCTCATTATTGCAGTTTGGTCTTAAGGCTAGTAAATGCGATCCCAGCTTATTTTTTTTGCATACTGACAGCATGACAAATCTAGTTTTGGTATATGTCGATGACATAATCATAATTGGCACTTCTCCTACGTTTATTGCTTCTCTCATCAAGAGTCTCAACACAAAATTTGCTCTCAAAGACTTAGGGCAGTTGGACTACTTCTTAGGTATTGAGGTCTCTCATTTACCCAATGGGGCTTTAGTGCTATCTCAAGATAAGTATGTGAGTGATTTACTTGCAAGAGTAAATATGTCAACTGCTAACTCTATGCCTACACCTATGGTCTCCAACAACAAATTATCTAAACATGGCTCTGACACAGTTGCAGATCCAACACTTTTCAGGTCTGTAGTAGGTGCATTACAGTATGCTACTTTGACTAGACCTGAATTGTCCTTCTCTGTTAACAAAGTGTGTCAGTTCCTCTCTAATCCCTTGGAGGAACATTGGAAGGCGGTTAAAAGAATCCTCTGGTATCTCAGTGGGACAATTCAGTATGGGTTACTCATTCAGCCTGCTCCTAGACATCAACCCTTATCCTTGCTGGGTTTCTGTGATGCTGACTGGGCAGCAGACCCTGATGATAGGAGATCAACCTTTGGTGCTTGTGTTTACCTAGGTCCTAATGTTATCTCCTGGTGGTCAAAGAAACAACAGCTGATGGCAAGATCTAGTGCTGAAGCAAAGTACAGGAGTATGGCTCAGCTGGCTGCAGAAATGATATGGATCCAATCTCTTCTCACTGAACTGAAATGTCAATTTCAGATTCCTAAAATCCTATGTGATAATCTCAGCACCGTAACTCTAGCTCATAATCCTGTTCTTCACAACAGGACAAAGCACATGGAATTGGACATTTTCTTCTTAAGAGAAAAGGTCCTAAACAAGAGCTTAACAGTTGTTCATGTGCCTGCCCAAGATCAGTGGGCAGATGCTCTAACAAAGCCTCTTTCTGCAGCAAAATTTCTCCCTCTGCGTGACAAGCTGAGAGTGTATAACAAAAGGGAGCTGCTAAAAGCACCCTCAGATTCAAAGGGGACTATTAGAGATACATAGCTTACTCTATCTTTCTGTATTAGAAATGAGTTAGTTATATTTCTGTTGTAACAAACTAGCCTAGCTATCATCTAGTTTGTTAGTTATATATAGTCCTCATTGTAATCTCTTTCATTCAAGGAATACAATAATCAAATTCCTGCACTTTCTTCTTCCTTTCATTATTCAAACATGAGCAAAGTCCACAACTTTATCTACCTCATTATCTTTTTTGTAATGCTTTGCCATCCACCATTTGAATATGGTTCATGGTTTATTTTTTACTTTATGTTATTCACATTGACATGTTTAATGTAGAACTTCCATCAAGGATGTCGTATAACAATTAATCTTTTGTATTATCTAATGCATCAATCCAAAACTTTATTTCACTTGCTATGAATTTTCTTTTTTAACATTTTATTTTTCTTTTATAAATTATATTATCATACTATACATTGATATCTTAAGCAAATTAGAACTCTGTCACATGATGTTAGTCTCACCACTTCACTAAACAAGGATTATAGCAACAGATTGATTTTTAGAACTTTCACAGTTTGAACAAGGATTATAGCAGTACACCTATATAAATGGATGCAGAAGTGGAAACCAAAGGAACCGCTCCGGTTAAAGGATTTGAGTCACACAAAAAAATGATGTAAGGAAAGGAGTCTTGTAGCAGGGTCAAATGCATAAGTTCAGTATAAAAGCTTAGCATCATTATAGAATATTATATGGGAGAAAAACTTGCATGGAAACGCACCTAAATCCTTATTGTTAGGAACAACCAATGAAAAGAGAGAAAAATTTTAATTTATTATAAATTTAATTTCATTTTTAATTGGAATCATGCGGTGGTGGTTATTATGCAGGAGAGAGAAAATATTATTGGTTGTTTGTAAATACACGTGTTATGTTTGTTCCTATGCAAGTATTTTTCTATTATATGGTTCCAGTCCCTTCAATAAGAAGTCAGAATGAAGACTACAACATATTTATCATAACAATCCGAGTATTTTACAAAAGATATTGTATCAGACCCTTTTATAAAGCTTAGCACTTAACTTTATAACGTAATGAAATTGAGCATTCTATAGTTGTTAAGCTCACAAAAATGTATTTTCATACCTTTAGATGTTGACACAAATATCTAAAATATATTAAATCACACTTTAGTGCAAGAAAGACTCAATAGGAACCATTAAGAAATACTCAATAGGGGCACTGTCCAAGATTTAAATTATAGCTATAATGAATATAAAACACTCTATCCACTATTCCTTCTTAAACACTCTATCTGCTACTTTATAAAAAAGTATTGCTGTCTATTTTCTTATATTAACGTTAAAGTTCTGCTACTTTATAAAAAAGTACTGCTATCTATTTTCTTATATTACTATATGGCTTCTACTAATAATCTGCATTGCTGCTATGTAAGTCACATAGGCTATAAACTCATATATAGGGTTTAAACTCATAGGGTGTAAACTGCATTTCTGATACAGTCACTGCTACATAGCAGGTTTATATGACCGATGGTTTCAAGGTGACATATTTATAGCACTGTCATAGCTGTATTATCTCTTTGAGCTAAGTTTTTTGCCTATGTCATATAAAGATCCATTCTTATTATCTACATCTATAAAGGACATGTCTACATCACCATATTTTGACAAATAGCTGTCTATTTTTACAGGATTCTCTATCAACAAAAAATACATGTTAAACCATATAGTTACATTTCAACTATGTCTAACAAGATACATTTGGAAATTCGACTTGCTGTTTATATGGTTAGTTCCATTTTTTTTCCATTAAAATTATATAAAATATTATAATGAAATTGAAGTTGACTTTTTCACATTACAGTCAAAAGAGTTTCTGAAATTCAGTTTGAACCCAACCTGTAGAAGACAACATTCATGGTTAACTAACTGTCATGATATTCATTCTGTCAATACCTTGCTCTAATTGAAGTTCATCCAAAATTCCCACACTACATGCTATAAGTAAAGGTAATACTTAGAATTTTTCAATATTATTGCATCATGAAAGTTCCTCTAACATTAATATATCACTAATTCACCATTCATTAAACATGTTTGTAGGTAATCATCTCTACAATTGGTCCTATCAATCTCAAGTAACATTTATTTCTTCACAATTAATAGAATTTCGGTTTATAATATCTTTTGTTGGACACTTTTTGATTTTGTTACTCGGGGTATTTGTATTATTATGAAGTTTCTTTCGACTACTATATTCTATATTGTTGCAATTTGAGTAATGTTATTTTGGTAATCAAAGAGTTATCGTCTTCCATTTTATACGTTCAGACTTACCCGTGCGGACGCACGGGTCTTCTACTAGTTCCTATTAATATATACATACAATAGACCACTTCATTAGCCACAAAACATAAGGGGTGGCTCTACAGTGGAAGAGAGGTATATACGTAGCATCAAATTGATCTTCATTGCCAAAAATTAAGAAAATATTAGTCATAGCGAATTCCTGAGTTAATAAATATATATATATAATGTTCATAATTCCTAATTTCTGCGCACAGTAGAAAATAGGACTACCCTGTGCTACTGTTTTAAAGTGGAAAGAATTCACAAAATCACTACTTCCATTACTACATTTTAATTATTAATGGGTATCTAAAATATCACAAAAAATCAATTCTAAACATCCAAAATTAATATTTCAAAACTTAATTTCAAAACCTAATGATTTCAATCTCAAATAAAATTTTGGGAATTTTACTCTAATTCTATTTCTACCCATTAATCATCACCCAATAACTCCAATAATGAGTGAAAATTCACCCTTACCTTAGATTTTCTTGATGAATTTGTTCTTTATTCTTGAGTTCCTCTCGTCTTCTCCCTTTTTCCTTCATCTCTTCTACTCTTTCTCTTTTCTCTTGTGTTCCCAATTTCTTAATAACTTTCTTTCTCTAAAACCCTAACTTGTCTTAACCAAGTGGATTTAACTCAACCCATTACACTTAATATTAACACCCCACCTTAAGACCAACCAATTTCTAGTAAATCTATAAAATTCTATCAAATAGAATAAATTAAATAGTTTACTTAATACCAATATTCTAATTAAAATAAATAATTAGATAAATCCAACAATTCAATTATTTTCAAATAATTCAATAAATCAGACATTTCAATTTAATCAATTAAATCAATTAATTCACATAAATCAAATAAAACAATTAATTTATATAAACTCAATAAATTATATAAATCAAACAATTCATATAAATTCACTAAATTAAGTAATTCATTTAAATCAAGTATTTCAAATAAATTAGATAAATCACATAAATCAATTATTTTATAAAATCACTCAATAATTAATATAAATAATTAATTACTAAAAATCGGAGTGTTACACCTTCTTCCCTAGCAGAACTAGCCAATCTGAAGAAGATCAATCCCATGGGATATCTGAAGGCTATCCTCAGTACAAGGGGAGGTTCAATTGGAAAAGGTTTCGGCTCTTTGACAGCTTCTGGGGACCAATCTAGCAATCAATTGGTTGACCATCTGCTTCAAAAGATAAAAGAAAAAGTCTTTGAGGTTGACTTACTTCAACTCTTGGAAGCCAATCCTTCTGCTTCCTTCGACATCAAGAATCTCCTGAAGCAAGTTAATGTCTTGACCACTTCTCCTGAGGCTGCTGATGTCCTTATAGATCTTGGACTGTTAATTGATCAGGTGACTGCAGACTTAAGTCGTCGAAGAGCCGTTATGGATAAAATTCAAAACAAAGTAAGCACCCAAATGGCTGAATGGGAGGCTGCGACTAAATCTACTAACAAAGTTGATTCGTTGGAGCAAAACTTCAACCAGAATCAAGAAAAACTTATAGCTTGCTCCAACAACATTGCTGCCTGGGAGAAACAGATCAAAGAATTACAAGTAAAAATTAAGAAGGAAAAAGAGCTCAAACAAGAGATTCAAAAGCTCAACCGTTAAGAACACGACCAAGAGATTCAGGTTGGAGTACACCATGTCGAACGAGCTCAAACTTTGGAAGAAGAGATTGACACCCTTGCCTCGAACAAATCTTTAATTGATCGTCGTTTACATCTCTCCAAAACGAAATATGAACGCATGAAAACCTCTTTACCCTTTTAATTTTCTAGCTTGTTTTGTTTGTAATGTAATCTGTCAAATGTTGTTTTGGGTTTAACTGTTGTAATTTGTAATGACTTAGCCATTTTGGCATTTTAATTTAAATCACCATTTTGGCTACAAAATTTTCATATAAGTTATTCTGCTAATATCTTAACTTCCTAAAGCTAGGCTTATATCTTTTCAAATATTTTCCATTTACTCTCAGAAATCTTTGATCATAAGCTAATTCTTTGATTTCATACGCGTTATTAGAAAATAACTGCATTACTTTAAACGGGCCTTCCCATTTTGGGGACCACTTACCCAATGCTCTATCTTTCTTATCCATTGGCAAAATCACTTTCCAAACTAAACCTCCAGTCGAAAAAGACTCGAACTTTACTTTCTTGTTGTACGCCTTTTCTACTCTATTTTTCTGCCTCTTCAACAACTCCAAAACGCTTAACCTTTCTTCATCTAAATCAACCAATTCATCCAACATCATACTCCAGTACATCTCAGATAGGAGTTCACTTTGTCTTTGGATCCTATTTGATTGAAGGTAAATCTCAACTGGTAATACGGCATCATGCCCATAGGTGAGTCAAAAAAGTGTAGCATTGGTAGCCTCTTTAGGGGATGTCCGACACACCCACAAAACTTAGTCTAAAGTCTTATGCCAATTTCTTGGCTTTTTCCCCATATGCTTCTTTATTAATCCAATAACCACTTTATTAGCTGCTTCTACCTGACCATTCGTCTGAGCATAATAAGGTGTTGATGTCAACAACTTGGTCCCTACCTCTTTGGCAAACTCTTGAACCTTTCGACCAGTAAACACTGATCCTTGGTTAGTTGTAATTGTCTCTGGAATCCCAAACCTATATATTATATGTGTTTGTATAAATTCGATCACTGCCTCCTGATCGACATTCACCAAAGGGATCGCTTCAATCCACTTAGTGAAATAATCAAAACCTACTAAGATATACTTGTGACTCTTTGAGGATGTTGGTCGAATCTCACCAACTAAATCCAATGCCCAACCCCTGAAAGGCCAAGGCTTTACAGTAGAATATAATTCGCTTGCAGGAACATGTTGTATACCATCATGCTTTTGACATTCTTGGCATCCTTTGGTAAACTCAATGCAATCCTTTAGCATCGTAGGTCAATACATTCCTCGTCGAAATAAGAGTCATTTCATTTTATGGCCTACTTAGTGAGCACCACATGCCCTACTATGGACATTCGACAAAGCTAGATATGCTTCAGCCTCACTAAGACATTTAAGTAAGATTCTTTCTGGTGTCTTCTTAAAAAGTTCATTACCTATTAGAGTGTAACTCAAAGACATATACTTGACCTTTCTCTCCACTGACGCATTTGGATTATTTAAATAGTCCACAATAGGTTTTATCTAATCTGTATCTGTCAAGTTGTCTATTGTTAAAATCTCAAAATTCTCATTATCTGCATAACCTAACTTTGTTACTTCTAAATATTTTGGAGACAACCTAGTTGCCATCACCTTTCCTCAAACTTCAATCATATCCTCTAATCTTTCCTTCGAAACCCTATAGCCAGAAGCAATCTGAGCCAAGTCATTGGCCTCCCGATTCTTCAGTCGAGGAATATGCCTGATGTTTACCGAGTCAAAATTTCGTAACAGTCTATTAGCTATTACAAAGTACATTATTAAATTTTATTTAACACATTTATATTCCCTAGCTATTTGTTTCACCACCAATTCAGAGTCACCAACGATTTCGACTCTAGTTGCCCCCAATTCCAACAAAATCTCAAGACTAGCTATTAGAGCTTCATATTCAGCATCATTATTTGAACAAGGCCCTTCGATTCTATATTTGAATCTTGTTGGAATCTTATCAGGAGCGATAATTAATATCCTAATTCCTGATCCATCTTTATGACTCGAACCGTCAAAATATAATTTCCAAGGTTCTAGTTCAAGATAGTTTTGGGGACTTTCGGCTATAGAGTGGTTGACTATAAAGTCTGCTACCACTTGTCCCTTCATAGCCTTTAAAGGCACATAAGTTAATGAGTACTCCGTTAAAGCGAGTGTCCATTTTCCAATTCGATTGTGAAGAATTTTTTTAGAAAGCATGTGTTTGATAACATCATAATGGGAAGAAACATAAACATCAACTGGATTTATATAATATTTCAAATTTGAAATAAATCTCCTTAAGAAACTAATATTTCCAAGAAGCGATTGCAGTTCCTTCTTTGTTAACGGCGCCTTCGCCTCCAAAATAGCCTTTGTCTTATTCTGGTTGATTTCAATTCCATTTTTATGAACTAAAAAACCTAAGAAGTCTCCTGCCTATGCACAAAACACACACTTTAGTGGATTTATTTTTAGACCATGTTTTCTCATTATTTCGAATGCTTGTCGAAGATGGTCTAGGTGATTGAATCCTGAAACAGACTTAACAACAATATCATCAATGTAAATCTGCATAAAGGTTTCTATGAAATCATGAAAATTGAATTTATTTCCCTTTGATAAGTTGCCCCAGCATTTTTTAAGCCAAAAGGCATCACCATCCATTCATAGGTGCCTAAGGCTCCAGGGCATCGAAATGTCGTTTTTGGAACATCTTCATCAGTAATGAAAATTTGATTATAACCAGAGTACCCGTCGAGCATACTAAGATATTCATGTCTTGCAGCGGAGTCGACAAACATTTCTGTCACAGGCATCAGGTACTCATCCTTTGGGGTTGCAGCATTCAGATCCCTGAAGTCAATGCAAACCCTAAAAGTCCCATTCTTTTTAATGACAGAGACTATATTAGCAATCCACTCAACATATCTAGTTATACGAATAAACTTACATTTAAGAAGTCTTTCGACTTCCTGCTTGATCTTTGACAAAATTTATGGTGTAAATCTTTTTGGATTTTGCTTTATTGGTTTTCTCCCAGGCTTGATTGGCAGCTTTAGTTCGACTAACTCCCTACTCAATCCTGGCATTTCTCCATAGTCCCAAGTAAAGCAGTCTTTATACTCCTTTAACAGCTGGATTACTTCAACTTTGAGTTCTGGGCCAAGGTTCGCACTTATGTACATTGTCCTTCTTTTTTTCTCTCCTATGTCAACCTCTTCTAAAGGATCCTGTGCTAGCATCTTCACATTGAGCGCCAGTGGGTCTTTCTCGAATCCCAAACGCTCTTCGTCATAAATTGCGTCGAGCCTCTGGCCTTGCATTTCTTGCTTATTCTTATCAGGTGCTCTGGTTTAAAATATTTTCTAGGCCCCTTATGGTCTATATCATTTTCTTTGGCTTCGATAACCATGTACTTAACTTCGGCATCTAAGGTCGCTTTTAATCTGTTTTCGGCTATGTAAGCCGAAATATTTTCTAATGCTTTGGACTCAATCATGATCCTCAAACTCATCTCCCCAGCCAGTTGGCTGGATATATGTTGTCCCTTTAAATTCGAGGTCTTCTCCGACAACCTCTCTGTCCCATTGGAACCCATAAGTTGGGTCTAAATGAAAGGAATGATAAGCAGCATCTGTCGGGTCGAATGCAAAGTCTGCAGGTCAACAAGGGGTAATATTTGCC
The DNA here is from genome assembly GCA_022829125.1 of Lathyrus tuberosus. Taxonomy (NCBI): domain Eukaryota; kingdom Viridiplantae; phylum Streptophyta; class Magnoliopsida; order Fabales; family Fabaceae; genus Lathyrus; species Lathyrus tuberosus. Next base: position 862,565 of record JALAZF010000215.1, read on the forward strand.
AATTTTCTGTCGAAGTTCCTTTTATCCACATGATTGACTTCAGCCAAAAAATAACTCTGGCCGGCCTCAATATTTTCTACTATACCACTGTTTCACCAAATAGTGATCCTCTGGTACATTGAGGATGGCAATGCTCCTATACCATGGATACATTCTCGACCCAACAACAAATTATAATTTTCCTTCGAATCAACCACCATAAACATTGTCGGACTCATTATTGTTCCCACAGTTAATTCTAATTGAATCACACCCAGAGTGCGTCCAACTTTTCCCTCATAATTTGATAAAACTATATTTTGAGGTTTCAAGTCCGTATCAAATTTTCCTACCTTTTGTAGCATAGAATATGGCATCAGGTTAACCGCCGCTCCTCCATCCACAAGAATTTTACTAATCACTACATTATCGACCTTCCCTCTAATAAAGAGGGGCTTAAGGTGATTCTTCATAGCTTCATCTGGCCTTTCGAAGGCGACATTCTGCTCTTCGACGCAACCATTATTCATCATATAATAACATACTGGCTTATGTTTAGCTATTTCAGCTTCGATTACATCATCAGGTTCCTCGACCTCAGTAATCTGGTCGTATTCCCTGGGTAGCACAGAAACTGTAACGCCCCAAATAATTATAATATTTATTTATTTAATTATTATGATTATGCCGTGTTTTGGTGCTTTGTGATGACTTTGTGACATTGATGAATTAAATGATTTTATGGGGTAGCCTTGAGTTAAGGGAACTTGGAGACCTTAGAATTATTAATTTAATTAGATTATTTTATTAATAATAATATTGAAGTAATTTGAATAATTAGAATATTATTTAGATTATTATTATTATTGTTAACTAAATAATTAGGAGGTCATTAAGGGTAAGACGGTAATGTTGAGGGATTAGTGGAGGATAACATGGTAAACAGAGATTAAGGCCCAAAACCCTTAGGTTTAACAAAAGAGAAAAGTAGGGATTTTGAGATCAGAATTTTTCAACCCTAAGAAGTGATTGGAGATCTGAGGCAAGGAGGCTAGATTGAGGAATCGACCGTAGAACCCCGGAAAACAAAGAATCTCTGCTGGAATTTCGAGGTATAGGGGGTAATCCGGGTTAATATGTTTGATATGGGTTTAAAGTAGAGGTAATTGTGTATTTTCGTGTCAGATGATTACATGTTAGTTTGTGATGAATTTTGGTGCCTGTATGTTTATGATTTTCTGTGATGAAATCCGTGTGATTTGCTACAATGATGTTGAATCCGTGTAATTGATGCTGTGACGAACTTTGGGTAACCAGATCTGTTAATCGAAACTGATAATAACTAAATTCAGGCGTAGTAATTAAGGGTAATGGATGTAGATGATGAAGTAGGATGAATAACTTAGATCTGGGATGAACCGAAGATGATTTGAGGCTGTTTCTGGTAGATCGAAGGTGCTGGGAAGAGGGATTTTGTGTGCAGATGCAAAATCTGAGGTTTTAGAGGAGTCTCTAGTGATACGCATAATGGTGAAGGCAATACGCGTAATGGTGAAGGCAATACGCGTACTGGGGAAGGCAATACGCGTAAGGGGATACTCCCAAGGTTATACGCGTAACGTACGCACCTGTCCCCAAGGGCTGACATGGCCCTCTGCTGATACGCATATCATACGCGTATGGAAGTTGGGCAATACGCGTACTAGAAGGCTATACGCATAAGGATATCTGAAGGAGAAAGTGAGAGGGATGACCTCTCTGCTGATACGCGTATTGAAGGGGGCATTACGCGTAAGGGTTTGCGTGCAATTTGGGCTATACGCGTATCAGGGTGGTTCATACGTGTATGGGTAGTGGGGTGTGCAAAATTTTCCATTCTTGCGATTTCAGTCCCGATTTCGCTTGTAACGTGGTTTCCTTGAGATGTAGGGTCATTATGAGATAATAAGACACTAGTAATCTAGTAATGACGACGAATAGAATAAAAATCGGGAATTTATGTGATGAACCAACTATGACGCATTGTGAGTTATAATGATGAACTTTGACGAGTTCTACTTGTTGTGATGTTATGATGTTTTAATTGATGATGAATTCATGAATGATGATGCAACCATGACGATTTTATGACGATGTCTATTATGACGATTGTGCATCATGCATTCATGGCATAGTAGGACTTCGGTCCATTTTGGTGGCTTCAATCCCATTGTGTGGATTGAAGTGTTTTATGACGTGCTCCAATTCTTATGTAGAATCGATCCTATTGTAGGGATCTTTGGAGGGTGATGGCTCAGTGTCCATTAATTATGACGATGTTGGTGCCACATGCATGAGTCTGATGTTGCATTGCATACTATATGGCATTGCATTATATTGATGTTATTGATGTGTTTTGACATTGTGTGTGATTGATGACGATGGTACTTGTGCCTTATCTTTTACGCATATCATATATATTGATTTCGTGATTACTCACCCTGCCTGTTTGAATGTTGCCTCCACGTGGGTAACGTGCAAGTGATCAGGTTTAGCTCTTTGGCGCATGAAGATTTAGTTTTGAAGCATTTTTTATTTCTCCGTCGATTTAGAGGGTCTTGCTCTGATATGTAACATTGGGTTGAGACGTTTGAATCGAACGATTTCGTTCTTTTGTTTTGTGGACATGATGTTTTCATGAGTTTTATCTGAGGAGTTTTGAATTATAAAAGTTTTTTATTTTAACTTGATTTTCCGTTGCGTGGTGTTTAATAAAATTATGGTGGTAAAACCCGTGTGATGGGACAGGTGGTTATTATGACGTTTTGTGACGATATGTGATGCCCTTTTTGGGGATGATACTCTGATTATTTGCCGTATTATTTGTGTATTTTTTTGGGTAGAAAAAGGGTGTTACATTAGTGGTATCAGAGCAGGTCGGTCCGTCCGGCCAGGTTTTTACGTGATGTCAGTCCCTTGTCAGTCGACGAGTGTGTGTACATGGTCGATGTTTTAGTTCTTCTAACCTTGTTGGTGGTGTGCAGGATGGCTGGAAGAAATGATCGTGCGATTGTTGATGCTTTGGAACCGGTTGCTAATGTGGTGGCGCAACTGAATCCGAATGGTGGAGTTCCAGATGAGTTTCGGGCTTTGGGGAAGTTTCAGAGGAATAACCCACCGACTTTTATGTGTACGCATGATCCAGCAAGTGCACACAAGTGGCTGAAGGCGATCAAGAAGATTTTCCGGGTAATGGGGTGTACTGACGTTCAACAAGTGCAGTTTGGAACACATATGCTGGAAGAGAAGGCCGAAGACTGGTGGGATAACACCTGTCAGAGGCTGGAAGATGTTGGTACTGTGATAACCTGGGTTGTGTTCAAGCAGGAGTTTCTGAGCAAGTATTTTCCAGAGGATGCTCGTGGCAAAAGAGAAGTGGAATTCCTTGAACTGAAGCAAGGAGACATGACAGTGGCGGAGTATGCCACAAAGTTTGAGTTGCTAGTGAAGTTCTGTCCTCACTACAACCGTGTTGATACTGAGATGTCCAAGTGTCTCAAGTTCGAGAATGGGCTGAGACCAGAAATCAAGCAAGGTATTGGGTACCAACAGATTCGCAGGTTTGCTGAGTTGGTTGATAAGAGCAGAATCTACGATGAGGAAAGCCAAGCTCGGTCTGCTCACTACAAGCAGATGAGTGAGAAGAAAGGGCAGTATATGGGTAAGCCTTATACGACTTCAGCTGACAAGGGGAAGCAGAAGGCTTCAGATGGGAAAAAGACAAGTCGGGGAGCAGCTCCCGCTTCTGGAAAGTGTTATAAGTGTGGTGAACAAGGTCACCATGCTGATGTGTGCACCAATAATGTGGTTCGGTGCTATAGATGTGGTATGAAGGGACATAGAGCTATTGACTGCAAGGATGATGGTCCAACCTGTTTCAACTGTGGTGAGAAAGGTCATATCAGTACTCACTATCAGAAGCCGAAGAAAATTGCTACTGTCGCCCAGACCACTGGCCGTGTGTTTTCTTTGAGTGGTGTCGAGGTGCCAGAGAAGGACAACCTGATTCGAGGTACTTGTTTTATTCATAATATCGAGTTGGTTGTTATTATTGATACTGGTGCTACTCATTATTTTATCTCGCTTGAATGTGCTAATAGATTGGGTTTAAAGTTATCTGATATGAATGGTAATATGGTAATAGAAACTCCAGCAAATGGTTCTGTTACTACTACCCTTGTGTGTTTAAGATGTCCTGTGATAATTTTTTAGAAGAGTTTTGTGATTGATTTGGTGTGCCTAACCTTGCACCAAATTGATGTAATCTTTGGAATGAACTGGTTGGAATTCAACCATGTTCATATCAATTGTTATAACAAGACTGTGGAGTTTCCTGCGATTGATGATAGTGGGGAGTTGATGTTCTTGTCTGCTAAGCAAGTAGACGAACTTCAAGAAGATGAAGCCTTGGTGTTTGCAATGTTTGCATCGTTGCAAATCGACCGTGAAGCTGCGAGGGTGGAGTTGTCTGTTGTCTGTGAATTCCCATATGTGTTTCCAGATTACATCAGTGATTTACCTCCAGAGCGTGAAGTGGAGTTTGCAGTGGACTTAATACCAGGTACAAGTCCAGTGTCGATGGCTCCTTACCGGATGTCCGCTTCTGAGTTAAGTGAATTGAAGAAACAGTTGGAAGAGTTGCTTGAGAAGAGGTTTGTTCGACCAAGTGTTTCTCCTTGGGGTGCTCCTGTGCTGTTAGTAAAGAAGAAAGATGGAAGTACGAGGTTGTGTGTTGATAATCGGAAGTTGAATAAAGTGACTATTAAGAATAAGTATCCACTACCGAGAATCGACGATTTGATGGATCAGCTAGTAGGTTCTTGTGTATTTAGTAAGATTGATTTGAGACCAGGTTATCATTAGATTCGAGTTAATCCTGGTGATATTCTGAAGATGGCTTTCAGGACGAGGTATGGACACTATGAATACACTGTGATGCCGTTTGGTGTATCCAATGCACCCAGTGTGTTCATGGAGTATATGAATCGGATCTTTCACGAATATTTGGATCAGTTTGTTGTGGTCTTCATTGATGATATTTTGATATATTCTAAATCGGAAGAAGATCATGCTGAGCATTTGAGGACGGTGTTGCAAGTCTTGAAAGAGAAGAAGTTGTATGAAAAGCTGTCGAAGTGTGAGTTCTAGTTGAAGGAAGTGAGTTTTCTTGGCCACGTGATTTCAAGTGGTGGAATTGCTGTTGTTCCTTCGAAGATTGATGTCGTATTACAGTGGGAGACTCCAAAGTCTGCTACTGAGATAAGAAGTTTTCTGGGATTGGCGGGTTATTACCGCAAATTTATTGAAGGTTTTTCTAAATTGGCATTACCTTTGACTCAGTTGACTCCAAAGGGTCAAGCTTTTGTGTGGGATGTAGCTTGTGAAGAGAGTTTTGTGGAATTGAAGAAGAGGTTGACCACTGCTCCAGTGTTGATTTTGCCCAATCTGAATGAATCTTTTGTAGTGTACTGTGATGCATCGAAGATGGGTCTTGGAGGAGTATTAATGCAGAATGGTCAAGTTGTTGCTTATGCTTCCAGGCAGTTGAGAGTTCATGAAGTGAATTATCCAACCCATGACTTGGAGTAGCAGCTGTGGTTTTGTGTTGAAAATTTGGAGACATTATCTATTTGGCTCTAAATTCAAAGTGTTCAGCGATCATAAGATTTGAAGTACCTGTTTGATCAGAGGGAGCTGAATATGAGACAGAGAAGGTGGTTGGAATTGTTGAATGATTTCGACTTCGATTTGAATTACCATCCAGGTAAAGCAAATGTAGTGGCTGATGCATTGAGCAAAAAGTCATTGCATAGGTCGATGGTTATGGTGAAAGAGTTAGAGTTAGTTGAACAATTCCGAGATTTAAGTTTGGTGTGTGAAGCAACCCCCGATAGTGTGAAGTTGGGAATGTTGAAGTTGACTAGTGGTATTTTGGAAGAGATCAGAATGGGACAACAATCTGACTTGAAGTTAGTTGACCAGTTGACTTTGATTAACCTAGGTAACGGAGGAGATTTCCGAATTGACGAGAATGGTGTGATGATGTTCAGAGACAGGGTATGTGTCCCAGATGTTCCAGATATTAAGAAGAGCATTCTTAAAGAAGGACACCGAAGTAGATTGAGTATTCATCCCGGTGCTACGAAGATGTACCAGGATTTAAAGAAGTTATTTTGGAGGCCAAGGATAAAGAAGGATATTGCGGAGTTTGTTTGTGTATATTTGACTTGCCAGAAGTTGAAGATTAAGCATCAAAAGCCTTTAGGTATGATGCAGTCGTTGAGGATTCCAGAATGGAAATGGGATAGTATTTCCATGGATTTTATGGTGGGATTGCTGAAGACTTCTAAGGGAAATGATTCGATTTGGGTGATTGTGGATAGATTAACTAAATCGGCTCATTTCTTGCCAATGAAGATTATTCATTCCATGCAGAAGTTAGCTGAGATGTATATTGATAAAATTGTGAAGTTGCATGGTATACCTTCGAGTATTGTGTCGGATAGAGACCCTAGATTTACATCGAGGATCTGGAAGAGTTTGTAAGAGGCTTTGGGTACTAAGTTGAGGATGAGTTCAGCATATCATCCGCAGACGGACGGTCTGACAAAAAGGTGTAGCGCGAATTTTTGGACGTGGTTGGGAAGCACTATCGCTTTTGGGGTACTACAGTTCGATTCATTTTTATCCTATTGAAGCTGATGAAGGAAGGGAAATAGATGTCTCCAATTAACCCTGCTTGCATACTGAGTTTAAACAGATGACTGTTGGTTTACAGATGCTATTGAGATCGTGGGCCTCTCTTAAGTTAATTTGTTAAAATAGTGCCTGGGTGATTGGTGGGAGTTTAAGACTGATGCTTTTCGATTGATATGTGAAGGTATGGGATTTGGGACTTTGGATTAGTGTGCTCGCTAAGATTTTTCTTTCAATCTTATGCCTACGTATTCCCGTTTACCGAAACAGGGAAATCAGAACGATCGTAGTTCCTCCTATTCTATGGGAGGAAATGGTGTTTTGGTGTCTTGTTCAAAGCCCAAGACATGAAGCTGAAAAGGTGGTTTATATCTTGTTCAAAGCCCAAGATGTGAAGCTGAAGAGGCCTATGTGTATCTTGTTCGAAGCCCAATATGTGAAGCTAAAAAGGTGTTGTCTTTAGAGAGAATTTGTCATCTCTAAAGGGGGTCTGTTTGTCACGACTGTTGGGTGACTGACTATAAAGGAGGATTACTTTAACCGGGATATGTGAATCCTAACAATGCTATAATTTCCTTTATAGGGGGTTTTAACCTGAAGGAGAAGACTTTAACTCAGTGTAGAGAAATACCATATTTCCTTAGGAATTTCTCATGCTAAAAGAGGGACAGTGGCATGGATGTAAATAATCTAGAGGCTTGCCGCTTACAGCGATTTGATGAAAGGAGTTATTGATGTTTGTATCCTGTGAACGAGGCACGGTTTTGATGCTAAAAGATTGATTGACTTAACCGGGGTTTTTCTTATACAAAGCCTAAGAGGAGGCTATTGGCCCAACAAGAGGGTGTTTTTATGTGTCTCGTACATAGCCCGAGAGAGAGGCTAAATGGGTTTGACTCAACAAGAGAGTGCTTTTAGATGTGTCTTGTATGAAGCCCAAGACGGAGGCTAAAGGTTGACTTAACAAGAGAGTCTTTTATACTCAACAAGAGAGTGTTTTTGTATCTCGTACGAAGCCCGAGAGGGAGGCTAAAAGGATTATTGACTCAACAAGAGAGTCTTTTTGTATCTCGTACGAAGCCCGAGATAGAGGCTAAAAGGATTGTTGTTTCAGTCGAGTGACAGGTCCAATAGGTTAGTTAAAAGAGAAAATCAGTTCTTATAAAGAGACTGATTAAAGGTAAAGCTATGCTTTGGGATTGATCAGAGGATCAGGGTTATTTCCTGTTCTTTAAGGAAATGGGGAATCCAGAGGGTATTGGAGACTGTCCGAATCTACTGGTGTTTTTCCTACTTGAGAATGCCTTCGAGACTCAAGGAGATTAGACTGTCCAAGTCTAGAGTTTTATCTTTTGTACTATGCTTAAAGAAATAGTAGTAGTACATTCACGGTAGAAAGATCTAGACTCTTTGAAAGACTGTTCTATTAAGAGGACTAATTTCTGTTCCTATACCTCTAGGAGGTCGTCGGGACAATTTGTACGAAGCCCAAGAGGAAGCTGGAAACTTTTAAGAAGCCGAGGGATAATTTGTACGAAGCCCATGAGGAGGCTCTCTTCCCTAAGGAAGAATCCTTATATGAAGCCTAAGAGGAGGCTGTGAATACTTCTAAGAAGCCGTAGGGTCCTTGTACAACGCCCAAGAGGAGGCGGGGATGCTTTTAGGAAGCCTGTGGGTCCCCAAACCCCGAGAAATTCAAGACAGGCTATTCACAGAGAATAGATCAAGCCAGGAAAGTCTAAGAATTTGGAAGAAACTCAAGAGATGCCATTCACGGAGAAAAGATCATCCCTGGGGAGTAGAGTTTCTTTGACAATTTCTAAGGGTGACAGTCTGAGAAAGGGTTCAAAAAGAATATGCCTTTCACATCTCCATATTGTTTAACCCCAAGAGCAGGGAAGACTGTATCTGGTAATCCTATGGGGGATCTAGTTTTAACTATATTTGAGAGTGACCAACAGGGCTTAGTACTAGACGTAGTTGCCGGGGAAACTCTAAATATCTATACTAGTATTACACAGTTGATATGAGTTTATGAAAGAAGACTTACAGTGAAATAACCCCACAATACAATTATATGTATATGAAAGCAGATAAAGAAAACATATAACCACTTACTCGGTTGTAGAGCTTCCATGCTGTTTGGTTAGTTGTTCAACAAAGAAAAATTGAAAACAACAGTATATTCAAAATTACAGGAGAAAGTATTTTGAAAAGATTTGGGGCTTACAGCTCAAGGAGAAGCCCAAGGTTTATCAGTGATCGCACTGTCGTTTTGTACAGAGGGACTTATACAAGTGACTGAGGCCCAAGAAAGGTTTTCTGTACAAGGGGATGGGTCTTACACTCTCTCAAGAGGCCCAAGTGTTTAAAGAAAAAGAATGGGGCTTACAACACGAGGGTAGGCCCAGATGATTGGTTTTTTTATTGGCGATCCCGCCGAGGTTTTCTTTTAATGCAGGGGGTACTTATACAATGTCTGAGGCCCAAAAAGTTTTGGTTAAAAGGGGATTGGGTCTTACACTCTAATAGAGGCCCAAGAGATTTATTTTTGTACAAGTGGTGGGGCTTACAGCTTAAGGAGAGGCCCAGGGTCACTTGTTTGAAAATGGCGATCGCGCCGAGATTTTTGAAAACACAGTGGGTCTTATACAATTCATTGAGACCCAAAATGGTTTGGTTTTCAAAGGGGGTTGGGTCTTACACTCTAATAGAGGCCCAAAAGATTTTGAGTGGGTCTTATAGCTCGAGGAGAGGCCCAGGGTTTTTTTCAACGGACGATGATCGCGTCGAACTTTTTGAAATACAATGGGACTTATACAATAAGTGAGACCTAAAAATAGGGTTGTATTTTCAAAGGAATGGGTCTTACACTCTATTAGAGGCCCAAAAGTGTTTGAAATTGTTTGATAAGGGTGAAAATCAAAGAAACCCTAATTTGTTATTCTTTAAAAGTAAATATTTAAAGAAAATCAAATAAAATACCAAATAAGTTTGAATAAACCATTTGGGATTTTTGTTTAAGGTTTGAGAAATGAGGGATTAATCATAAGGTTAATTAAAACTTACTTGGTTTTGATTTTCAAAGTAAATATTCACTTTTAAAATGTTTAAAAACATTAAAAAGGAATTTATTCACAAAAATACTAATTATATTAAATAAATTATATAAACTTAATTTTTTTGTGGAATAAAATATTTCAACATTTTTATGATTTTTTGCAAAAAGAACCAATAAAAAATAATTAAAATTGAAAGAGTTATTAATTTTCCAATTAATTAATAAAACATAAAAATATTGGAAAAAAAATAGCAAAAATGTGAGAAAACACAAAATGGCATAGGTGGGGTTTGAACCCACAACCTAAGGTTATAGGGCGCGCGCCTTACCACTGGGGTGGTGATACATCCATTGCTTGAAGTGAAACCACAAATATACAAGGCATGCCTTGTTTTCTTGGCCTGGCCAAGGCAAGGCAAGACAAGTTTTGCCAAGAAACGGGAAGGTCCATAACTTTCTCATTTATCAATGTTTGGAGACAAAATTTATATGCATCTGACCTAGAATTTCACAAGGAATCCAATGGTGGTGGTATTTTTTTTAGATCATACTCCCTCCTCAAAACCCGATAGTGGTTTTGAAAAAGGCCTATAACTGCATTTTTTATGCTACACTTTGATACAGGCATGAATTACATGATGAATGGGTCCAAACACAACATATATAACATGTATGAGGTGTGTATGATCAGTGGACTTCAAAGCAATGCATATTTTGGAAAGTTCAAGTCATGATGCTTACCTCTTTTTGAGCTTTTGGAGTTTTCTGTGTAATCTGCCAAACTTCTTGTTCCAGAAATGGTTTGATGCTTTGGACACTCTCAAATGATCCCTTATAAGCTTTGAGGATGGTTGGAATCAGCTGGAACCTTCAAAAACACAAACTGGCCCTTTCTTGCAAAAAGGGTTAAAATGACCAAAATAGCAACTCTCTCAAATGGTGTTCCAGATGGGGGGAACCATTTGGGACAGTTCAAGGATGTTATTTGAAGTGTGTTTGAGGTTTTATCTGGTTTAGAAAGTGAATGAATCAAGACATGGCTTGAAAAATGCACAAAAGGCCTATTTTGAGGTTTTGAGAGGTGACTTTGTGATTTTGGTGTTACAGGTCACTTTTGATAGTTTGGATCACCTACATATGATGTTTATGAGGTGTTAGGATCATGAGTTGTGATGGAAATGCTCTCTAACTCAAAAAATTAGAGTTACCTTGCTAAAGAAGGCATTTTGGCCTAAAGAGAGGGATTTTGAGGAAAGCATCTGTTTGATGGCTTTGGTGTACTCAAACTGAGCAAAAATGACCTCTATTTATAGTAGAGCAATTTTTCTTAGGATCAATAGTGAATGGCAACTGCAGCAGAGGTTTGGCCAATGGTTGCACTTTGGAATCCAAGTCTCCTCTAGCCATTGACTAGAGGTTAGGGCACAGGGCTGTGGTTCCCTTGGTCTTGGATAAGTCTTGACTGAATTCAGTTGCAAATGGCTCAGTCCATGCCACCTTGGTGTATGCATTGAATAATTCAATCCAAAATTGGAGTCTTGTCCCTCTTTTAGGCAATTCTAGGTTTGGCATGCTACTTCTTGTTCCAAGGACTTTGGAGGCTTGGCTCAGTGTTTGTCCCCTTTAGATTTGATCCTCAGATGTGTCCAAAGTGATGACAAGGCTTGGAATTATCTGATTTTGCCAAATCGAGCAAAAATGCAAAATTCTGCCTAGCCATGGCAGTTTTCAGCAAGGCATATTGCCCTTGTCATATCTCATGGCTCAAGTGGAATTTGGTGATGTTCTTGGCCATTTTGGAAAGCCCTCATATGATACAACAACTGTTTGATCATATTTAGTTTTGATACCTTTTGGATCCAAGTGAAAAATCCCCCTACATTTGGAAAAAAGTGAAGGCAGAGTCTGACTTAGTGAAAATTTCACTAAGTGTTGGAAAAAAATGACATTTTCACTTTTTGTGATTTTGATCATTCCATAACTCAAATTCCATGAGGAATTTCGAGGGAGGTCAGTTTTAAGCTTTTGTAGAGGGTAATGAGATCTACAAATCAAGCTTTGGATGGGGAAAAATGGCTTTGTGGTTTAGGAGTTATGATCCTCCAAAGTTGGTACCCTTGCCACTTTGTTCATAACTTAGAAAATTTTCTAAGTTCTTATGGTTACCCCTTTTACAAGTTATCCCACTTTTCTTGATTTTTCTTGATGAATGATGATTCAAATCATACATTAACATCATTTTAGGGTTAAAAAACCATTTTTGTGTAAAATCTCAAAAAGTCAAAGTTGACTTTTGTGCACAGTTGATTTTTTATAAGATGAATTCCAAACTGTGCGATCCTTTAGGAAATCATGTCCTTGACCTAAATCAAACTTGATGGACATGTTCCATGGGTGTTATAGGGTATATTGAATCATGTCCTAGGGTTTGGGAGCATGTCCTGGTCAAAAGTTAAAGCTACAGTTAACTTTTCTCGCGAAACCCTAATTGTGGTTCAGATGAAATTGAAACTTGTTGTTCAAGCTTCTTGGATCAATCTATTGTTACAAATGGATCAATGTGGTATGTTGGAGACCCTCAAATCCTCTCTTGAGGTCTTGGCTCATGATTTGTCCCAAAAGTCAACTTAGGGGTGAATTAGGTCAATTTTTTATGTATGCATCCCCTGAGGTCAAATTGACTTGATGGATGGGCCCATGAGGTTCCATGGAGTATTTTAGGATGTGCTTTGAAGCATTGGCTCATGCCCAGAGGAAAATTTTCATCTGGAGGCCCTGGTCGACCAAACCCTAATTTTGTGACACTGGCGATCTTGAGGCTTGATCTTTCTGGAAGGGAGCAACCTTGTGCTTAATCCTTGAAGTGGGAGTCCTATTGATCCCTTGTGGATATTTGAGAGGCTAGACAAGTTGAAGATCATGAAATTTCTTGATTGATCATTTGTCTAAAAGCTCTGAGAGGGTTGGAAACCCTAAATTTGATTGTAGTGGATGCTCACCCATCTTTGGGGTGACTGATGAGGTATGATGGTTCCTCCATATTGTGATGATGATTTTCACAATGATGGGAAATCTTAGTGGTCAAAATTTGGGGTATGACAGATGCCCCTATTTAATCTTCTTGGACCCGAAGGTGTGAATGGCGAAGGTATTCGGGCATTCGGGGTGCAAGATGATTAAATATCGGAATACCCGAAATTTTGATAGTGGTTAAGAATGGCAGCTTGCACATTCATCCTTTTTTGCTAAGCAATGATGCTTAGAAAAAGTAAAAACTTCCCCTCGATCCTGGTCTTCAGCCAAGGAACTGGTCTCAGTTTCTGATGTAAACTTCCCCTCGATCCTGGTTTCCTACCAAGGAACTGGTCTTAGTTTCTGATGTAAACTTCCCCTCGATCCTGGTTTCCTACCAAGGAACTGGTCTTAGTTTCTGATGTAAACTTCCCCTCGATCCTGGTTTCCTACCAAGGAACTGGTCTTAGTTTCTTTTGTCAATAAACTTTCTTGACAAGGGACGCTATTCGTAGCGGTTTTCCTCAAACTTCTCGCCGAATTTTGCTGGAGAGATGCCATTTGATAGAAAAAGTTTGATGTCAAACTCGCTGGGGAACACAGTCGTCTGAGTTATAGAGGTGTACAAACTTCTCTGTTTGGAGACGCCATTTGTTGACTCTACTGGGGAAAACGAGTCTCTTGAGAGACTGCTTTCACGCTTGGGGATATTACATCATACTTTTCTCAGGATCTTCTCGGAGAAATGCCATATGATGTGATCCAATTTTGAGGTGCTGATGACCTTTTCATCACGGGTTTTTTTTTCTTTTCGGAGAAAAACTGCTGTATTGCCGAATCTCTGCTTAAGAGGCTTCCTCTAGGGATTTTCCTTAATCCGGGAAAGCGAAAATATCATCTTCAATGGCGAAGAGTGACATCGGTTGAAGGTTCTCTGGTCTTTCAGAGGTTCAAGTTGTCAAAGTGGCCAAAAGCTAATTCTGATCCAGAACTAAACTAGAGGAGAGAGATTGTTCAGACGCAACCTTTCCTGACGAGGAAAGAACTGACAACTCGATTGAGGTGACTGTTATCACTAGGGGACAAGACCGACGGGAGTGATAGTGATGCAATATGAATGTGAATGCAAATCAATATTGCATGATGTATGTATATGCTGATAAAACTGACGCGACATATAAACTAATAGATGAACATGAGTGAATACTCGGCCATCGCGGGGTGAAGAAGTACCGCTGGTCCAAGATAGAAATTCTTCCTTGCTTACGAGAAATGGTCCTTGTTGGGAGCGATGCTGGTCGGGCTTAGGAGATGAGAACTCGGCCGAAGAGGTCAGATGGAGTATTCGCATTTGACATAGCTGATCCTTTATTCAGGCATACTGGTTTAGAAGGAGTACTTTGATTCTGCACCGTGAGGCTCGAACACCTTTGGAGAAGCGATCGATGTTATTTCGATGTTCAACAGTCAAAAGAAATTGTCGTCTTTATTTTTAAAAGCAGAACAATTTTAACAAGTAAATTCATTTTTGTTTCGTTTCAAGAATCGTTGATCATATTAAAATGTCATTCTGTAAAGCTAAAACAAATAAGAATTGCAAACAAAAGCACAAGGGCTCAAACTTTATTGATAGGATGGAAATCATCCAAACGCGTGATTCCATAGAGCATTTACAAAGTTTGAAAATGGTAATTTACAGGGAAAAGGGGCTACGTTGAAACATAACGACCACTATCCTTCTACCAACTTTGAATTCTGGGCATCCTGAGCTTCTGTCGAAGATGACCTTAACTGGAGCTTTCCTGACGGATGATGTAACTGCTGCTGAGGGACTTGCCCCTTTGTCGAAAGTAGTTACTTGCCATTATCCCTAACTTTTGCCTGGATTGTACTTTGAGATTTCCAATCCACCGGGATATTTTTGATCATGTCTCTAATTTTTGCCTGGACCGCCCTTTCGGGTTTTCAATCCACCGAGACATTTTTTTTTTAGTTTAGGCGAAGTATTTCTTGACTACATCAACATTTGTGGGGTAGGCAAACTCCTCTCCGTCCATGGTTGCAAGTCTCAAGGAACCGCCTGAGAAAGCTTTCTTGACCACATAGGGGCTGACATAGTTCGAAGTCCATTTGCCCCGAGAATTAGTGAGAAATGATTCTATCTTCTTAAGCACAAGGTCTCCTTTCCTGAAGACGCGAGGTCAGACCTTTTTGTCGAACGCCTTCTTCATTCTTTGCTGATACAACTGACCGTTGCATAGTGTCGTGATTCGTTCCTCTTCGATCAGGTTGAGTTTGTCGTGTCGACTTTGACACCATTCAACTTCTGTAAGCTTAGCTTTCATCAATACTCGGATTGATGGGATCTCTACTTCTATGGGAAGCACTGCCTCCATGCCATATACTAGAGAGAAAGGGGTTGCCCCTGTTGAAGTGCAGACAAATGTGCGATAACCGTGAATACCAAAGGGTAGCATCTCGTGCCAATCTTTGTAGGTTACAACCATCTTTTGAACAATCTTCTTGATGTTCTTGTTAGCCGCTTCTACTGCTCCGTTCATCTTTGTCGGTAGGGAGATGAGTTATGGTGTTCGATCTTGAACTCTGCACACAACTCTTTCATCATCTTATTATTCAAGTTAGATCCATTATCTGTAATGATCTGGCCTGGAACACCATAACGGCAGATGATATTTTTTGATAAATAGGACCACCACTTGTCGGGTTACATTAGCGTACGACGCTGCTTCGACCCATTTGGTGAAGTAATCAATGGCTATCAGGATGAATCGATGTCCGTTTGTAGCTTTGGGCTCAATCAAGCTAATCATGTCGATTCCCCATATGGAAAAAGGCCATCGGGAAGAAAGAACTTTGAGATGCGTTGGCGGTACATGAATTTTGTCGGAGTATATCTGACACTTGTGACACTTCCTCATCTACTTGTAGCAGTCGGATTCCATTGTCAACCAATAGTACCCTGCTCTTAGAATTTTTCTCACCATTGTATGTCCGTTGGCATGAGTGCCAAAGGACCCTTCGTGAATTTCTTTTATCAGCATGTCTGCTTTTAGTCTGTCTACACATCGGAGCAAAACCATGTCAAAATTTTTCTTATAGAGTATATCACCGCCCAGGAAGAAACTTCTTGCCAGTCTTCTGAGGGTTTTCCTGTCCTTCCTTAGTGCCCCAGGTGGGTACTCTTGTTTCTGAAGGAAGTATTTGATATCGTGATACCAAGGTTTGTCGTCTATGACCGCTTTAATCGTGAAGATGTAAGCGGGCCGTTCAAGGCGCATTATGCCGATCTTAGGTATGTCAATCCATTGACCTACACTAATCATGGAAGAGAGGGTGGCTAATGCATCAGCCAAGTGATTCTCATCACGAGGGATGTGATGAAACTCGATTCTGTTGAAGAAGGGTAGCAACCTTCTCGCGTAGTCTTTGTAAGGAATCAATCTTGATTGGTATGTGTTCCAATCTCCTTTAATCTGATTGATAACCAGGGCTGAGTCACTGTATACATCCAAGTTCTTAATCCTTAAGTCAATTGCTTCCTCGAAACCCATAATACAAGCTTCGTATTCGGCCTCGTTGTTTGTGCACTTGAATGTCAGTCAGGCGGTGAAAGGAATGTGGGTACCCTGAGGGGTGACAATGATTTCCCCAATTCCGTTTCCGTAATGATTTATAGCTCCGTCAAAGATAAGCCCCCATAGGGAACCTGGTTCTGGCCCTTCACTGGGTAGCGGTTTATCGCAATCTTTCATTTTCAAATATATGACATCTTCGTCTGGGAAGTCAAACCCGATTGATTCTTGATCGTCAATCGGTTAATGAGCCAAATGATCGGCTAAAATACTCCCCTTAACGGCTTTTTGAACATGGTACTCTATGTCATATTCTGATAGCAACATCTGCCAACGGGCAATCCTTCCCGTGAGAGCAGGCTTTTCAAAGACATACTTGATCGGATCCATCTCGGAGACCAACCAAGTAGTGTGACGAATCATGTACTGGCGCAGACGTTTGGCTGCCCAAGCCAAAGCGCAACAAGTTTTTTCAAGCATAGTATACCGAGTCTCACAGTCGGTGAATTTCTTGCTCAAATAGTAGATGGCAGACTCTTTCCATTTGGTTTCGTCTTGTTGGCCAAGTACACAGCCCATGGAGTCTTCCAGGACTGTGAGGTAGATAATCAGTGGCCTTCCTTCCACTAAAGGTGATAAAATCGGAGGGTTCAACAGGTATTCCTTAATACTGTCGAGGCGGTTTGGCAATCTTCTATCCAAATGCAGTCCTGGTTCTTTTTAAGTAATTTGAAAATCGGCGCACATGTCGCGGTCATGAGGAATATGAATCTGGAGATGTAGTTCAAATGTCCCAGGAATCCTCTGACTTGTTTTTTAGTTTTCGGAGAAGGCATCTCTTGAATGGCCTTGACCTTGTCGGGATCAACCTCAATTCCTTTCTGGATGACGATGAACCCTAAAAGTTTTCCCGAATGGACACCGAAGGTGCACTTGTTGGGATTCAAGCGGAGTTTGTACTTTTGCAGACGCTCGAATAGTTTTGACAGGTGGGTCACATGCTCATCTTCTGTCTTAGATTTGGCAATCATATCATCGACATATACTTCAATTTCTTTGTGTATTATGTCATGAAATAGAGTAGTCATGGCCCTTTGATAGGTTGCCCCAGCGTTCTTCAAACTGAATGGCATCACCTTGTAACAAAAGGTACCCCATGGGGTAATAAACGAAGTTTTCTCCATGTCTTTCGGTGCCATTTTGATCTGGTTATAGTTCGAGAATCCATCCATGAATGAGAAAACTTTGAACTTTGCTGTACTGTCAACCAGCATGTCAATGTGTGGTAAAGGAAAGTCGTCCTTTGAACTAGCCTTGTTTAGATCTCTGTAATCCACACAAATTCTGACTTTTCCATCCTTTTTTGGAACGGGTACGATGTTGGCTAACTATTGAGGATATTCTGATGTGGCGAGGAAACCCGCGTCAATCTGTTTCTGTACCTCCTCTTTGATTTTGATGGCCATGTCCGGGTGAGTCCGTCTCAACCTCTGTTTTACTGGTGGACATTCCGATCTCAACGGTAAATGATGTTCCACGATGCTGGTATCCAACCCTGGCATATCCTGATAGGACCAAGCGAATACATCGGTGAATTCTTTGAGAAGCTTTACCAAACCCTCTCTGGCAGTTGGACTGAGCAGTGCCCCAATCCTGATTTCTTTTCTCTCTTTTTCAGAACCTAAGTTTACCATTTCCAACGACTCTTTATGAGGTTCAATGGACCTTTCCTCCTGTCTGAGTAATCGAAAGATCTCTTCTGGAATTTCGTCGTCATTTTCTTCTTCAGCCTCCAATACCGGGAACTCAAAGTTGGGAGAAGGCATCAGATCGTATGTTTCAACGGGGTTTAAAACAAGCAATCTGCATGACGGTATGATTTGTGTTTAAAAGAGATAGAGGAAATGCAAGAGTGTGTGAAATGTATTTCTTTGAAAAACTGCTTGTTTATTATTATTGATTTGTTTTTTAGGATTACCATTTTCTGAAAAAAGAGAAAAGAGAAAACAACAATAAATTCGGGAATTATAGAACGACATTATTTTATTCATGAACAAGTCGATTCTTGAAACTACAGCCCTATAAAACAAAGCTCTGTCGCTTTGGGCAAAGCGAAGAGGGAAATTTACAGAAAGTGAGCCCTATCAAAACATCAGTTTCACCTGGGCAAGGTAAAGGTTAAAGACAGCAATTACTTTGACTTATGAACAATCTTCGGAACATCGACAGCAACCCATTGGCGGCAAACTCCTCAGTGAATCACAAAGTCTGGCACCTTCCTTGATTTGTCTTCAGAAATAACGCTGATTTCTGGTGGAGCAGGATCATTGGAATCTGTCTCCCAGGCAGAGTTGTCGTAGGAGAATTCCTCTATTTCATTTTGCATAGCATTTATACTCTCAAGTAGATCTCCCAATCCAATTAGCTGGATGTCTTCGAGCCTGATACGAGAGCTCTCAAGAGCGGTGTATTTGACCATATAGTCGTATTTCTCACTTGGTTGTCCTAAGGTGTCCCACACTTCTTTGGAACTGGATGAGTCATCCTTCTCGGTGACGTTGACCTCTGGAAAAGCATAGTTGATGAATTCAAGTCCTGCAAACATTGCAAATTCATCGTCGTACTGGACATTTTCTTAATGACCTGATTGTTGATCCCATGACATGGTGGGGACGCAGGTATTCTTTTCAATGATGCTCAACTAATTTTCATTGTTCGGCTGATTTCCTTGCCCCAAGTCTCCTGGATACGGCTGCCACATTGGCAGGCCATCCATCGGGCCATAATAGTTGTGGTCAAAGTCGTCCTTCATCGGAGTGTCTTCCTCTAATGAATTTGACGGAGCACGACATCCTTCCGGATCACAATCTCCGTATATCATTTTGACATCTGATCTAGGTATAAATCTCAGACTCTTTGTAGGAAAGCAAAAGGGATTCTGCATTTCGTCCTGAGACATATAACCGTCCTTGTTAAGATAGGACTCACATTCTTCCTCCATATCAGAGGGATCATCTTTATTAATGGTATGCACTTCTTGAGGAACTGGGTGAAGGAAACCTCCACTGTGGAAGAAGTCTTGAATGGGATGAAGACTTTCATTGCTGGTAGTAGTTGTCTGGGTACAGGTTGTAGAAAAACCAAGACCCTTCTTTATTTTATTGTCAGCAGGAATGACTAGCTGTCCCCATCATGTTGTATTGTTATTCTCGACCGCTTTGATAGCATCTTTGTATGAGGAAATTGAAGTTCCCTCTTTGGATTAATTATCCTTGCTCACCGACAGTGCTTGGAACTGAGTTCCAATAACCTCCTCGGGTTCTACACCAGTAGATGATGATAAGTTACTCACGAGCAAGGCTTGTTCTCCACAGACCGTGACGAGCTGGTTGTTCTGGACGAACTTTAACTTTTGGTGGAGGGTCGAGGTGACCGCCCCAGCCTGATGTATCCAAGGTCTTCCTAATAAACAATTGTACGTTGCCCGGATGTCCATGACCTGGAAAGTGACTTGGAAAGTGTGAGGATTAATAGTTATGGGAAGGTCGACTTCGCCGATAACTGTTTTTCTGGACCCGTCAAATGCTCTGACGATGACCTCACTGGTTTTTATCGGGGGTCCTTTGAAGGATAATTACATCAAAGTGGACTTCGGCATAACATTCAGGGCTGACCCTGTGTCTACTAGTACGCTGGCTAAAGCATCGCCCTGGCAGCTGACCGTGATATTGAGCGCCATGTTATGACGGCGACCCTCTTCAGGTAATTCCTCATCACTAAATCCCAAGTTATTGCAGGAAGCGATGTTAGAGACAATGCTATCGAACTGTCTGATTGTTACATCCTGTTCTACAAAGGCTTGCTCCAAGACTTTCTGTAGAGCCTCCCTGTGCGCTTCTGTACTGAGTAAAAGTGACAGCATAGAGATCTTTGAAGGAGTTTGTAATAGTTTATCAACAATGTTGTATTCACTCCTTTGGATGAGCTTCAGCATCTCATCATTATTTTTCGAAAGGTCAGGATTAATGGATTGACTGACCAGTGGATATGGAACTTCTGTTCGAGGTTCCTTTTCTTTGTTAAATTCTCCAACTCCTCGGTTGAAGATTCGACCACTCCGTGTTACTCGACTGATGTCTGCAATATTCACGACGGAGGGTAATGGAATTTCCTTTCCATTCTCGACTGTTGTTGGACCGTATTTGTAAGGGATAGCCTTAGTTGATTCATACGGTAATGGTCCCGGTAGATAGATGACTATGGGAGCCTTCTGATTTTTCCAACCATCGTAAGCAATTTTGATCCATTCCTGGTTGGGAACTCTCGATTCGTCAAGTAGAGGGATGATGGTACAAACATCCCTAGCCATCTGATGATCAGAGATTACGACAATGTCCTCAATTTGATCAGCGAGGTAGTCCGACGCCCAGTTGATTGGTCCGGAACCCGAATATGGGCGAATCTTTCTACGATCCACCTTACCCTAAAGAGCTGCTCGCACAAGGTAACATCCTTGGTTACTTTCTGAACAAACTCTACAACGTTCATAGTTGTGTGGTGGCACCTGGCCACGCCTGCTTTGAATACAATGTAACCTCACTAGGTCGGTTTCCACAGATCGAACGTCCCGACTTTGATGCCGAGTAGGGTTCCCGTTGGTGATACTAATTTGCTGGGTGTCTTCATCCATATAGATTGGAAGCCACCAGTGGTTCAACAAGTGCTGAAGGGTTTCCTGGACAAAGGCACAACCTTGATCGTTTTCGCAACCCGCCCTACAGCTCTGATAATCATGTGATACCAGGAACCCGAGCCAGACCTGTTTAGCATGTAACTCCATCAGGCTAGTATTCATCAAGCGAATATCAAAGATTTGAATCATGTTGATCTAATAGGGATTCCTATCATTGTAGTCCTGGATCCATCCAAGATCCATCTGATGCTGGAGGGCCTCTTATACAAAAGAGCATCCCTGCTTGTTTACCGAGTAAGTCAGACAGGAACTGTAATCATGCCGCGGCAGATTATGATACTGGCTTTGCCTGGAGTACATTGCCACCAAGTTGACATTCATCGCACAGACGTCGTGGTTCTGAATGATGTTAGAATTCGTGTAAACCATGTTAACTCCACGAACTCGGTGCTCTTGGATCCATCCGAGATCCATCTTTTCCTGTAGAGCTGATTGCACCACAGAACATCCTCAATTGCTTTTAGAGAAGATATCACACTGGTGGTAGTTATGAGGTGGCACATGGCCATATCCACTCTGTCTGCAATGCATCTTGACCAGATTGGTCCTTAACAAGAGTACATCATGAATTTGATAGACGTTGTTAGTCTCTCCCTCTATCAAATTGACTGTAGCTTTCTCGTGTTGAGGTAGCGGGTTTGTGAGAACATTAGGATTTGTATCCTTGAAAGATAAGACCCCGCTCCTTACAAGCTTTTGCACGTCGGATTTGAAATTGAGACAGTTCTCTATGTTATGCCTTGGTTCTCCTTGATGGTAAGGGCAAGTCTGATCCACCTTAAACTAAAAAGGCGGATTTTCCGGTACTGTAAGAGGGGACTTAGTCTGGACATGCCCCTTAGCCAATAGTAACAGAAATAGTTCTGCGTACGATACGGGTATAGGATCAAATCCTGGTGGCCGCGTTGTACGGTTGTTATTGTATGAAGAATGAGCCTGCTGAAGAGGCTGTTGAGTCCTTTACTGATTAGGTTGGCTCTACGCAACCTGAGGTTGATACGTAGAAATAGGCGCAGGATTGATAGCAGGAGTCACAGCCGCTACCGGCTGATAACGTTGCCTTTTCTTTCCAAGAGAGATATTCTCAATATCTTGCTTTTTTTCTTAGGGAGAGCACCAATTCCACATCACACTTTAGCTGCGGCACTCTGATCTTCCACCTTAAAGTCACCGTCCTCGCTATGATTTCCATCATCTATCAGCTCCACCAGTTTCCCACCTGGCTTCTGAATCTCTTTAATATTCACCAGAAAATCGTTATTCACTTTCTATCTCCTCAACCTTCCACTCAGCGGCGTTAGCTCGCATACCAACTCAATTTTTCAAACTATTCAATAGATCCCAACTCTTTCCTAGTCACTTTCCATTAGGTTCACACAGAATGGTGAACGACTATCTCCTCGATAGAATACCAATTTATTTTCCACACTATCAAGCTGGCAAGACAAGTCTATCACATTCAACACGATTCTCTCTACTATCAACAAGAGATTAAGGGTGATCAGTTCCTCAATTTGTCAATAGGTAGCCGACAACCATGATGGAGCATAAACCATCGTTACTAAACTATAATAGCGTTTCCTCTCGAACTTGTTCTCAAAGTCACCTAAAACAACATGGTCCAATAATCTCCTTTAAATCTCACAGCATCGAGGATCCATATATTTTTCACATTCGAATCTCATCCCAATCATACTCTCGATAATACCATCTCCACATACGGTTGATGATAGAAACTCCTCTAATTCTCTCTGCCATACGTCGACACTTTTCCAACACCAGTATGATTCCAATCTCTCTAAGACTTACAAACATTTTCTTATTTTCCTTCTTTTCAACCTCGCCAATGGTACATAAACGCCCAAAATCCATTACATATTCTCCTATACACGCCCGTGGCACAACACAATTACTAACTATTCTCCCAATATCGGAATTGCTACTATACTAAGTACAATCCAAATAGATTTGTTTCAAATGGAGCATTTATTCAAATAGAGCACTTTAACAACACTAACCAATCTTTCATCTTTCCATTAATCTCATCACCTCGATGATCCGTATAGTTTCACATTTGAGTCTCCTTTTGAATCACAATCTCAACGGTACCATCTCTTTATTTGGTTGGCGATAAAACTTCCAAAATCTTCCCGACACATGTCGACACCTTGTCCGCAATGATACACAATCCACTTTACTTTATGACCTTCTCCTTCCCTCAAAGATATACCCTCTCTAATAATTCTCCACTGGCATATGCCTCACCTCCATGTGCTCCTCCGATACCCTCACCTCCTTCATATTACCGAGCATCTTACACTTGTCCTTATCTTACCCATTTCCAGCAAGAATCGTTCAACTTCGAACACAATTATTTCCTTCAATAAAGACTTCCCTGAGACAAAATTATATGCTAAAATAAAGGGAATTTCGTGTAGAATTCAGAAATTTAAGAATCGCTAAAATTCGAATCACGAGTAAAAAGTTATCGTCTTTGTAATGGAGGCTGGTCAAGAAATCCCGTATAAAACTTCCACCACAAATCAGCACCAGACCCAAATATTCAAACGCGTTTTTCTCTCTTTTCAAAAACATGCCAAAGACAAAATTTATATGCAAACTGTAGGTAATTTCGTAAGCTTTCCGAAAAGTCCAGAATCGCTTACATCGGATTTACGAATGAAAAGTTATGCCCCTTTTTTTGAAGGATGTTCCATAATTGCAAAAATGAAAATTTGAAATCTATGAACATGAGTTCTACCTCTCTCTTGCTTCTAAGATCCTCCAACTATTCTCGCTCTTCACCCAAATCTGAAATTAATCCGACCTCAATCCAATTATACTGAAGACATACTAGCCTACAAATTGGTCCATCAAATCGTCAATTCTTTGGAGTGGATCCTTATTCTCACTCACCTCCTTAATCCGCCGTCATTACTCTACGCACATCTCATATAACCGTTATCACATACATGTACTCATATAAGCTTCATTCTCTAAGAGTTATTTTACTTGATTATCAGATAAAAACACCATTTCTCAACTGTCTCCAAACTCAGATTTACACTCCAGAGGCAAGTCGCAATTATCCTCAAGAGACACCAAGAATTATACATCACTGGCATATCATTATTCGTCACATTGTCCTCTATTCTCCGAGAAGTAAACATCAACCATACCAGCTCGTTCTCCATCAAGGCATCTCAAACTTGACCGGCAGCTAAGAATTCGTGAATCCGTACTCTCGTCGGTTCACGATAATACAGCTCCAACAACACTTGCACTCTTACAATCAATATCACCTAGAACCAACTCCTCACACCAGAAACGTCTCCGGGGAGCAAACTTCTCCCCCACTTGTTTCAAACCAACTCCTGGAGACAAACGGTTAGAAAAT
Source organism: Lathyrus tuberosus (assembly GCA_022829125.1). Lineage (NCBI taxonomy): Eukaryota > Viridiplantae > Streptophyta > Magnoliopsida > Fabales > Fabaceae > Lathyrus > Lathyrus tuberosus. The sequence continues at coordinate 887,095 of JALAZF010000215.1, forward strand.
CAACAAGCAAGTACCGACAGTGTTTCACATACATGTCGCGTACTAAGGAATAAACAACATTAGACAACCTGGTCGGACGGACCGACCTGCTCTGATACCACTAATGTAACACCCTTCTAACCCATCATAATATTCACGATAATTATACTTAAATAAGTCAGAGTACTTCATAAAAGGTGTCACATTTCTTCATTAAAATATCATTACAAAAATATTAAACTCCGTAACACAGATTTTTCAAAACATTTTTAAAATAATATTACTTTCTCTAGTAATATCCACAACTAAATTCAAAATATCTTCTTTTATTTCATCAAAACATCAAGACCTTTTGGTCATTGTCAACAATCATCAACAACTAAAATCGACATATAATAACTCATAAAAATCATTCTAACAAAACAACAGAATAATCACTTAAGCGTTTTCCCACCCGATGTTACATCTACCAGAGCAAGACACCAGACACTCTACAGGATTAAGCTAAACAGGTTCAAGCTAGAACTTCATGCACCGCGAACTAATCTTGATTATCTGCACGTTACCCACATAGAGACAACATTCAAACAGGCAGGGTGAGTAATCACAATTCATTATACGAGATATAACGAAATAGATATCATATGTATAACAATTAAATAACCACAACATAACATCATATACTTCACACTCAGAACAACAACGACTTCTAAATCTTCATATGAAACATCATACTTCAAAGAACAATCAAATAATTTACTTAACACATCATCGTGCAATGCCACAAATAATGCAAATGCAACACCATTAGACTCATGCATGCGGTACCGAAACATCACTGATGACTTAGTCATCGTTATCTCCAAAGATCCCCACCAATAGGATCAGTTCCCGCTTGGAACCAGAGCACATCATAACTTGCACTTAATCCTCACAATGGGATTAAGGTCATCACTGGACCTGAGCGTCCTACAAATCTTCATTGGATTTATCATCCTGCAAAACATCACTGGACTATTCATCCTAAACAAATGCTATGAATGCATGATGCGCAACACCACATAATTTACGACCACGACTAGTCAAAACGCATCATCATTCATCATAATCATCATATTCTCTTCACATATCTCATATACACACAACATAGTCATCACATCATCATTCATTATAACAAACACCAAACTATTTACTTCAAGACATCATCATAACAATTTATACAGTAAAGCTCGCACACAATTAATCAACATTATTCTTCGCAAATAAACAATAATTTCATTCACACACTTATAATTACAAAACTCAAGCATGTATACTTTAATCGAAAACGCTTCAAAAGCATCTCAAGGACATAACAAAATAATTATTAAAATACACCTAAATTCATCATTAAATACAAGGAATCACGTTCTGAATTCATTTCAAAATCTGGAAAATTTTCAATTTCGAAATCGCGCTAAAACTCAAACTTTCACTTCGCCAAAAATCTGTATTTTAACACTATAATTCTATTTCGGTTATTCCACTCAAGATAACTCACCCCTGGGCCAGAAACTATTATTATAAGATAGCTCGTCTCGTTATCTTTCCAACGCTTCGAGCGGCGTACGAATCGGACTCCCGGAACTCAAGTTACGAATTTTCGAAGTTTCCAAAATTCTGCACTAGCATAGCTACGGGTTTGATCACTTTTTGCCCAAAAACTCATCCGAAACTTTGATTTAATTCGCGAGACTCTTATTTTAACTTAGTTATACCTATTAGAACTCATTGGTAGCATAAAAACTAATTTTCGCGACGATGAATTTCGTACCAAAATTTCTAGGTTTCACTATTTCTAACCCAAAACAGAATTTCTTCACATTATTCTCATAAAAACACTACATCATAACGATAGCATTATAATTCAATCATTTCAAACTCCTAACATCGAATTGGGTTCAAATTCCTAATATCAAGATACTCAATTAACACGTATCAATCAATTTCATTCATCTCTAACAACAACAACTATCAACCAATATCTAACTCAATCCCTTTCATGATTATTGAACCCGTATTAGAGAAAGTTAGTCCCATAAACCCTCAAAACCCCAAATCATTCACATACAATCTAAACCCTATATCAATTATAATAAAAGGTAATACTCCCCGTACCTTAGATGTTAAACCCTGAATTCCCTTTCCTTGAGACCTTCAAGAAACCTCGGAGCCCTAGCCTTTCTGCCTCCGTTCCTCAGAGCACTTCTCACAAAATACGATCGATAAAGGAATTCTCTCCAACAATCCAATTTTATGTTTTCCTCTCTTACCCCTTGGGCCTCAATATGTTAATCCGTTTTTTTTATCCTCACTAATTCCATCCATATTTACCATTTTATCCTTAAAAATCTCTAATATTATTATTTATCTAATTATTTAGATTAATTCTCTATAAATCTAAATAATTCTTAATGAAATAATAACTTAGAACTTATCCTCAAAATTTATTCTTACTCCAACACCATCCCATATCACATTAGTATATCATCATGCGTCATAACCATCAAACATCACTTACACTCACAAAATCATGCTAAATTGATTAAATAACTGATTAAATAATTAATTTAGATTCTTGGGGTGTTACATTATGTGAGTGTTTGGATCACTTCTATATGATGTTTATGAGGTGTGTGTGTGTGTGTGTGTGATTGGTTTGATTGGAATTGCTCTCAAACTCAAAACCCGATAGTGACTTGCTTTGGAAGGCAAATTTGGAAGTGAGAAGGTGATTTTGAGGAAAGCATATGTTTGATGGCTTTCGTGTACTCAAATTGATCAAAATTGAGCTCTATTTATAGTGGACCAAGTTTGTTTTGCAAGCAATAGTGAATGGCAACTGCTACAGAGGTTTGGCCAATGTTGATCAATGGGAATCCAAGTCTCCTCTAGCCATTGACTAGAGGTTAGGGCACAGGCTGCTGGTTCCCTTGGTCTTAGATATGTCTTGCTGAATTCAGTTGGAAATGGCTCAGTCCATGCCACCTTGGTGCATCCATTGAATGCTCCAAAACAAAATTGGAGTCTTGTCCCCTCTTTAGGGATTTCTAGGTTTGGCATGCTACTTTTGGTTTCAAGGACTTGGGAGGCTTATGGATCAGTGTTTGTCCCTCCTTGGTCTCCCCCTGAGGTGTTCAGATGGATAAGTGTGTTTGTCATTTACACAAATTTGGCAAATCGAGCAAAATGCACAAATCTGCCTTGCTTTGACAGTTTTCAGCAAGGCATATTGGCATTGTCATATCTCATGGCTCAAGTGGAATTTGATGGAGTTCTTGGCCATTTTGGAAAGCCCTCATATGATACAACAACTGTTTGATCATATTTGGTTTTGATACATTTTGGATCCAAGTGAAAAATGCCCCTACATTTGGAAAAAAGTGAAGGCAGATTCTGACTTAGTGAAAATTTCACTAAGTGTTGGAAAAAAGTGACATTTTCACTTTTTGTGATTTTGATCATTCCATAACTTAAAATCCATGAGGAATTGGAATGAGTTGTGTTTGAAGCTTTTGTAGAGGGCCATGAGAGCTACTAATCCAGCTTTGAATGGGAAAAAATGGCCTTGTGGTTTAGGAGATATGATCCTCCAAAGTTGGTACCCTAGCCACATTGTTCCATAACTTAGAAAATTTCTAAGTTTTTTATGGTTACCCCTTTTACAAGTTATCCCACTTTTCTTGATTTTTCTTGATGAATGATGATTCTAATCACACATTAACATCATTTTAGGGTCAAAGAACCATAATTGTGAAAAATCTCAAAAAGTCAAAGTTGACTTTTGTGCACAGTTGACTTTTTGTCAAATGAGCTCCAAACTGCACGATCCTCTATGAAATCAAGTCTTTGACCTAAATTAAACTTGGTGGATTGATTACATAGGTGTTATAGGGTGCTTTGAATCATGTCCCAAGGTTTAGGAGCATGCCTGGGTCAAAAATCAAAGGCACAGTTGACTTTTTCCGCGAAACCTTAACGGTGGTTCTGATGAACTTGAAACTTGGGAATCAAGCTTCTTGGATCAATCCATTGTTGTAAATGGATCAATGTGGTGCATTGGAGGTCCTCAAATCCTCTCTTGAGGTCTTAGCACATATTTTGTCCCAAAAGTCAACTTAGGGGTGAATTAGGTCAAGAAACCCTAATTCCTAATTTTTTATGAATGCATCCCCTGAGGCAAAATTGACTTGATGATTGGGTTCATGATGTCCCTTGGAGCATCTTAGGTTATGCTTTGAAGCATTGGCTCATTCCCAGAGGAAAATTTCCATCTGGAGGCCCTGGTCGACCAAACCCTAATTTGGTGACACTGGCGATCTTGAGGCTTGATCCACTTAGAATGCTGCAACCTTGTGCTTGATTCTTGCCGTGGGAGTCATCTTGATCCATTGTGGATATTTGAGAGGTTTAGACAAGTTGAAGATCATGTCATTCCTTGATTGATCATTTGTCTAAGAGCTCTGAGAGGGCTTGAAACCCTAATTATTATTTGTAGTGAATGCTCACCCATCTTAGGGGAGACTAATGAGGCATGATGGTTTACCCATATTGTGATGATGATCTGAACAATGATGGGAATCTTAGTGGTCAAAGTTTGGGGTATGACAGATGCCCCTATTTAATCTTCTTGGACCCGAAGGTGGGAATGGCGAAGGTATTCGGGCATTCGAGGTGCAAGAGGATTAAATATCGGAATACCCGAAATTTTGATGGTGGTTAGGAATGGTAGTTCACGCATTCATCTTCTTTTACTAAGCAATGATGCTTAGAAAAGGTAAACTTCCCCTCGATCCTGGTCTTTAGTCAAGGAACTGGTCTCAGTTTTTGATGTAAACTTCTCCTAGATCCTGGTTTCCTACCAAGGAACTGGTCTAAGTTTCTGATATAAACTTCCCCTCGACCCTGGTTTCCTACCAAGGAACTGGTCTCAGTTTCTGATATAAACTTCCCCTCGATCCTGGTTTCCTATCAAGGAACTGGTCTCAGTTTTTGATATAAACTTCCCCCCGATCCTTGTTTTCAGCCAAGGAACTGGTCTCAGTTTCTTTTGTCAATAAAATTTCTTGACAAGGGACGCTGTTCGTAGCGGTTTTCCTCAAACTTCTCATCGAATTTTCCTGGGGAGATGCCATTTGATGGAAAAAATTCTGATGTCAGACTTGTTGGGGAACCCAATTGTCTGAGTTGTAGATGTGTACAAACTTCTCTGTTAGAGACGCCATTTGTTGATTCTACAGGGGAAAACGAGTCTCTTGAGTGACTGCTCTCGCTTGGGGATATTACATCATACTTTTCTCGGGATCTTCTCGGAGAAATGCCATACGATGTGATCCAATTTTGAGGTGCTGATGACCTTTTCGTCAGCGGATTTTTCGGAGAAAAACTGTTGTATTGCCGAATCTCTAATTAAGAGGCTTTCTCTGGGGATTTTCCTTAATCTGGGAAAGCGAGGATATCATATTCAATGGAGAAGAGTGACGTTGGTTGAAGTTCTCTGGTTTTTCAGAGGTTCAAGTTATCAAATTGGTTAAAGGCCAATTCCAACCCAGAAATAAACTGGAGGAGAGAGATAGTTCAGACACAACATTTCCTGACGAGGAAAGAACTGTCAACTGGATTGAGAGGACTGCTATCACTAGGGGATAAGACCGACTAGAGTGATAGTGATGCAATATGAATGGGAATGTAAATCAATAATGCATGATGTATGTATGTTTATGCTGACAAAACTGACGCGACATACAGACTAGTAGATGAACACGACGGGATAGTCGACCACAATGGGAGATGAAAAGTATCACTGGTTCACGATAGCAATTCTGCCTTGATTAGGAGAGATAGACCCTGCGGGGAACAACCGTTGGTCGGGCTTAGGAGGTAAGAACTCTGTCGGGGGTGTCAGATGAAACATGGTCTCTGACACAATTGATCCTTCGTTCAGGTGTACTGGTTTAATAGGAGTACTTGGGTTCTGCACTTTGAAGCTAGATTACTTCTGGAGAAGCGATCGATATTCTTTCGATGTTCAACAGTCAAAAGAAATTGCCATCTTTATTTTAAAAGCAGGAAAGTTTTAACAAGTAAATTCATTTTTGTTTCGTTTCAAGAATCGTTGATCATGTTAAAATGTGGTTTTGTAAAGCTAAAACAAATAAGAATTGCAAACAAAAGCACAAGGGCTCAAATTTTATTGATAGGATGGAAATCAGCCAAACGCGTGATTCCATAGAGTATTTACAAAGTTTAGAAAATGGTAATTTATGGGAAAAGGGCTACATTGAAACATAATGACCGCTATCATTCTACCAACTTTGAATTCGGGACATCCTGAGCTTTCGTCGAAGATGACCGTGACTGAAATTTCCTTCGATGTATGATGTAACTGCTGCTGAGGGACTTGCCTCTGTTTGACATAGTTACTTGCCATTATCCCTAATTTTTGCCTGGATTGTACAGTGATGTTTCCAATCCACCGGGATGATTTTTTTTTATTTTGTCTCTAATTTTTGCCCGGACCTCCCATTCGGGTTTTCAATCCACCGAGACGTTTTTTTAGTTTAGGCGAAGTATTTCTTGACTATGTCAACATTTGTGGGATAGGCAAATTCCTCTCCGTCCATGGTTGCACGTCTCAAGGCATCACCTGAGAAAGCTTTCTTGACCACATAGGGGCCGTCATAATTTGGAGTCCATTTGCCCCGCGAATCAATGAGAAATAATTGTATCTTTTTTAGCACGAGGTCTCCTTTCCTAAAGTCGCGAGGTCGGACCTTTTTGTCAAACGTCTTCTTCATTCTTTGTTGATACAACTGACAGTGGCATAGCGCCATTATTCATTTTTCTTCGATCAGATTGAGTTCGTCGTGTCGACTTTGACACCATTCAGCTTCTGTAAGCTTAGCTTCCATCAATACCCGGATTGATGGGATCTCTAATTCTATGGGGAGCACTGCTTCCATGCCATATACTAGAGAGAAAGGGGTTGCCCCTGTTGAAGTGCGGACAGATGTGCGATAACCGTGAAGAGAAAAAGGTAGCATCTCATGCCAACCTTTATAGGTTACAACCATCTTTTGAACAATCTTCTTGATGTTCTTGTTAGCTGCTTCTACCGCTCCGTTTATCTTGGGTCGGTAGGGAGATGAGTTATGGTGTTCGATCTTGAACTATGCGTACAACTTTTTCATCATCTTATTGTTCAAGTTGGATCCATTATCAGTAATGATCTGGCTCGGAACACCATAACGGCAGATGAGATTGTTTTTGATAAATCGGACCACCACTTGTCGGGTTACATTGGTGTATGACGCTGCTTCAACCCACTTGGTGAAGTAATCAATGGCTACAAGAATGAACCTATGTCCATTTAAAGCCTTAGGTTCAATCATGCCAATCATGTCAATTCCCCATATGGAAAAAGGCCATGGGGAAGAAAGAACTTTGAGATGCGTTGGCGGTACATGGATTTTGTCGGAGTATATCTGACACTTGTGACACTTCCTCATGTACTTGTAGCAGTCGGATTCCATGGTCAACCAATAGTACCCTGCTCTCAGAAATTTTCTCGCCATTGTCCGTCCATTGGTATGAGTGCCAAAAGATCCTTCGTGGATTTCTTTTATCATCATGTATGCCTCTGGTATGTCTACGCATCAGAGCAAGACCATGTCAAAGTTTCACTTATAGAGTGTATCACCGCTCAGAAAGAAACTGCCTGCCAGCCTTCTGAGGGTCTTTCTGTCCTTCCTTAGTGCCCCAGGTGGGTACTCTTGTTTCTGAAGGAAGCATTTGATATCGTGATACCAAGGTTTGTCGTCTATGACTGCTTCAATCGTGAAGATGTAAGCGGGCCGTTCAAGGTGCATTATGTCAATCTTAGGTAGGTCAGTCCATTGACCTACGCTAATCATGGAATAGAGAGTGGCTAACGCATCAGCCATGTGATTCTCATCACGAGGGATGTGATGAAACTCGATTCTGTTGAAGAAGGGTAACAACCTTCTCGCATAGTCTTTGTAAGGAATCAGTCCTGATTGGTATGTGTTCCAATCTCCTTTGATCTGATTGATGACCAGAGCTGAATCGCCATATACGTCCAAGTTTTTGATCCTTAAGTCGATCGCTTCTTCGAGACCCATGATACAAGCTTCGTATTCGGCCTCGTTGTTTGTGCACTTGAATGTAAGTCTGGCGGTGAAATAAATGTGGGTACCCTGAGGGGTAACAATGATTGCCCCAATTCCATTTCTGTAATGACTGAAGGCTCCGTCAAAGATAAGTCCCCATTCGGAACCTGGTTCTGGCCCTTCACTGGGTAGCGGTTCATCGCAGTCTTTCATTTTTAAATACATGACATCTTCGTCTGGGAAGTCAAACTCGATCGATTCTTGATCGTCAATCGATTGATGAGCCAAATGATCGACTAAGATACTTCCTTTAACGGCTTTCTGAGCGTGGTATTCAATGTCGTATTTTGATAACAACGTCTACCAACGGGCAATCCTTCCCATGAGAGCAGGCTTTTCAAATGCGTACTTGATCGGATCCATTTCGGAGATTAACCAAGTAGTGTGACGAATCATATACTGGCAAAGACCTTTGGCTGCCCAAGCCAGAGCACAACAAGTTTTCTCAACCATAGTGTACCGAGTCTCGCAGTCGGTGAATTTCTTGCTTAAATAGTAGATGGCGGACTCTTTTCTTTTTGTTTCGTCTTGTTGACCAAGCACACAACCCATTGAGTCCTCTAGGACTGTTAAGTAAATGATCAGTGGTCTTTCTTCCACTGAAGGTGATAGAATCGGTGGGTTCAATAGGTATTCCTTAATACTATTGAAGGCGGTTTGACAGTCTTCTGTCTAAACACAGTCCTGATTCTTTTTTAGTAATTTGAAGATTGGCGCGTATGTCGCGGTCATGAGGAATATAAATCTGGAAATGTAGTTCAAACGTCTCAGGAATCCTCTGACTTATTTTTCAGTTTTTGGAGAAGGCATTTCTTGAATGGCCTTGACCTTGTCAGGATCAACCTCAATTCCCTTCTGGCTGACGATGAATCCTAAAAGTTTCCCTGAACGGACACCGAATATGAAGTTATTGGGATTCAAGCGGAGTTTGTACTTTCTCAACCGCTCGATTAGCTTTACCAAGTGGGTCACATGCTCCTCCTTTGTTTTAGATTTAGCAATCATATCATCGACATATACCTCGATTTCCTTGTGTATCATGTCATGAAAAAGAGTAGTCATTGCCCTTTGATAGGTTGCCCCGGCGTTTTTCAAACCGAACGACATTACCTTGTAACAAAAAGTACCCCATGGGGTGATGAAGGAAGTTTTCTCCATGTCTTTCGGCGCCATTTTAATCTGATTATAGCCTGAGAATCCATCCATGAAGGAGAAAACTTTGAACTTTGTTGTGCTGTCAACCAGCATGTCAATGTGTGGTAAAGGAAAGTCGTCCTTCGGACTAGCCTTGTTTAGATCTCTGTAGTCAACACACATTCTGACTTTTCCGTCCTTTTTCGGGACTGCTACGATATTGGCTAACCATTGAGGATATTCTGAGGTGACGAGGAAACCCGCGTCAATCTGTTTCTGTACTTCCTCTTTGATTTTGATGGCCATGTCCGGGTGAGTCCTTCTCAACCTTTGTTTTACTGGCGGACATTCTGTCCTTAATGGTAGATGATGTTCCACGATGCTGGTATCCAACCCTGGCATGTCCTAATAGGACCAAGCAAACACATCGGGAAATTCTTTGAGAAGCTTTGTCAAACTCTCTTTGGCAGTTGGACTGAGCAGTGCCTCAATCCTGACTTCTTTTCTTTCCTCTTTTGAACCCAAGTTGACTATTTCCAACAGCTCTTTGTGAGGTTCGATGGACCTTTCCTCCTGTTTGAGTAATCGGGAGATCTCTTCTGGAATTTCGTTGTCAACTTCTTCTTCAGCCCCAAATACCGGGAATTCAAAGTTGGGAGAAGACATCGGATCGTATGTTTCAACGCAGTTTAAAACAAGCAATCTGCATGACGTGATGGTTTTTGTTTAGAAGAGATAGAGAGAAATGCAAGAGTGGTGCAGTGTTTTTCTTGTTACTGCTTGTTTTTATTATTGATTTGTTTTTTAGGATTACCGTTTTCTAAAAAAACGAAAAGAGAAAACAACAATAAATGCGGAAATTACAGAACAACGTTATTTTATTCATGAACAAGTCGATTCTTGAAACTACAGCCCTATAAAACCAAACTTTGTCGCTTTGGGCAAAGCGAAGAGGGATATTTACAGAAAGTGAGCCCTATCAAAACATCCGTTTCACCTGGGCAGGGTGAAAATTTAAAGTAAAGACGACAATTACTTTGACTTATGAACGATCTTCGGAACATCGACTACAATCCATTGGCGACGAACTCCTCGGTGAATCAGAAAGTCTGGTACCTTCCTTGATTTGTCTTCAGAAATAACGCTGATTTCTGGTGGAGCAGGATCATTGGAATCTGTCTCCCAGGCAAAGTTGTCGTAGAAGGATTCTTCAGCTGTATTTTGCATAGGATTTGTGCTCTCAGGTAAATCTCCTCATCCAGTTGGCTGCATGTCTTCGAGCCTGATACGAGAGCTCTCAGGAACGGTGTACTTGACCATATAGTTGTATTTTCCACTTGGTTGTCCTAAGGTGTCCCACACGTCTTTGGAACTGGAAGAGTCATTTCTCTCGATGATGTTGACCTCGGGAAAAGCATAATTGATGAATTCTAGTCCGGCAAGCTTTGCCAATTCATCGTCGTACTGGATATTTTCTGAATGCCCTGAGTAATGATCCCATGACATGGTGGGGACGCAGGTATTCTGTTCAATGATGCTCAGCTGATTTTCATTGTTCGGCTGATTTTCTTGCCTCAAGTCTCCTGGGTACGGCTGCCAGATAGGCAGGCCATCCATTGGACCATAATAGTCGTTGTCAAAGTTGTCTTTCATCAGAGTGTCCTCCCCTAATGAGTTTGGTGGAGCACGTCATCCTTCCGGATCATAATTTCCGTATATCATTCTGACATCTGACCTTGGTATAAATCTCGGACTCTGTGCAAGATATCAAAATCGCGTAGGCACCTCTTCCTGAGACTTATAACCGTTCTTGTTAAGATAGGACTTCCATTCCTCATCTGTATCGGAGGAATCTCCCTCGTTGATGGTATGGACTTCTTGAGACACTGGGTGAAGGAAACCTCCACTGTGGAAGAAGTCCTGAATGGGATGAAGACTTTCATCGTTAGCAGCTATCTGGGTGCAGGTCGTAGAAAAACCAAGACCCTTCTTTGTTTTATTATCAGTAGGAATGACAAGTTGTCCCCATCCTTTTGTATTGTTGCTTTCAATTGCCTCAGAGCATCTCTGTATGAGAAAATAAAGGTTCCTTTCTCTGATTGATTCTCGTTGCTCACTGAAAGTTCTTGGAACTAAGTCCCAACAACATCCTCGAGTTCTATACAAGTAGATAATGACAGGTTACTCACGATCAAGTCCTGTTCTCCACAAACCGTGACGAGTTGATCGTTCTTGACGAACTTCAGTTTTTGGTGCAGCGTTGAAGTGACTGCTCCAGCCTGGTGTATCCAAGGTCTTCCTAATAAGCAACTGTATATTACCCGGATGTCCATGACCTGGAAAGTGGTTAGGAAAGTGTGAGGACCGATGGTTATGTGAAGGTCTACTTCGCCAATAACTGCTTTCCGAGACCCGTCAAAGGCTTTGACGATAACCTCACTGCCCCTCATCGGGGATCCTTTGAATGATAGTCGCAATAAAGTAGACTTTGGGATAACATTGATGGCCGGTCCGGTGTCTACCAGTATGCTGGTTAAAGCATCGTCCTAGCAGTTAACGGTGATATTGAGCGCCATGTTGTGGCGTTGGACCTCCTCTAGCAAATCCTCATCACTGAACCCTATGTTGTTGTAAGAAGTGATGTTAAAGATGATGATATCGAACTGTCGTATTGACACATCCTGTTCCACAAAGGCCTGCTCTAAGACTTTTTGTAGAGCCTCAATATGGGCTTCGGAACTGAGTAAAAGTGATAGCACAGAGATCTCTGAAGGAGTTTGTAACAGCTGATCAACAATGTTATATTCACTCTTTTGGATGAGCTTCAGCATCTCATCGTTGTTTTTTGAAAGGTCGGGATTACTAGATTGACCGACTGGTGGATCAGGAGCTTCTCTCTGAAGTTCCTTTTCTTTGTTAAGTTCTTCAACTCCTCGGTTGAAGATTCGACCGTTCCGTGTTACTCGACTGATGTCTGCAATATTCACGACGGAGGGTAATGGAATTTCCTTTCCATTCTCAATTATTGCCGCACCGTATTTATAAGGGATCGCCTTAGCTGATTCATACGGTAATGGTCCTGGAAGATAGATAACTACAGGAGCCTTCTGATTTTTCTGACTGTCGTAGGCAACTTCAATCAGTTCCTGGCTAAGAACCTTTGATTCGTCCAGTAGAGGGATGATAATACAAATATCCTTGTTTTGTTGATGATCAGAGATTATGACAACGTCTCTGATCTGATCAGCGAAGTAGTCCGGCGTCTCGTTGATTGGCTCAGAACTCAGACATGGGTGAATCTCTTTACGATCCAACTGACCTTGAAGAGCTGCTCGCACGAGGTAACATCCTTGGTTATTTTTCGAGTAGACTCTACAGCGTTCGTAGTTATGTGGTAGCACTTGGCCACGTCCGCTTTGAATAAAGTGTAACCTCACCAGGTCAGTTTCCATAGATCAAATATCCTGACTTTGATGCCGAGTAAGATTCCCGTTAACCACACTGATTTGTTGTGTGTCTTCATCCATATAGATCGGAAGCCACCAGTGGTTTAACAAGTGTTGCAAAGTTCTTTGAACGAGAGCACATCCTTGGTTACTCTCACGGGATACAGTACAGCTCAGATAATTATGAGAAGTGAGAAAACCGAGTTGGACTTGCCTGGCGTGTAACTCCACCAAGCTGGTATTCATCAAACGAATATCGAAGATTTGGATCATGTTGATCTGATAAGGATTTTTATCATGGTAGTCCTGGATCCATCCAAGATCCATCTGACACTGGAGGGCCTCTTGTACAAAAGAGCATCCCTGTTTATTTACCGAGCAAGTCAGACAGGAATTGTAATCGTGCCGCGGCAGATTATGATATTGGCTTTTCCTTGAGTGCATCGCCACCAAGTTGGCATTCATTGCACGGATGTCGTGGCTCTGAATGAAGTTGGAATTCGTATAAGTCATGTTGACCCCCCGAATTCGATGCTCTTGGATCCACCCGAGATCCAATTGTTCCTGTAGAGCTGATTGTACCAAAGAACAACCTTGATTGTTTTTAGAGCAGATATCACATTGGTGATAATTATGAGGTGGCACATGGCCATATCTACTCTGTCTACAATGCATCTTGACCAGATTGGCCCTTAATAAGAGTACATCATGAATTTGATAGTTGTCGCTAGACTCTCCCTCTATCAAATTGACTGCAACTTTCTCGTGTTGAGGCAGCGGATTTGTGAGAACATTCGCATTCGTATCTTTGAAAGATAAGACCCCGCTCCTAACAAGCTTTTGTACGTCGAATTTGAAACTGAGACAGTTTTCTATGTTATTCCCTGGTCCTTCTTCATGATAAGGTCAAGTCTGATCCGCCTTGAACCAAAAAGGCGGATTTTCCGGTACTGTAAGAGTAGACTTGGTTTGGACATGCCCCTTGACCAGTAGTAATGGAAATAGTTCTGCATACAACACCGGTATAGGATCAAACCCTGATGGTCGTGTTGTACGGTTGTTGTTGTTGTATGGAGGACGGGCCTGCTGAAGAGGTTGTTGTGTCCTTTGCTGATATTGCTGTTGATTAGGTTGGCTCTGTGCAACCTGAGATTGATACGTAGAAACAGGCGCCAGTTTAATAGCAGGAGTTACAGCTGCTACTGGTTGGTAACGTCGCCTTTGCTTTCCGAGAGAGATATTTGTAATATCCTGCTCTTTTTTCTTAGGGAGAGCACTACCGTATCGTTTCGTACTACTTGATGGTCCAGCGTCTTTAACCAAACGTCCTTCCCGGACGGCTTCCTCAAGATGAACTCCCATTCCCACCATCTCGATGAAGTCACTGGGCGCACTGGAAACCATTCTGTCGTAGTAAAATGAGCTCAGGGTTTTTAAGAAGATCTTTGTCATCTCTTTTTCCTCCAGAGGTGGAGAAATCTGAGCGGCAATTTCACGCCATCTCTGAGCGTATTCTTTAAAGGTTTCCTTGTCCTTTTGTGACATCGATCTGAGCTTATCTTTGTCCGATGCCATGTCCAGATTGTATTTATATTGTTGAACGAAAGCAGCGCCAAAATCTCTGAACGTGTCGATCATAGCGCAGTTTAAACCCATGTACCATTTTAATGCGGCACCGGTTAAACTATCCTAAAAGTAGTGAATTAGTAGCTCTTGGTTCTTTGTCTGAGTTGACATTCGCCGAGCGTACATCACCAAATGGCTCTAAGGGCAAGAGTAACCCTTGTACTTTTCAAAGTCGGGTACCTGGAACTTGTGCGGAACTTTCACATTGGGGACCAAACAAAGGTCCGCGACGTCCTTTCCAAATAAATCCTGACCGCGAAGGGCCTACAGCTCTTTCTGCATTTCCAGGAATTGTTCTTGGAATTCATTCATTCTGGCGAACATACTTTCGTTTCCCCCAGAAAGTATCTGTGGAATCTGTCCTTCCGGGACAGTGTGTACCACGGGCGGTGGTATAGTCATTATGGTCGAGACTCTCAGTGCCTCCCGAAGTTTTTAACCTTCAGGAGTTGCTGTCATGCCCCTGGCATCTTCGCTTTCCCGAAGTTTGTAACCTTCAGGCCCAGCGGCTCCTGCTGCAGTTCCCCGATCCTCAGCGATCGGCGGAACATATCCTTCCGGGATATAGTTAAGTGGCATGCCCCAGGGACGATCTTTCGGCATTTTATACCTAGGATCATACTTTTCCACTATGGGCATTGATGTGATCTCCGAGATCACAGTCCTTTGTTGTTGCATCTGAGCTTTTGCTAGAGCTTGCATGTCATTATGAAGCTTTCTCAGATCCTCTTTCAGAGTGTCGATCTCTTCTCTCAACTCTCTATTCTCTTCCTCGAGATCATCCATCTTTTTCTGACGATTGGCCCGAGTATTGTACGGATGAGACAGTTTGACTCTAGAATTGAGACACAAACGTGAGATTCGTAGGTAAGAAGAATGCGTTTACGCGAGAATGATGAATGATATGCAATGATTATATTAATTGCATGTTTTTGTTTATTCAAAGTAAACTTCGACAATTGGATTGCAAATATCAAACAGTGGGGAAACCCCGTTTTATTGAATTCAAAGGATTGCGGAAACAGAAATATAGTGGATTACAAAGTGCTGAAAAAGGAAATCTAAACTAATGGATCCCGAGTCCTCTCTGTGGAGAGCTCAGGTGCTGGTCGGGTTGTCATTCCTTTGCCAAGTGAAAGGAGCGAGCAAATTCCTTTGGTCATCCTGATTTTCTACAGCATGTTGCTCTAAAATCTCAATCAGAGTATCCTTTTCTTTTAATAGCTGCTATATTTTCTTACACTCCACATTGAGTATACGGTACTTGTTCCTCCAAGACCTCTTCTCCTGCTGAACTTTGTTGAGAGTAACCTGAAGCTTTTCCGTCTCAGACATAAAATAAAGGGCAGAGTCCCTTAATGGAAGAACTTCCTGACGAGGGTAAGGCATCCTCAACTTGAGAGCTCTAGTTTGTACCCAGTGGAGATAAGGCTCCACCGAGACACAGTCTGGTTTTCCTAGAGACTCTCGTCCTTTCCTGTGAACGTGTTTCCAAGCATGCACTATTTCTGTCTTTAGTGCCCTGTCATTTTCTCCTTCCTTGAAGAAAAGACCTTCCAGATGAGCATTCCGCGAGACATGCCTCATTGGGTATCCAAATTGACGACGAACTAATACCGGATGATAGTTGATTCCTCCCTTAGTTCCTATAAGGGGTATATTTGGGAAATTTCCACAACGGTCAATGATCCTGATCCCGTCGCAGATTCGATTGTACCAATCGATGTCAGACTTGGTAAGAGACATGATTCTCTGCGACCAACGTAAAGTATTCTTTTGATCCCAAAATGCAGCAGACTTGGGCAAATGGGAAGTGAACCATTTGTAAAGCAAGGGTACACAACACGTGATCATTCCTCCGCTATATAAATTCCTTAAGTATACCGAATGATACGCATCTGTGAGTAAGGTTGGTACAGGATTTCCAATCAGGCATATCTTAATGGCGTTGATATCTACAAAGATATCGATGTTGGGAAACAAAAATAACCGTAGGTGAGCAAAACAAAGATGCTCTCGAAAGCGGCCACGTTCCCTATACTGGCAAACTATAGGGCTTTCTTTATCAAGAATCGGGCTGGCAAACCTTGGATGCCACCCTTAGTTGTCATGTGAGTCCTGACTTTTGACTCGTCCAAATAAATTGCTCTTGCAATGGTTTGATCCTTTGGAATTTCTTCCAGTCCAGAAAAGGGAGCCTGATCAGTGATATGCAGATCAGTCAAGTGAGAATACTCCTCCAGCGTTGGTGCTAGCTGATAATCCGGGAATGTGAAACAGTGATAGATCGGATCGTAGAATTGGATTAGTGTGGACAGGATTCCTTCTATTACATGGACCCTTAATAGGGACAGTAGTCCTCCATACTTGGCTCTGAAAGCCTCGTGGTTGGTGATCATTCTCGCCAAACCTCTCAAATCCTCTAACTTTGGAACCTTGAAGGTGTACTTATGAGTTTTCCTTCTACCGAAATCCATTAGCGCAACCCCTTTATCTGACATTTGCAATCATTGTCTCAGTTTAATTTGAAAAAGAGAGACTAGAAGAGAAATTTTTCTTTGTTTTTTAATGTTTTTTTAAATGAATGTATGAATGCAGCACACAAAAACATAGAAAAAACATGGGGTCAAAGGGTCGGTGTCATGAAGTCAAGACTCTACCCCCCCCCCCAAAGGTTTATACTGGTGATTTTTTGTACCTGTCCGCAAAATTATTGACCCCTCTTGGGATGACAACAACAAGCGGATCGCCAACGAGCTGATGTATCCTAGAGTGATCTCAGATGAGGGTAGTATCGCGTGACAACTATTTCCGATAGCTTCCGCACTACAAAATGGTTTCAGCCTACTAAAAACCTCAGTTTCTCAGATAACCCAGTCGACCACACTACTTTCAACAACCGAAGTCGTATAGGCAATGTATCTGCAAAGGGAGTCTCCACTGAGTTTGATGGTCGATCGGGGACTCTTAGCTGGGTTCACTCCCCGCAAGATTACCTGCATTGCCATCACCTATCTTAGGTGTATACTCAATCTTTCCACATGCGGCATCACACGCATTCCCATTAGTAGAAAAATAAACACAAATATCAATTAGGAAAAGCAGTATATATATTTGTCTTAATCATTCTAGACCTCTAGTCCTACGATCCTATACAGACAATGACTCCCCAGTAGAGTTTCCATTTCTGTGATACTTTGAGAACTTAAGGTTTTCTACCTAAGAGATGAGAACAAGATCTCGAAGTCCCCAGTGAAGTTGTCATTTTTCTGTAGCGCGAATTTTTACGTGGTTGCGAAGCACTATTGCTTTGGGGTACTACAGTTCAATTCATTTTTTATCCTATTGAAGCTGATGAAGGAAGGGAAATAGATGTCTCCAATTAACCCTGCTTGCAAACTGAGTTTAAACAGATGACTATTGGTTTATAGATGCTATTAAGATTGTGCGTCTCTCTTAGGTTATTTTGCTTAAAAACAGTGTCTAGGCTATTGGTAAGATGTTAGGTCTGATGCTTTTCGATTGATGTATGAAGGTATGGGATTTTGGGTTTTTGATTAATATGCTCGCTAATATTTTGCAATCTTATGCTTACGTATTCCCGAAACAGGGAAATCAGAGAGATCATAGTTCCTCCTATTCTATGGGAGGAAAAAGGTTATTTTTGATGTCTTGTTCAAAGCCCAAGACGTGAAGCTAAAGAGGGTTGTATCTTGTTCGAAGCCCAAGATGTGAAGCTGAAGGGTTTATTTGTATCTTGTTCAAAGCCCAAGATGTGAAGCTAAAGGGTTTTGGCTGAGAGAGAATTTGTCATCTCTAAAGAGAAGTTGTTGATGTTTGTATGTTGTGAGCAAGGCACCAGTTTGATGCTAAAAGGTTGATTGGTTCAGCCGGGGTTTTCCTTTTACAAAGCCTAAGAGGAGGCTATTAACCCAACAAGAGGGTGGTTTTATGTGTCCCGTACGAAGCCATAGATAGAGGCTGACATGTTTGTGACCGGACAAGAGGGTCTTTTATACTCAACAATAGAGTGTTTCTATCTCGTACGAAGCCCGAGATGGAGGCTGAAAGGGAATTGACTCAACAAGAGAGTCTTTTATACTCAACAAGAGAGTGATTTTTTTATCTCGTACGAAGCCCGAGATGGAGGCTAAAAAAGATATTGACTCAACAAGAGAGTCTTTTATACTCAATAAGAGAGTGGTTTATATGTGCCTTGTATGAAGCCTAAGATGGAGGCTAAAGGTGTTTGTGACCCGACAAGAGGGTCTTTTATACTCAACAAGAGAGTGTTTATATCTCGTACAAAGCCCGGGATGGAGGCTGAAAGGAGATTGACTCAACAAGAGAGTCGTTTATACTCAACAAGAGAGTGTTTTGTATCTCGTACGAAGCCCGGGATGGAGGCTAAAAGGGTGACTCAACAAGAGAGTCTGCAAAGGTTAGCTCCACTAGGGAGAATCATTGTACAAAGCCCAAGAGGAGGCTACGACTGTTTCAGTTGAGTGACAAGTCCAGTGTGTTGGATAAAAGAGAAAATCAGTTCTTATATGGATTAATGTTGCACTTTGGTACTGGTCAGAGGATTAGGGTTATTTTCTCGTTCTTTAAGGAAATGGGAAATCCAAAGGGTATTGAGACTGTCCAAGTCTACTGGTGTTTTGAGAAATCGATTCTCGGATAAGTGAATGATCTTTGTATGATGCCCAAGAGAAGGCTGGTAAGTTAAGGGATGAAGGTCAACCCATTAACTGGTCTGACACTTGACTCAGAAAGACAGCTCTAGCAAATTGATGACTAATTTTCTGTTCCTATACCTATAGAGGTCTCTAGGTCCTTATACTAAGCCCAAGGGAAGGCATGAGAACTCCTAAGAAGCCGACGGGTCCTTGTACAATGCCCAAGAGGAGGCAGGGATTCTTTTAGGAAGCCTGTGGGTCCCAAACCAAGAGAAGTTCAAGAGATGCAATTCACCGAGAAGAGATCATTTCATGAAAGTTAGAGGTTTGAAGAAACTCAAGAGATGCCATTCACCGAGAAAAGATCATCTCTAGGGAGTAGAGTTTCTTTGACAATTTCTAAAGGTGACAGTCTGAGAAAGGGTTCACTGAGAATGCTGTCTTTCACGTTTCCATATTGTTTAACCCCAAGAGGAGGGAAGACTGTGTCTGGTAATCCTATGGGGATCTAGTTTTGACTGTATTTAAGAGTGACCAACAGGCTTTACCTAGTGCTAGACGTAGTTGCCGGGGAAAACTCTAAATAATTATACTAGTATTACACAGTTGATATTTGACAGGTATATAAAAGTTTGTGAAAGAAGACTTACAACGAGCAGCCCCACAATACAGTTATATATATATATATATATATATATATATATATATATATATATATATATATGAAAACGGATAAAGAAAGCGGGTAAACACTTACTCGGTTGTAGAGCTTCCATGTTGTTTTGTTAGTTGTTCAACAAAGAAAGCTTTGATAACAATATTATATTCTAAATCAAAAGAGAAAGTGCTTTGAAAAGATTTTTGGGGCTTACAGCTCAAGGAGAGGCCCAAGGTTTTATCAGTGATTGCACTGTTGTTTGGAATTTGTACAGGGACTTATACAAGTGACTGAGGCCCAAAAAAGGTTTTATGTATAAAGGGATGGGTCTTACACTCTCTCAAGAAGCCCAAAGGTGTTTAAAGTATGAATGGGGCTTATAACACGAGGGTAGGCCCAGATGGTTTGATTTTTGAACTGGCGATCGCGCTGAGGTCTCTTTTAACGCGGAGGGACTTATACATGTGTGAGGTCCAAAAAGGTTTTGGTTAAAAGGGGATTGGGTCTTACATTCTATTAGAGGCCCATAATTTATTTTTGTACAAGTGGTGGGGCTTACAGCTCAAGGAGAGGCCCATGATAAAACAGTGATCGCACCGTTGTTTTTAAAAATTGTACGGGACTTATACAATGACTGAGGCCCAAAGAATATTCTATGTGCAAAAGATGGTTGGGTCTTACACTCTATTAGAGGCCCAAAGATGTTTAAAAAAGTCTTGATGAGGGTTGAATTGATCAAAACCCTAATTTGTTTTCAAAATATATTTTAATTGAATAAAAATTCAATTAAAATGATCAAAATTGTTAAACATGTGTGAAAAAAATTGTGATCTTGGATCAATGTTTCAAAAAATCATGTTTATATCCACAAAATGATTGGAAATAAATCAAGTTTGGAAAATCAAGGGAGAAAAAATATTTCAAATGCTAAAAACAAATAAAACATTAATTATTTGCAAAAATATCAAATATATGAAATAAATAATATTTTTGGGATTTTTTGTTAAAATAAAATATTTTAACATTTTTGTGAATTATTAAAAAAGGAATCAACTCAAAATCATTAAAACTCAGAGAGAAATTAATTTTTGAATCAATTAAATAAAACCACAAAAATTCAAATATTCAAATGTTCAAAAATGGCGCCAAGAACATGGAAAGAACACGCGCCACCCTCTGTTTCTGCAGATTTGTGTTTTCTATCCAATCTCACTGAATACTTGATTATATCATGCAATCTACCTATCAATCTACTCATTTTCACCTCACGATCATGTATATGGTCTTTAATTTCATTTATTTTAAGCATGGAATAAGAAATCAAATAGAAACCTCAAGAACCCTAAAATTTGCATGAAGGCTCATAAATTCCATACACGATTCAAACAAAGCAATTGATTGAGGGAAAACACTCTATGCATGATTATGAACATATGGCCAAATTATTGTGCAGCAAAAAATGCATGGATCATAGAGTTAGAAGAGCTCATGCTTACCTCTTGCAGCTGGTGATCGTGTTTTGTGTTAGAGGTGTTACAGCTTTGTTCCAAGGATATGGACAGCTTCCCTAGGTGCTATAGAGTGTGTATGGATGCTTGGAATGAATGGAAATGATCTGGAACTAGAGATGGTACCCCAACTGCAAATCAGTCAAGAACTTGAGAAATTGGCTAGTGATTTTGTGATTTTAGTGTTCCAGATGTTATGTGAGTGTTTGGATCACTTCTATATGATGTTTATGAGGTGTGTGTGTGTGTGATTGGTTTGGTTGGAATTGCTCTCAAACTCAAAACCCGATAGTGACTTGCTTTGGAAGGCAAATTTGGAAGTGAGAAAGTGATTTTGAGGAAAGCATTTGTTTGATGGCTTTGGTGTACTCAAACTGATCATAATTGAGCTCTATTTATAGTGGAGCAAGTTTGTTTTGCAAGCAATAGTGAATGACAACTGCTGCAGAGGTTTGGCCAATGTTGATCAATGAGAATCCAAGTCTCCTATAGCCATTGACTAGAGGTTAGGGCATAGGCTGCTGGTTCCCTTAGTCTTTGATATGTCTTGACTGAATTCAGTTGGAAATTTCTCAGTCCATGCCATATTGGTGCATCCATTGAATGCTCTAAAACAAAATTGGAGTCTTGTCCCCTCTTTAGGGATTTCTAGGTTTGGCATGCTACTTTTGGTTCCAAGGACTTGGGAGGCTTATGGATCAGTGTTTGTCCCTCTTTGGTCTCCCCCTGAGGTGTTCAGATGGATAAGTGTCTTTGTCATTTGCACAAATTTGGCAAATCGAGCAAAATGCACAAATCTGCCTTGCTTTGACAGTTTTCAACAAGGCATATTGCCATTGTCATATCTCATGGCTCAAGTGGAATTTGATGGAGTTCTTGGCCATTTTGGAAAACCCTCATATGATACAACAACTGTTTGATCATAGTTGGTTTTGATACTTTTTGGATCAAAGTGAAAAATGCCCCTACATTTGGAAAAAAGTGAAGGCAGATTCTGACTTAGTGAAAATTTCACTAAGTGTTGGAAAAAGTGACATTTTCACTTTTTGTAATTTTGATCATTCCATAACTTAAAATTTATGAGGAATTGGAATGAGTTGGGTTTGAAGCTTTTGTAGAGGGCCATGAGAGCTACTAATCCAGCTTTGAATGGGGAAAAATGGCCTTGTGGTTTAGGAGATATGATCCTCCAAAGTTGGTACCCTAGCCACTTTGTTCCATAACTTAGAAAATTTCTAAGTTTTTTATGGTTACCCCTTTTACAAGTTATCCCACTTTTCTTGATTTTTCTTGATGAATGATGATTCCAATCACACATTAACATAATTGTGAAAAATCTCAAAAAGTCAAAGTTGACTTTTGTGCACAGTTGACGTTTTGTCAGATGAACTCCAAACTGCGCGATCCTCTATGAAATCAAGTCTTTGACCTAAATCAAACTTGATGGATTGATTTCATAGGTGTTATAGGGTGCTTTGAATCATGTCCCAAGGTTTGGGAGCATGCCTGGGTCAAAAGTCAACGACATAATTGACTTTTTTCGCGAAACCCTAACGGTGGTTCTGATGAACTTGAAACTTGGGAATCAAGATTCTTGGATCAATCCATTGTTGCAAATGGATCAATGTGGTGAATTGGAGACCCTCAAATCCTCTCTTGAGGTCTTGGCTCATGTTTTGTCCCAAAAGTCAACTTAGGGGTGAATTAGGTCAAGAAACCCTAATTCCTGATTTTTTATGAATGCATCCCCTGAGGCAAAATTGACTTGATGATTGGGTTCATGATGTCCCTTGGAGCATCTTAGGTTATGCTTTGAAGCATTGGCTCATGCCCAGAGGAAAATTTCCATCTGGAGGCCCTTGTCGATCAAACCCTAATTTGGTGACACTGGCGATCTTGAGGCTTGATCCACTTAGAATGCTGCAACCTTGTGCTTGATTCTTGTTGTGGGAGTCCTCTTGATCCATTATGGATATTTGAGAGGTTTAGACAAGTTAAAGATCATGTCATTCCTTGATTGATCCTTTGTCTAAGAGCTCTGAGAGGGCTTGAAACCCTAATTATTGTTTGTAGTGAATGCTCACCCATCTTTGGGGAGACTAATGAGGCATGATGGTTTACCCATATTGTGATGATGATTTTCACAATGATGGGAATCTTAGTGGTCAAAATTTGGGGTATGACATTGACGTGTTTTGACATTGTGTGTGATTGATGACGATGGTACTTGTGCATTATCTTTTACGCATATCCTATATATTGATTTCGTGATTACTCACCCTGCCTGTTTGAATGTTGCCTCCACGTGGGTAACGTGCAGGTGATCAGGTTTAGCTCTTTGGCGCTTGAAGATTTAGTTTTGAAGCATTTTTTATTTCTCCGTCGATTTAGAGGGTCTTGCTCTGATATGTAACATCGGGTCGGGACGTTTGAGTCGAACGATTTCGTTCTTTTGTTTTGTGGACATGATGTTTTTCATGAGTTTTATCTGAAGAGTTTTGAATTATAAAAGTATTTTGTTTTAACTTGATTTTCCGTTGCGTGGTGTTTAATGAAATTATGGTGGTAAAACCCGTGTGACGGGACAGGTGGTTATTATGACGTTTTGTGACGATATGTGATGCCCTTTTTGGGGATGGTACTCTAATTATTTTTCGTATTATTTGTGTATTTTGTAGGGTAGAAAAAATGTGTTACAGAAACCACGTTACAAGCTATATCCAACGAAGCCTCTGATTATGTATCTAAGAAATTATCCGTTAATATATCTTCATCATTTGCTATATCTCTAGACTTACTCTTAAGATCCTCTAGCTGATTAGGAAATAGTCCTTCCAATTGTCTTCTTTTCCTCGACATCATTTTTCTCTAAAGGCACATTCGTACTGGATTCAGCCATCGCCTTCTCATTTGCTTCCCTCTCAGCTTTTCTCCTTCTTTATTGTCTGCGCCATTGCGACCTTGACATGGGAATTTTTCCTTTGTAATTTTCAGGCCAATAAGCTTGTTGCTTCGACACCTGAAAATCCTTCCTATAAGCCATTGAAGATCCTCACTCCACTTCAAAGCTTTGCCACTTTGCTTGGCCTCTTTCTTCTCTTTCAGCAGGCCGTATCCATTTTCCTTTGGGTACATCGACAATTAGCTTAAATGTAGAAGACCTGTTTGGTTGAAGACTTGGGCCTCCCTGCTCAATTCTTCTAGGAACTCCTCTCTTATCAAAGGTGAAATTGCTATGGGTATCTTTCCAGTTCCCCCTTCGACTAGTTATTCGAACCCTTTCAATATTTTTCAGCTGCTTTCTTATCAAATACAGAACTGCACCTAAGGCACAACATGATTTCAGATTTCTTTTTCTAACAACATTGAAGGAACTCCAATAAAGTTTCATCATCTTTGGGGTAGGCCACCCTCATTTGGTGCTCATTTCGACGAGCCTTTTCCTCGTCAGCATGTCTTTCACTACTAACCTCGACCATATGGACTTCCAAGTTGGTGCCATCTTTAATCTTCATCTATTTTAGCTTAACCCTAAGGCCCTCAGTGGCCTCATTCATCTTCTCGACTTCAAGGCCATTAGCAGCCTCAATTTCCTCAAATTCAAGGCCTTCAGCAGCCTCAATTTTCTCAAGTTCAAGGCCCTCAGGAGCCTTGTTTGTACCTTCGATCTCAAGGCCCTCAGTAGCCCCAGTCTTAACTTCGATTTTAAGGCCTTCAGTAGCCTTAATCTCAGTTTCAACCTTAAGGCCATCAGTAACTTTAATCTCCTATTCGATCACCAGGTCATCAGTAACTTTGGCTTCAACTTCGACCACCTTCTTGAAACCCTCAATAGTTTCAATTACGCAGCTCTCAAAGGCCTCGACCATGTTGATGACGGTTGGCTCAATGTAATGTGCGTCTCCCACCTGGAGGGGATCTGAATCAATCTTCATTTGAGACTTTTCCTTGTCTTTGAATTTCAAATTTTCGTCCTTGACGGCGTTTTACACCAAATCCCTGAAAAGAAAACATTGAGAAGTTTTATGGCCAAGAAAATTGTGATATTTGCAAAAATATCATTTTTTTTCTTTGTTCTAATGGAGGCATTTTAGCACCATGAGGCATTATCATTTGGCCATCTTTGACTAATAAGTCAAAAATCTCATCACACTTAGTGACGTCGAACGTATACGTTCTCTTGGGGAACTTATCATTCTTTTCAGGTTTGACAAGATTTTTCCCATTCGAAGGTGCAAGGAACTTACATGAATAAAGTGGTCCTTGCTTTAATTCAGCTATATCAATTTTATTTTCTTCAAAGTCTACAGACTCACTATACGTTTCTTGATCATTTTCATCTATATCAACGTAAGCTACTCTTTCTCTTCTATTGTTTTTAGTGGCTCTGACTTTTTCAGCCTTCAAGCGTTCTACTTGTCGAACCCTATCGGCCAACTGGGCCATATATCTCAAATATTGAGTATCTAACTTATTCCTAATGGAATGGTCTAACCTGCCACCGGCCATTTCGACTAGCTCATGTTCAGGCACTTGTGTAAAGTACCTTGCCTTTAACAGACAGAACCTATTAAGGTAGTAATTGATTGACTTAGAGAATTTACGTTTAATTCTA
This sequence comes from Lathyrus tuberosus, assembly GCA_022829125.1. Lineage (NCBI taxonomy): Eukaryota > Viridiplantae > Streptophyta > Magnoliopsida > Fabales > Fabaceae > Lathyrus > Lathyrus tuberosus. Next base: position 912,968 of record JALAZF010000215.1, read on the forward strand.
TCCAACTCTTTCAGGATGATCTTCGACTGTCCCATGTAGAACTATTCATGGAACAATTTCTCTAAACGAGTTCAATCATGGATCGAACTTGCTGGGAGTGTACTGAACCATGTAAAAGCATTTTTGGTAAGTGAACTAGAGAAGTACTTAATTCTCAAGCTTTTGTCATTGGCAAGATCTCATACTTCAGTCAAATACCTCACTACATGTTCGACGGTTGACTCACTAGTATCGCCTGAAAACTTAGTAAATTTTGGGACTTTCAATCCCCTAGGCAATGGAGTTTGGAGAATTAAAATCAGCTAACGGCGAAATGTAATTTGGCCTATGAAGGCCAACAATACTCTATTTCGCGTCATAATCTTTTCGACCATGGCAGCCAAATTATTATCCCCAACTATACCATCATTTCGAACTTGATGTATGACTTCGCTAGCATCTTCATTCCTATTAACTATCACCACCCTAGGTTCCTGTTCCCTTGGATCTGGATGTTCAACCCTAGGAGGTTCGTTTCTAGGGGGTTCGATTTTAGGAGGTTCGACCCTAACTCTTTGATCAACCGCCTTAACACGTGGATCATTTCGCTGAACTTGATTAATTGCGGGCTCTTCCTCAAGAATTGCCCCATGTTTTTCGACTATCACATCTCTTCGAACCCGTTGAGGGGCTTGAGGAACTCAAAAAAAATGCAATTCTTGTCATCTGCGCTGCCAATTACTGATTTGTTTGGGTAGTGTTTTGAATCAAGAGGTTAAATATAGTGTCCATCTGCTGGGCTAACATATGGACCATGTCGTGATTACTTTCGTCCATTTGCTGTCTTAATACTGCTGCTGAATTCGTAGTAAAATTAGGAAACTGGGCAGAATATCCCATCCCTGGGGGTAATCTATTTCGACCCATATTGTTAAAAACAGAACCAAACCCCTGTATTGGCGAAAAAGTATTCACCACTGGGTAGTCGAACGCTGCAGTTGCGTTATGTAAATTAGCCATCATTGAAGTTGGCATACCATATGGTTGCTCTCGACCACCTAGAGGCATGGTAAATCCAGACACATAAGGTTTGAATGAACTAGTACCTATTGGAGGAGGGGTCAATGGTTGCCCCTGCGTCCTTACTAGGGATAAGATAGGTCCAGTATAAGCGTTCGACGGTACTACCGTCGTACTTGCTGTGGAAGGAACCACTTTAGCCAGGACGTTGTGGTTGTAGTTTCTCCTATCGAAGGAGGGGGTGGTTCACTACTACTTGGCAGATTCGCCATTGTTACACGTACACGTCTTCTTCTTGGTATTGCTGTTTTATTAGTGGTTATTTTTCCACTTCTTAATCTCATACAACGAAACTACAAAAAACCAAAAAGCGAAGAACTTTCTAAAATATCTTTACAAATTCTAACTAACAACACCCGTCCCACTGGGCGTGCCAATTTGTTCACCGGTGAAAATGGCAAATAATCGTTAGTCCTCTAAAGTTACTAAATCTTTGGTCGCTTACAGGACCGACTAGATTGATCCTAAGACATGTGTTGTTAAGTTAGTTTTGATTTAAATGAATATGAACATTTATACAATGCTTCTTTGAGTGTTTTCCAATGTTATCAAAAGAAAGTTGTGAAATTCTCTTAAATAAAAGAAGAGCGTAAATTGCAGAGAGATAAAAAGCTAAATTGCTTGAAGGTAAATAACAATGAAGTAAAATTGCAATGAAGAAAACTGACTGGAATTTAAATGACTTTGATTGTAAAAGAAGGTATTCAAACGTACATTCTCTCCAAGCACTCTTTTCTCACACACACAGATATTGGGAGGATGATGTAGAGTTTGTACAATTTTTGAACACCCTATTCTAAATGCTAAAATGTTCTATTTATACTAAATTAAAAATAATCGTCCCTTGCGGTCAGAATGCGCCACGTTCCCACTACATGCATTTCGTCGCCTAAAAGTCTTCCACGTGTTCCACAAAACGGATACAGCCAAAAAGTGGTTACCAGCTTCATTTGAACTTCCTGTGTCGAACACTTCTTTTGATGGACTTCGTCGAATCCCAATTTATGCAAAAATCTTCCTAAGTTCTGGACTACAACGTCTCCTACGCATAAACTCCTTCGAATATATCTTCTCTTGTCGAACCATATATTGCTTCTCCTCACACATAAGTCTTCAGATTTCGACAGTCTCCTTTCAAACTTCTCTGTCGTCGAAACACCTTCTGCTGTCGAATTCATCATGCCTTTTCTCAGAAGAACGTGACCTTAAACTTCTCAACTCGCTTCCAGAATTAATGAATGTCGAAATTTTAACCAACATATAGATTATTTAATTTGTTATTTTTCAATTAATTAAATATGCTCATTTATCAAAATTGTATATTTGATACTTCATAAAATTAGCAAGAATGTATATTTGAATATCAAAATTGTATATTCAACGCTTAGTGGCCATAGAAGGAAAAAAAATCCGATAAACTATGCCAAAACAATGTTTTATAAACATTTGAAAATATAGGGTCCCTACAACATCCAACACTGCTAATTTTTACTGATTTAGATATCAAATTAACTTCACTTTAAATTGTTTAATACTAGTAATTATTCATTAAAGCATTATATGAAAAACTTAAAAGATTTATTCAGAAGAAAAAAAACATTTATAGGACATTTAGAAGTGGGCTTTACTATTAACCAAAAACGGATTGTTTTTCGTAGCTCAATTTGAATATATAAGGCTTTACTATTAACCAAAAACCGATTGTCGTTTCGTCGCTCAGTTTGAATTTAGAAGTGGGTTTTACTATTAACCTAAAACGGATTGTCGTTTCGAAGCTCAATTTGAATTGAATTTGCATTATCAATTTATCCCCTTTCTACCCTAATCTGCATTATCAATTTATCCCCTTCTAAACACTAATTCATCAACTTAACCCCTTCTAAACCCTAATTCAAATTATCGATTTATCCCCATTTCAAGAAGATTTCAAGAAGCTTTCTGAGTCCTATTTCAAGAAGATTTCAAGAGGCTTTCTGAGTCCTCTTTAAACGTTTTCTGGATCGTTTCTCTAGTCATTATAAGATATAAATATAATGATGAAGAGTTGCGTATTTCTTCTATTCTTATCTTTTTCCAACATCTCATTCATATTCATCGTGTTTTCTGGTAATTCTTTTATTGAACGTTTTCATTCTTTTACCTCTTAGTTATGGAAGAATTTTAAAATTTATGATTATAGTTTTATTTTTTTATAGGTGTGGGTTTTGTTTATCCTCTCTCATTGCTTACTGCTTTCTACATTTATCAAATTGTTTATTCTTTTTCATTTGTTCATACTGGAATCGTCTATGATTAAAAAAGGATTTAAGAAATGGCTATGTTAATTCTTTGTTTCTTTGAATATTTGGCATAAGATTTATGTTCATATTTATGTTCATATTTGACTATTTGTATCACTGAATGTTAAGATAACTTAATGTTTGAGCATTATCTCATTCTCATCTTTTTTGTGTATTTGGTATGGTTTATGTTGATATTTTTATCACTGAATGTTTCTTTGGTATGATTTATGTTCATATTTGACTATTTGTATCAATGAACAGATAACTTAATGTTTGATCATTATTTCATTCTCATCTTGTATATTTGGCATGATTTATGTTGATATTTGTATCACTGAATGTTTCTTTAAATATTTGGTATGATTTAGGTTCATATTTGACTATTTGTATCACTGAATGTTAGCTTAATCTTTGATGATTATTGCATTCTCATCTTTTTTTGTATATTTGGTATCTCAAGTATGCCACATTAAATTAATTTTTATATATGATTATTTTCAGGATCTCAAATATGTCGCAGATTCGAACAGGATTTACTTTCTCGGCCATGTATCAGAAAACCTTGGATGAACAAGTACTCATGGGAAATTGTGAGAACTGTCACTCATTTAATCTACTGGAGTTTATCCCTAATCTAAGCGTACCAGAGAGGTCTTGCATTGCGTGTCTCCTCCTGGCCTCTAAGAGGTACTTTGACTGTTGGATGGATAACCTTCAAATCCACCGCCAACATGAAAATCTACAAGAAAAACTGTCTGATGCCCTGAAGAACCACGAGCATAATTGTCAGCGACTCTGTGATGCCCAAGCTGAATGTACGAGTCTCCGTCAGCTACTGCTTGAGTCCCAAGAAGAAAATCAAAGTCTCCATCAGCAACTGCATGAGTTCCACAGCGAAAATCTCCGTCAGCCATTGTACAAGTCCCAAGAGGAAAATCTTAGTCTCGGTCAGCAACTGCTTGAGGTGCAGAAGAAAGGTGAGGGTGAGACACCCTTCACCAATGACTGTTGTAGCACCATTCACTCAACCTTTGGCTCCCCCTCTGCACACGCCTTAGCAGCCGGCATTTGTATCTCTTTTGGGACGATCATATGGCCCTGGCCCCCTGTGAAGGCTATCTTTCCTTGGTCCCAAGAGAAAAATATATGTCTCAGTCAGCAATTCTATAAGTCTCAAAAGCAACTTCTTGAGTCGCGGGAGAAAGGAGAGAGTGAGACACCCTTCACCAATGACCGTTGTGGCACCATTCACCCGACACATGAACCTGCAGCCTTTGGCTCCCCCTCTGCACACGCGTTAGCAGCCGGCATTTGTATCTCTTTTGGGACGATCATCTGGCCTTGGCCCCCTGTGAAGGCTATCTTTCCTTGGTCCCAAGAGAAAAATACATGTCTCCGTCAGCAATTCTATAAGTCTCAAGAGCAACTTCTTGAGTCGCGGGAGAAAGGAGAGAGTGAGACACCCGTCACCAATGACCGCTGTGGCACCATTCACCCAACACATGAACCTGCAGCCTTTGGCTCCCCCTCTGCACACGCGTTAGCAGCCGGAGCATGCATCTCTTTTGGGACGATAGACTGGCCTCGGCCTACTCCTTATCCACCTGAACCGGTGAAAGCTACTTTTCCTTGGTCTAGCTAGATAAGCCTTTGGTACTCAGAACTTATTTGTATTTGATATGCAAATGCAAATAAAAATGTTTTTGGTTTGTTGTTTTCTTTTATGTCTGCAGTTTTAAGTACGATGACAACAATTTCTTCTAGTGTAGTAGAGTAAGTAATGGTATACTGTATACTGTTCTTAAATTCTGGTCAAAGAATTTGAGTTTAATGCATGCACTTTTGATGTGACATAAATTGGGTCAAAATTATGTAATAATCACAAATAAAAAGGTAGTATTTACTAGTGAATTAAAAAGGTAAATAATCGTGGGAATTAAATGTAAATTTTTTGACAGAACTAAACGATTTCAGAATGATTAATTAAGGTTAACAAATTTCACTTCAAGCCACTTTGATTATCTATTATAATATAATATATTAAAACCAAACCTAAAAATAACAGATCTAAGAGCATCCACATCCATTATACCCACTTGGGTTCTATAAATGGGACCCAATTAATTTTTTATATTATATCACACTTTAATATTTTATAAACAACTTAACTACATTTTTCAAATATCCATTCAACTCAATCAAAACTCTAAAATGGGTCTCATTAAACACAACAATATACCCTAAATTAATTTTATATTTATATTTTACTATAGCTGGCCCACTTAAATAGTGTATAGAAACGTTTTCTGATTCACGAACGTTTGAAAATGTAAGAACGAAATATTTTACCAATTATCCATTGAATCTGACACAGTGGCATTAAATATAGTGTAGACACGAGAGAAGAGCAGGCGATATTCATGCTCTAATATCTTGACACTTCAACAACTTATCATATGGAAAATAATTCATCTCAACTTATGTCTTGACTTGGATTTACTTCACTATTATAACATATTTATGCAAAGAAAATAATTACAATGCCAAACCATCATTAAATAATTATACACTCATTATTTTTGGCAAAGAGGGTGGCCTGCCCCACTTTAAGTTCGTCTAAAAGTGGAGCGGGGTGGGACGGGCTAATTTAATTTATTTTACAATTTTATTTACTATATAGTTTACAAAAAAAAAATATTTACTATCAAAGAGGCCAAAAAAAATTTTTTTTAACAACTCATAATAGAACTTCATGTCTTAAGTCTAAATAGTTTAAAAAAATAAAATAAATAAAGACCAATTACAACAAAAAAAAAACGAAATAAACTCAAGCACAATAAAAACATATCAAAATAAATAAACAATACATATATTCTTAATCCTATTTAAAAATTAATTACTAAAAGAACCCAATTAAGAATTTACAAAAAGACAAACAATGATAACAATTACACTGCATAAAATAGTAGTGCATAAAATATCAACGCCTGACTTTCTCAGTGTTTACATTATATAGACTCTTATATTGACTGATTCCTTAATAGTTAAATCCTAAACTTGTCACGCATATACACTAATCAAATCCTTCATTTTTCTTAAAATCAACATCTATTTCTAAAGAAAACATGTAAACTAATTGTTATACCACAAATTGTACCCCTTAGATGTCATGAGATTTTGCATTTGCATTAGGGATCAATCATTTATGCATTGTCAATTAACCATCATATTTTTGCTAGTTTGTTCTTCTATGTGAAAGCTAGGGCTTTGCACAAGAAAGTGGGCAAGATCAATAAGTCAAATCCTCATACATTTCAAAGTCTCCTAAGGCACTTCTTGACTCATTATATCCATCCCAAGTGTTCACTAGGTGGTTAAGAAAGATGTTTGAATTCATCTGGTCAAGAAAGTCAATTGAGGCTCCAAAAGCCCAATCTTTGGTCTTGAAGGTTAATCATGAGGTTTTCAAATCATATTCCATGATCCCTTGTGATTGGATCAAGAGAAATCAAAGAGAAACCATGAAATCAGGAGTTGTGAAATTAGGGTTTTGACCTGAGGAATTACAAAGGAATCTTGGTGTGATCAGTCCATGCCTTAATTAGTTCATCAACCAATTGAGCTTAAATACATTCAAGAGGCCTTATTCATCAAGAAATCAAGTGTGTTTGGCTCCCACCACAAATGCAATGAACCTCAAGTTCATCTGGCCCCAAATTAGGGTTTTGTCAAGAAAAGTCAACCATGCCTTTGACTTTTGATCAAAGCATGATCCCAAGTCTTGGAACATGATTCCATGTGTTCATATACACCCTTGGAGGCCATCTATTGGTATTTGGGAAGTTTGAGAAAGCAAGATCAACAAGGATCACCCAATTGAATTCCTGAGGAAATTAAGGTTTTGTCTGAACAGTCAAACCTTTGACTTTTGATGTTTTGGGTCCAAGATGAAGTATTCAAGTCATATTCCATCAAGATATGTTTGATATTTGAATTAAAGCATGAGAAATCAAGATTTAAGAGGTTTCTTGCAAAAAGGGCAAAGTTTGGTCTTTGAGATTTTTTAAGTGTGGAAGAATCTAGTCCTTGTGTGAACTATGAAGGGTCATAACTTTCAAACCACACATCCATTTTTTGTGGTCCAAAGCTCAATGTGAAGCGTTCCTCATGAAATTTAAAATGTATTAGAGGGTTATTCTCCAAAAAAGGCTTAGTTTTTAAGTTATGAGGCTTGGAAGTTCAAATCAAGTTAGTACTTAGTGAAATTTCACCCTTTTTGCCCTAGTTTGCAGCCAACTTCAACCACCTTTTTCACTATGATCCCTTTGGATTCAGAACTTGGAGTGAACATGAACATTGTAGAGCATACTTGGGGCTTTCCAAAAAATACTGAACACCGAAATCCAATGTATGAGCTAAGAGAATAGAAGCCATGAAATTGAGGGTTTGAAACTTGATTTTCATGCTTTCCACTTTGTGAACTTGTTGCAAATCCAATTCCTTGCTATATAATCTTACATTTCAGAAGCTATTACTTGCAAATCTTCATTTTCTCAGAGGTTTACAAGAAAATTGGAAGCATTATCCATCAAGTTGAGGCATTAACCATCTGATTTTCCCATTTATGGCATAAAGGCTTGACTTCCATTTTGGAAAAGGTGACTTTATGCACAAAGTCAGCTTCTTGAGCCTCCAAACTGCTCCTTCTGCACCTGAGCTTTTGCTTTGCATAGAAGTAAGTGTCTGAGCCTCCTAACAACTCTAGAAGAAGACAGTACAATGCCTTCGAACTCTTGAAACATCTTGGCAACTGCACTTGCATTTCAACTAAGTTTCAACCAAACCAAGAACCATATTAGTTGCACTTCTGCAATCTGATCCCTCTCACCTCTTGCCTACACTACGCCAAACAAGGGAAAAGAGGGCGCTTTTTTTGGCCTATGACAGCGCTTAAAAGCGCTGTCTAAGCCAGCGCTGTCGTAGGTAAAGACAGCGTTTTTTTATTTATTAAAAAACGCTCTCTAAAATTGGACTTTAGACAGCGCTTTTTAAAAGCGCTGTCTAATGTATATGGAAATGATTTTTTTAATATAACTTTAGAGAGCGCTTTTTCCCTAAAAGCGCTCTCTAAATAGGATTTTAGTGTGCGCTTTTTTCTTAAAAGCGCTCTCTAAAGTATACCTATAATTTTATTGATTTTTTTCCTATAACTTTAGAAAGCGCTTTTTCCTCAAAAGCGCTCTCTTTTGTCTACGTATAATTTTAAAGATTTTTTTTAAAAATCCCATTTTAACCATTTTTTTTATGCAGAAACCTGCATAGTTTCAAACCTGCATTTCTTATAGAATTTCTTGCAACAACAGAATTTTGTACATTTCAATAAATAGAATTCTTGAACAACAGAATTCATATACATTTCAATAAACACGGAATTTCCTTCTATTCACAAAACTAGAATTTACAACAGAATTGAATTTACAACAGAATTTTCTTATATTCACAAAACTAAAATTTACATTCCCAAAACTATACATTCAATAAATTTTGTTTAGAAGAAAGAATTCGCACAATTCTTTCGTAATATAATTCAATTGTTTCCTTGTGTAAGAAGAACACGCCATATCTTCGAAATACTACATAACAAAACAAAATACGCATTATTTAGTTAAAAATAATAAATTATATGACATATCCGATAAATATTAAAATAAATCCTAAGTTATAAAACCATGCATACCCTTTTAGGAATCTCCAATTGGTCCATTTGAATGATTTCTCGAATGAACCTCAAAACGAAGTACCCGCAGTCTATGCCATTACGCTGACGAGGGCACTACACATACACAAATAAATAAGAAATAATATATAGATGTTTTGTGTTATTAAGTAGCATCACTAATAAGCAATATTGTGAAAATTAATATACCTCCACTTTGACCCATGTAATATTGGTTGACCTAGCCCGTGCTACTCGAGTCTCTCTTTGTGCACGGTATAGTAGTATAGCTCTATAAAAGAAAAACGTAAACTTAGAACAATGTCACAGAAATAATTAGATATACAAATACACACGAATATTACGAACAGTCTCACTTACGTGTCAACCACATCCTTCATATTCTGATATGTGGACCAATCAGTATCCAATGAATTAAGATAATAGACCACTTCTGTAATAGGATTAATTGCAACCAATAACCAGTGTCCACTATAAAGTATAACAAAAGTTTAGATGGATAATTTGTACGCAAAAGATACAAATTAAAGATTAGAATGAAATTATAATGAAAATCTTACCCGTTTCCAGTATTATACGGTAAAAGAAACAGACATTCTGTGGTGCTGGTCGTAAATCGCTCAAGTAAGTGGTCTCTTACGTCAATTGCATTCGTACCAATTCTCGGTGCATTCACAAGGCTGCAAGAGAAGAAACGGAATTTGTTTGCCAAATTCGTCCCCCGCAAGAATTTTTCATACGTGCACCTTAAATAAAAACATAATAAACATTAGACTATTATCATTGAAATGTGTAAATAAATTGTTCAACTAAATAAATAATAGATTGATTGGAGTACCAGATGTATGAATGCATAACACCGATGCCTAATTCAGTATGATTCAGAACCTGCTCCATGTCCTCTTTTCCGATTATCTCGGAATGAGGAAAACCAAAAACACCTTCGTCCATGTTGATTTGACGAATAGCACCTTGCATCAAATCTGACATTTCCAAAAGTGTTCCTAGACACGTCTGAAAGTGAGGTCTACTTTTTTCCTTCACGGTCCTTGTAGGAGCTTTTTTCTTGCCGGTCTGTTGGGAAGGTTGAGCAGTAACCTAACAATCATATAAGTTAGGTAAAGTAGAAAATCATGAATTCGGATAATTGAATAACACTTAAAAGCTACCTCTCTGTGTGATTCAACAGACTCGTTTTACAACAAACCCCCTTTATTCTTTGCTGCGGGTTTTGTAGGAGTCTAACATTACCATGAAAAAAAATGTAAGTAATGGTTCAGAATGATTTTCATAATCGTTCAGAATTGACATTTGAATACTAAGAGATTCGTAATGGTTTTCAACATACCTCATCACCTATGCAAATGAGGTCTAACGGCCATGCAACAAACGAACCTATTGCATCCCGCAGCAATGTAACCTCTGAAACCGAGTCTGGTATCGGTAGTAACGCATCCGTATCTAAAGCGATATCAACCGACACTTTTAGATAACCTTGTGGGAGCGGATGATGGTGAAGTAACGCTCCTGCAATGTTATGCACTTTTCACTTGCCAACCATGCGATAAGTCGGAAACGACAAATACAGCTGGCAAGATGAAATGCCCTGAAGCAATAATAAATATGTAACTGTTAATATGTATAAAGGTCAAATAAAATAAATGTGTTAATTATGTACTAATTACCTCGGGAATTTTAATTGGAGAATTGATACTAGCTTTGTCACTAGCATCTTTCAAACCGGAACCGCGCCTTTCCGCCTCATATCTCTCTTTATCCTGCTCCAATGCTTGGATTTTCGCTTGTAGTGTCATCATAGTTTGCATGATTTCTTGGTTGGTGGGATTTTTTTTCTTTGATTGCTTATACAAGGATGATGGAGTCACACCAAATCCTTTACCTCTCACCCGACCGGGATACTCAGGAGCATTTAGTACTCGACTAAGAACGCTCCTGCAATCAGCCTCATCTGCGGGTATGGATTTAGATATATTCTCCTGAAATTCATTGACATATCGAAAATAATTAGTGGGGATTAAAAATTAATTATAATTTAATAAAATTTCAATTAACTTTGAGACATAATGTTATACTTACACATTCTTCATAAACATGTTGAACATCTTCTGTAACAGCTCCACCCTTACCCACGCGAGCTTCCTTCCACAAAACATGGTCCGGAAGTGATGATTCTTCACTTTTAGACTCTTCTAACTACACATTTAGATATGTACTAATTTCATCAATTATAACACAATAATACAATTAATAAAATCATAGCATTAATATATATACTTACCAATTTTTGTTGTAACCGTGCATATCCCAAACGCCCTTTTTTGTATGGATACGCGGGCTTTGATGCTCTTTCGCGGTTAATGGCACTCAATTTCTGGATAAACAAGTTTAAGTCATATCAAAACAAACTAATGAATAAAATATATAACACAATCAATAGACATGACAAGATAACATTACATTGAATTCTTCGGTTTTCCGTTTGTCTACAAAAAGGCTCCATTCTTTCGGTGTAATCAAATCCGCATACAACGGTGGAAGTTCTCCTTCAACAAAATTTTTGTCTTCATCCCTAAGATACTTGTTTGATAAAAAGGCTCTAAACCCTCTGTGTCTCTTTCCGGCCAATTGAAGACAATACTTTTTCCGGGTTTCTTCAATATTAAAGGACCTCTACAAAAAAACATGCACATATAAACATAAAGTGTGTTAGTATAAGTAAATTAAAGACTTAATCGTCAACAAAAATCTAATAACATCAATCATATTTGGTAAGTACCTCTATCTCGGTCCATATCTTTTCTTTACCGGCATCCAACGCTTTACTCCTCCAATTATCACAAGTGATTGGAATATGCTGACGGACGAGTGAACCAATGTATGAAGCCAACATTGAACCGTTAGGCTCAACTAGTTGGTTCTGTTGACTCCAATGTACATCAAATCTCATCCCCTTATCTCTAGCACGGATGATGCTCTTCATAATGGTTTTTCCTCTTTTTATTTCATGTTCTACATTCGAAGCTTCATTCTGAGCTTCCTCTGAATCATGTGTCTCGTGGGTGTCTTCCTGGTTATTAGACATTTTACCTGTAAGAAAGAAATAACAGTCAAATACCAACATTTAAAAGCAACAAAAGAATAAGTTCACTAACTCTCTAGTATCAATTTAACCTACTTCACTAACTTTATCATCAACAGTCTAGTTTTTTTAATTCTTCACATTGCAACAATTCATTTTCCAAACAGTCCAAACTTCACACCAAAACAATCTTACATAGCATTCAAAATTATTATGCATCACAACATGTCAACATCTTGATTAATATGCAATTCAAGTTGACAAACTAGCACAAGGCCACCATCTTTCAAATAATTAATAGTTCCTAATTCTTTTTAGTATAATTAACCACTCCTAACATTAGCTTAGTTGCAATTCAATAACATCAATCACATTTCCATTATGCTAACAAATCCATTTCAATCACTAACAGTTCTGTTTCAAATTACAAGCATGCCATAGCTCAATTAAGTCACCACATTATCATTCTAATATCATTTCCACTAACCTAATGCATCCAAGCATAACTAACACCAAAATCCACACAATACCAGTTCAATACTACAACAATAATTTAAATTCATATCTACATGCAACAACAACAGTAACAACAGTAACATGCAACAAAAATAACAGTCTAGTTTAAACATCAACAGCAACAACGAACAACGAACAGCAACAACAACAATGAACAACAGTAACAACAAAAACGAACAGCAACAACAAAAATAGTTTAAAAAAAAGAAGAAGTTGCAGTAGAAGTAACAACGAACAACGAACAACAACAACAAACAAAAATAACATGCAACAACGAACAATGTTAGAAGTAAGAATAATGTACCTCTTCTTCGTCACGACGGCAGCAAAACGACGGCAGCAGTGGTCACGACAATGAACGACGGCAGCAGAACGACGGAAAATCAAGCTCTTGAACGACAGCAGCAAAGGGTTTCAGCAGAGCAAGGGTCGAGAGAAGAAAATGATTAGAACCAGTTTCAGACAATTAAATAAAATGTGTTTTATATTTTAATTAATAAATGACCTTAGAGGGCGCTTTCCTTAAAAAGCGCTTTCTAAAGTGAGCCCTTAGAGGGCGCTTTTCTTAAAGCGCTTTCTAAGGTGAGGAGACTTAAACACCTTAGAGGGCGCTTTCCTTAAAGCGCTTTCTAAGGTGAGGTGACTAGACAGCGCTTTTCAAAAGCGCTTTCTAAAGGCTATTTTTAGAAGCCTTGTCAAAAAATCTAAAAATGAGTCTGGGGCGAGGAGGATTCGAACCCCAGACTCAAAGCATGACAAACACATACACAAACCTCCTTGACCAGCGGTACTACGCCCTCATCCATTGTTTATTCTCACTCTATAAATATATATTTTAAATAAGTTAAAATGTTTGTATTTAAAATAAATTAAAATATAATTTAATATAATTTAAATATATTAAATATAGTTTGATATATTAATATAATTTAAAGTACATTTTAAATTATATATTAATATAATTTATATATATTAAATATAATTTAAATATATTAAATCTAATTTGATATATTAATATAATTTATATATATTAAATATAATTTCAATAAGTTAAAATGTTTGTATTTAAAACATATATATATATTAAATATATTATTTGAATAATTTCAAATATAATTTAAAATAAATTAAAATATAATTTAATATACTTTGCATATATTAAATTTAATTTGATATATTAATATAATTTAAAGTACATTTTAAATTATATATTAATATAATTTATATATATTAAATATAATTTAAATATATTAAATCTAATTTGATATATTAATATAATTTAATGTATATTTTAAATTATATATTAATATAATTTATATATATTAAATATAATTTCAATAAGTTAAAATGTTTGTATTTAAAACATATATATTTAAATATATTATTTGAATAATTTAAAATATAATTTAAAATAAATTAAAATATAATTTAAATATATTAAATATAATTTGATATATTAATATAATTTAAAGTATATTTTAAATTAATATATTTTAAATTATATATTAATATAATTTATATATATTAAATATAATTTAAATAAGTTAAAATATATAATTTAAATATATTAAATATAATTTGATATATTAATATAATTTAAAATTCCATTCCCTACCTAAAGGGCGTGGGTTCGACCCCCACTTTTGCCATTTTTTGTGATTCTTGATGTTTTTCAGTATAATAAGTAAATGACTTTAGAGGGCGCTTTTTCTTATAAAGCGCTTTCTAAAGTGAAAAGAAATTGAGCCCTATTAGAGCGCTTTCTGAAAGCGCTTTCTAAGGTGGCCTTTAGACAGCGCTTTTTAAAAGCGCTCTCTAAAGTGATACCTATAGCAGCGCTTTTTTGAAAGCGCTGTCTAAGGTGGCACTCTTTTACATTCTTTTACAGCGCTTTTTGGAAAGCGCTTTCTAAAGCCTTTCTTTTAAGGCGCTTTTTTTAGCGAAATTTTTTTATTCTTTTTAGCAGTGCTTTTGCATAAAAGCGCTGTCTTTTTGGTGCTGTCTAATCATATTTTTGGCGTAGTGCTATAAATAAAGCCTCATTCCACACTTCAGAATACACAACAAAACCTGAGAAAAATACCTGAACAAGCATTGAAACCAGCCTCTTGCATTCATACACCCTTGTGAATCAAAAACCTCTCATTTGCACAAACACCTCCACACTCAGTTCCAGACCTCAAACCTTCAAACAAATCATTCACACAAACCATAAAACATCCATTGAACCTGTTTAAACCCTCACAATCATCCAAAACCTCACAAACTAGAAAGTCAACTCTCAACCCTTGAAAGTGTTGACTTTCTGCACAAACTCATCCAAATCTCCATTCTGACCTTTTCAATCCAACCTAAACCTTCCATCACCTTCCATTAACATCACTTGAACTGTTCCAAACTTCATTTGGTGACTGTAACTCCATTTCCTTGGAGTTCAAGTTTTGGCTTTTCATTCTTGCAAGAAGATTCGAGCATCAGGTTCTGGACCAGTTCAGCACCAACCAATCATTGCTAAAGCTTCATGGGAGTTCATAGAGGCTGTTTGGATCATTAACTAGTGACTGTAACGAGTGGAAGAGGGCATTGGACCCAGCTCCAATAGGTAAGCATGACTTAGTTTCTAAGTTGTTGATTCTGTTATCATTAACATCCATTTGATATGCCATGTTGTTTGTCATTATGTAAGGAGCATTTACCCCATATTAATTGCTTAGAACCTATGTTATTTGGAATTTCATTTCAGATTTTAAAATTAGGGTTTATATGTTGCAGACACGATGTTTAGATATAGGATGAAAATGAATGAAATTAAATGTCATATTCTGATTCCTTAGGAAAAATATTGTGTTTTTCTTTTTACAATTTTTGAAATCCTTTGAGATGTGGAGATGTTGTGTTTCTGAGGTTTTGAACACATGAGGAAGAAGATGATGGCGTCGTGGCCATTCAGTTCTCAGAGAAAATTTTCTCATATTATAAATTATATTTAGTTTTATAACTGGATGTATTGGCCACCCCAGTGGCGCTAACCTTACCTTGCCGTGTCTTATGTGTGTCTAGTGTCTGGGGTTCGATTATGATATCAACCCTTTTGTCCATTTTCCACGTGCGTTTTGGTTTTAGCATTCAGTAATAAGTTCCTTATTTATTTTTCTAAAGGTATATAGTTTACAAGCCACACATCCAGTGCAGCTGGTCATTTGTTTTAACATTGAGACCTAGGGCGTGGGTTCAACTCCCATTTAGACCCTCCCCATTATTTTTAACACTTAGTTTTTTCTAGTTTCTTTCATAAACTTCTCCAATCCATAACTCCCTCAATTTTTATGCTTTTGAGCCCATTCCTTTTGCATCCTTTTAGTCCTTTTACCTATTTTATTGTGACATTTGAAAATTGCCAAAAATATTTATTTTTAGGGCTTTGTTCATATGTGAAGTATAAGTTTCTTTTAGGGCTATTTAGAATAGTTTTGATTTTTAGGGTTATAACTCTTGATTTCCTTTACCTTTTAGGATTTGTATAGGTTTGTTTTAACATATTAAGATCATTTCCCCATGTCTTATACTTATATATAGTTGTAGATTTTGTTTTAGGCATCCTTGTAAGTGTATATGTTTACTTTAGGATGTATGGACTTTTGTCATCCCCATGAAGTTTTAGATAGGTCTTCACCTTCAATTAGGACTTCCCCCTCAATGTATATACAAACCATCAACTTAGGTTATATCATGTACATATGTATTTAGATTTCCCTTTCATAAAAGGGGACTTTAGGATAACATAAGTGATACTTTCCCTTTACATAAAGTTTAGGTCAGAGACTTTCCCCATGTTAGGTCATCACCTATTTGATCAAGATATCTAAATTTGTATCATGTTCCCTTTAGGTATTTACCTTTTTCATTAATGAATGATCCTTGTGTGTTAACATAATACTTGTATACTTTCTTAAGTGTTTACTTTGAATGTCATCACATTCACCATCTCAATTCATGTATCATATCCCTATGTTTTTTCCATCATAAATCCAAATGTGAATATCATTGTTATCTTTTATCTTTAACTTTATTAAGTTATCCCCTTAAGTGAGACTAGCTTGTTATCTCTTCTCCTTAACCCTCTTTGTTCCCCTCCTTCCAAAGAAAAGTCTCTCTATTGACTTTAATGTCATAGATAGCTCATTACCCATTGGCCTCATTAGAGTCATCCCTTCCCCTTGACCTCATTAGGATCAGTACCTTGGCCTCATTAGAGCCATTTCTCCTTGACCAAGTCTAGGATCATTTCCCCCTTTTGTAAGCACTATCATCATAGATGCTTACTTCCCTCCTTGGCCTC